>CANSNZ010001128.1:0-172500 GCA_947646795.1 Beta lomatogona
TTGGAATTTAAATTTCGTCCGGCTCCATTTAGTTCGAGTCTTTTCGATATTGTTTAAGCACGAGTTAAGTTGATTCGGTCCGGATGATTACCGATATCAATTTATGAGGTCGGATCAATAATTGATCGAATCATTTTGGTACGGGGCCTATTTGGTTTAAGTCATTTTTTATATCATATAATTATCATCTTTATCGACTATTTAACTAAGATCAAATTATATTTAAATCGAGGTTGATTTCTACGTATATATGATCAGTTGCAATTTGTAATAGGATTTAGTAAGTGACTCGATTATCATGGTATTAAGATCTACATATACATATATATAGATATGAGTGTTTGAGAGCTAGCTCATGTATGAGAGCTAGCTCGTGTTTGAACGAGAGAGAGTGAAATATATAAATGATAACAATGAACCAATAAAAATAATGAATATGTAGTAATGGTATTAATAATAAGAGAGTGAAACATAGCTTATTGTGTAACAAAATCTCACATGTGCAAACTAATATAATTGTTTAATGTCATTATAAAACTCTTTCATATCATTATTGGTATGTTTCAAATCATTTTGAAATTATTTTATGATATTTTTAAATCTATTTCATCATTCTGTAATATTTCATATCATTTCAAATTTGTTTTATGCCATTTCTGTTTATTTAAATGTCATTTTGTCATATATTTTATATCATCTCTATATGTTTCATGTCATTTCATTTTTGCTTGATGTCATATCAAATGTGATATGTTTCATGTCATTTCACTTTTATTTGATTTCATTCGATCATTTATTTCATGTCATTATTGATATGTTTCATGTCATTTTACCTTGTTTGATGTTATTTTGTCACTTTATTCTCGAGGATTCCGGCAAGCATGTAGTCGAATTATTGGAAGACACTATCACCTATCGATAAGCAGAGCATGGTCACTTCTTTCCTTGAGATCGACGAGGGCCAGTATAAATAGGTGTAAAATCTGATTAATGAGAGATTAGAAATATTATTGAGATTTATCATAATTTCATATTGTAATTAGATGTTAGATAACAGGGAGGATGTTAAAAAGCCTGCTTATCATATTAGACTTCAAAGCCACGTATTGCACTTGCAGCAGATAATAATAGTTATCTAACCAAAAAGATCGGATGTAATTACAAAGTGTCTGTACTTTTGACATAGAAGTTTGTGGCTCAAACTAAATACGAGTGCCATTTTAAAAGGTGAATGTATCATGTATATGTGAAGTTAGTACCCTACCGAATATCTCCCAATTCCACCCTTGGTGATCGAATTGTGTTCCATTACCCTTGGCGATCGAATTGTGTTTTATTCCATAAAGGAGAACTATAAAAACTTTCACATGGTTTTCCCGTTGTAGTGTTTGTTTAAGGAAGTATTCATATTGCAGAAAATACATAAAGGAGAAAAGCTTCTCCTGTTCGCCAAACTAAAAGCTGCCTGAGTCACTTTGTAAGGCCACCCTCGCTTTATTGCAAGTGGAGTTCTTCTACCTACCAAATGCACAACCCATTTAACAAGATCCGATAATTCATCAATTACTGATATTCAGTTACTATATTATTTTATTTTAGTTACCCACTAAAATTTGTATCCTTAGTTAGTTTAACGTTACTAATAATCTTATATGCAATTATGCACGAGTGCGTCATGCATGCATGCGAAAGTAAATATAAAGCAAAATTATATTATTATATTTAAAAACCTCAATAATAAGTAGGAATTTTTTTTCCTATAGTTCCTCTAAAGAAAAATTTGACCTTAATTCTATCTATTTAGAAAACATAAAATAATCACTTGCATATGTAGCGAAATATGTTAGAGATGTGTGTGGATATAACAGTGAGTTTCCGGATAAATGATCTTCCAAGCACGTACTTATACGCTTTCCGATAAGTTATTTACCGACCAACTAGGAACAACAAAGTATCACGGTAATACTTATGAGATACGAAGAAGAAACACTGAATCTTAATTGTTAACAAGAAACAATTCCAACAAGAGTTTGTAGTTTGATTTTGTTTAGTGAAAACACAAGAGAATTTTATTCTCTAAGCAAGTACCATAGGAATGATATCACACTTTAAGCAAGTATGAATAATCTCTCACCCTATACCACATGTGATATCTTCCTATATATACTAGGAAAGATTTACAGAAGAAAAAGACTGAAATGATACATCATTTGACACGAAGATACATGCATCATTTCACGAAACAAAGTGTCTCGTCAGTATGGTGCGGGCGCACCAAACTTCCTGATCATCCAAGAGAAATCCAGAGGCAAAGGTTCAAGCATGCCGTGCGCTGCACGCAGCCATGTGCGCGGCACGCAACTGCTGATGTGCGCCACACGCAGCTGTTGGCGCTGGACACATGCTGCCTGCGTGGCACACACCACCCTTGGTCAATGCTCCTTCGTTTTTCCTTCTTTCTCATCACGTTTCATCAAACACCACAACACCGGAACGCAATATCATCACATATCATCAACGGACACATTTAACTATAAATTTTCCAACAATCCTCCTCCATTTATAGTATAAATGCTTTGAAGTCCGTACACTTGCGAACTACACAAAATCAACTAACACTAGTATAGAATTGACGATTTGCGTCGGATGCGAGGCGGCCATTTGCGTCGGACATGGGTCCGACGGCACAGCTCTCGATGCAAATCAGGATACATGATCTGCGTCGGACAAGCATGCGACGCAGAATGCTCACTATTTGCGTCAGACCCCGACCACCACGCGACACAAATAAATCATATGGAGCAACATGCGACGCAAATGATGCTTTTTGGGTTTTTTTTTCTTTTTTTTTTCATATACAAAATCTTAAACTTGAAAACTAAACGAACATTATATTAATAATTATGAGCAGAAAATTCGGCAGAGTCTCCTTTGTAATTTGGACAACCCAAGAAATCGTTGGGAGAATTTTGCATATATACCAAAACCTGTTCCAGTACATCTCAAAGCAACCAATATTGCAATCAATTGCAATCAGACAATCAACAAAATATTGTTCAACCTATAAATACATATACTAAGTAGTTAGTTTGCAGCTTTGACGACCACTACAAAGTATTTTGCAAAAAGTTCTCTAAGTTCGTCGATTTCAGTTGCGGAGTATGGCTGAGGACTTGTTGGAAAATCCTAAAAATATATTAAATTAGTTAATATACTTGAAAATTCTATAAGTATAAATAACGAATTTACGACATACATATACCTCCTGTAAATTATCTGAATCATAGTGCATGCAGACGATTTCAAGCATGTTTTTCATCACGAAATAGCCGTATTCTGCTCCTCCCGATTGTTGAGCACAATACACCAAATCAAATTTAAGATATATATTAGAATCGAAAATAAAATCCTAAATAGAATTATAAAATGTGTACGAAATACAAAACATAAGAGTTTTACCGGGATCGTTATCCAAGACAATTTAGTTCCTTTATTGAATCCTTCAAGGCGCGTGAAACTTGTATATGCACTAAGTATCGAAATTTTGTAACAATTAATTACTATAAACATTTGTAAATTATTTTAAATATCATAAAATACATGTAAATTAATTAACATGTATAACAACTATGAACTTACGTATTCAGCGGCACTTTGATAGCTAATTTTCTTTCTCTCTGTAGCGAATCAAATATATATAACGCTTTCTTAGATAAACAAATGACAAGAAGAATCCAATGTTCCCTAAGGCATGAAACAAAATGTGATGTTCATATAACCACAAATTCATATATATAAAACAAAGAAAATATTAGTTTAACTAACATACTTTTGAATATACAGACATAGGATGAAACGCATAGTTTGATTCGCTTTCATTGTACTTGCCATGTAGTTGATCTCGGGATCTAGCTCATTGCGTATCATGGTCGCCGAAATCATACTTGGACACATGAAACCAATAGTACCCTCTGGTTCAGACTCCTCTTCCAAATACCTACACTCCAAATACTTATACTTAGAAGAAACCATAAAAATAAATATCAATGTTAATTAATTAGTTTAGAGTTTGATAATTCTCACATCATAAATATTTGCAAAATAGATACATTAAGCCATGCTCCCGTGAGAAATTGAAAAACATCTTGTCGCGAGAGAATGATCATCTGATCACTATCATAGTTGAAGACGGTACTCTTCATAACTTGCATATTAAAAGGCTCATCTGAGGGCCGATTGCAATATAAGCGGTGCATATCCTTGACAATATCATCCATCTCCTCCAATGATAACTCAATAAAAGGATCTATGTACCTATGTGTAGACTCATCGGTGCAAAGATCACTACCAACTAATTTTTTTTTATTCTTCTTCATCACACCTCCCTCAGGCAAATGTTCCTAATTCAAGTCGACTTCTTTTTAATTCATACTATATATGTATATAGATTATTTATATATCAATCAAGCTTATGTAGTATATAAATCAAGATATTAAACATAAGTTACCTGATTATCTAAGACTATGAATACCAACTCTTTCGGCCATTCCATGAATGAACCCTCAGCTTGACTGAGTTTCACGATGTATGGAGTAGGTAGTGGAACTGGAGCATCTGCGTAGTCCGGAAAGAAATTATCAACACTCACTTTCACGACCGTAGGATGTGATGATGACCCCAGTTGTGGATGAACGGTACCTTCAGCTACAATGATTGGCCTCGAAACATCCGCTAATGCCAAACGACATGGAACATGACTCTTAACATCCAAGGAGAACACAATGTCATTAATTAAGTGTTTTAGAAGCATAATATCATAATCTTAGAAGATATAAAATAAACTTATACCTGCAAGTTCACAAATGGATCATTGCCCCCCGAGTGACAGCTACTAGGATCAACTGGAGTGTGAGGACTTCGGACCGGCGCATCTTCCCTTGTTTGATTTGGTGCTTGAAGACCTAATTGCGCCGCAAAAGCCATCAACCTTTCTTGAACTATTGTATCTATCTTCGAGTTCATCTCTTGCATCGTCTGTTCTCTAACTCTTTTGCTCACTCTAGCCTCGAACTCCTGCATCTCCTCATCATCCATGCCTATACCCTTTCGAGCAGTACTACTCCGATCAGGATCTCCCCAAAAAGATGTAATCCCAATGCTACGCCCAGCTGTTAACACACGCCCAGGACGGTCTTTCCTCTGTAAAGCACGTGATAGAGCATCATCCATCCGACCTGGAACAAACTCTCCTTCCTTTTCTTTCCTTTTCCAATCATCCTGCGTCCAATTAAAAAATCATATGATTAGTAGAATACGAGTAATTAGACAAAAAAATATCATAAAATTTGAAAAATGCTTACAATGGACTCTTTTATCTTTTGTGTTTCTTCATTAGGGAAGAAAAGATTTCCTTTCTTATCTTTTTCCGATCTCGCGAGAAGCCATGGCAAAGTTCGATCCTACAAGGAGGAAAAAACTGAAGATGTGGATGAGTCAACAGATGATGCTGTAGATGATGAAGGGATATACCATTTTCTTTTCCAAACAGGAATCATCTCTGCATATGACTTTTGACCCAGAAAATGAGGATGAATGTTGGCAGCCTTAGACTTTCTTGCTTTTTCACTTTTAGCCTAATATAAAAACAAGTAAATAGTCATTATTCACAACATAAAAAATTGATTATAACATATTATGTGATTGTAACGTACATATAATATACCTTAAACTCATCAGAGCTACACTTTGTCACAAATTGCTTCCAAATCTCTTCCGTAATGAAAGGATAGAGCACATACGGTTGCTTATCATTGTTAGGCCCCTTCCTCGTTTTTGTGATCCATCGACTCACCAATTTTGACTTGAAATCCCTCCACCACTTATCACAAGTAGTCAACACATCTCGTTTCTTCCTCTCATCCTCAACTATTCCAAACTCTCTCTTCAATTTAAAAAATAATACACGATTAGTAACTAATAAACAAGATCTCAATTAAATTAAAAAAATGACTTTTAAAATACATGGGTTACTTACTTTAGCATCTTCCCATAAACTATTTTTAAGGCCTAGTGGAACATCATCCCAACTATCGTACAAGATATACAGTTTGCTTCTATTGATTTCACCGCAATGTGTCTTGTACGCACCAACATGCTCCCCAATCGGAAGCATCAACTCATCCCACTGACGTACTCTTTCAACCCCGGGTATGGAACGAATCCCTTTAGTAGGCCCTCTAGCCTTACTCATTCTTTTTTTCCTACTACCTCCAACAGTAATCTCGGCCTCAGAACTTGGCTGCCGATCATCTGATGCATCATGCATTATCTCATCTTCCATCACTACACCTGAAACCAAATACAAATACCAGCCAAAGACATGTTAGATTCATAAATGAAGTACTACAAAAATATGTTAACAATGCATAAAGTATAGAAAATTGAAGATTATAAACAATTGTAGTTGCAATAATATTACATAAATTACCTATTAATCAGTTTTTTCTTTGACAACGTAAAATCCCTCATTATGGTATCGACGAATGTAATTTGGGTCCAAATCTTCCCCTAATGTACTTGGAATGACTACCAACGAAGTAATAACTTCATTAAATTGTGCATCGTATTCTTCTTCATCGTGTACATCATCAATTCCAAGTATTCTCCTTTTTCCTTCAATGACAACATACCATTTCGAATCGACAGGGACGATCGGTTCCTTCATCCTCCAAATCGTGCAACATCTCATATACCGTATCATTCTCATCATCCACCTTATCATTCTCATCATCTACCCTATCGTTATCATTATTATCCTCTCCTTTTTCGCCCCCAACCTCAACCTCATGATCAACGTGATCAACATTCAAATCATCACAAAAGCTAGTGGAGCTCATACCCTAATCATAAAACTCTCCATGCCATGTCCACCTAGTATAGTTGCTCTTAAACCCACGACGAATCAAATGATCCTTAATTTGATCCACATCACGATAACCCCTAGAGTTATTGCAATCATAATAAGGACACAAGACTAACTTGGACCTATTCTGCGATTGATGTTCTAACTCAACCCTGATAAATTCATCAACCCCTTGTAGAAATGTCGCCGAAATCCGATTACCATACATCCAGGTTCGATCCATATTCATACACTAGAGACACCAAACAAGAACACAATATATCGATCACATCATTCAAAGTGTCTTATCGAATGCAGTCATGAACATTTGGGTCATTATCACTCCAACCTAACCCATCCTTGAGTTTCTCATCTCACTAGTGAATGAATGTTTGCTTTTCAATTCTAAGAAAAATCTGGCAGCACTTCCCTATAGTTCTCCAAGTACACGGTGAAGATAATAGGTAAACTATCAAGATATATACCCAGAGAACGCTTAGGGAAATGAGCTAGATCTTTCTTAGAATCGAAAACTAAACATTCATTCACATCCTAAGTGAGATAAGAAACTCGAAGACAGTCCCAAATCGGGGACTATTCAAGACTTACTCCTAATGAGTAAGCCTCGAACGGGTATCTAGGTCAATGATGCACATTGCAATTAAACAGCACAAACCAATCCATTCCTTAGATTTCCCTCCCCACCCCATAAAGGTATGTCCATATAGTATAGGTTTGGTCATAATTCAACATATACTTTCCCAATCACATAACCAAACAATTCACATATACTTTCCCAATCACATAACCAAACCATTCCTTAGATTTCCCAAACCTCCCATATAGGTTTGGTCATAATGAAACATTATAGGGACAAATAAAACAAATAAACATAAAGCAAAAGGTATAATATATATACCTCTGCTCTCAAGGAGCAGCGAAGACAAGCACAACGAGGTGAGCTAGAAGCACCTGCAAGCCGACAAGTATAAGATGGAATGTGGTAACTGCATTAGGGCATAAACCAACCCACAAATTAGTGATCAAAAGTCATAACTCATAAACATCAACTATCTAATATAAAGGCATTAACAAATTTGAGATTAAGAAACAACATTAAGATTAAAGTAGAATTATTAAGATCAATGGTAAAAAAATCATAAGCACTACAAACTACAAACTACGAACATCCTAAATTCAATCTCAAAATTCATTCCACCATATTTATCATGAGTTGAATTCTAATTTCAACCCCTTAACAAAAATCAGAACTAAAATCAATCAAAGCAACTCCTAAAAAAATTAAGGGAACTTGAAATACATGATTAATGTAAATTAATTAAAAAAAAAAAAAACAATGACATACATTGCCGGCAGCAGCGGCGGCGGCGAGCCTACAGTGGCAGCGGCGTGTCGAACTAAGAGAGAAAGAGAGAATGTGTGAGAGTGTGCAGCGGGGGCTCGCAGATTTGCCGGGAGTGGGCAACGACCAGGATTGGGCGGCGACCGGGACTGGGCGGCGACTGGGACTAGGCGGCGACTGGGACTACGTGGCCGAACGAAAAGAGAGAGCGCACGAAGTAGAGAGAGCGCGAACGAACTAGAGAGAGATGGATTTGCCGGTCGCCGGCGCGGGTGAGGGAGCGCCGGAAAGGGTGAGGGATTTGCCGGTCGTAGGCGCGGGTGAGGGAGCCGGTGAATGTCAGGGAGTGTGTGCGAGGTTTGCAAATCGCATGAGAGAGAGAGAGAGTGTGTTTTGTTTTGGGCGATAAAAAAAATGCCTGGGGAGTAATTAAAGCAAGTTATTTGCATCGCACCTACCTCAAGGTCCGACGCAAATAGTGGTTTCACTATTTGCGTCGCACCTACCTCATTGTCCGATGCAGATGACGTGTAGCCCCAAGGCCAAAGTTTTGAACAGTGATGTGAGCGAGCCAATGAGTATTTACGTCGCATCGAAGCAAAGTGCGACGCAGATGACTAGGTCATCTGCGTCGGTTGCGCTTCACATGCGACGCACACTGTGCTGCATGCGGGAAGTGTAGCTATCTACGTCGGACATATCTTTTGCGTCGTTTGGGCCGCTGATCCGACACACATCATATCTTTTGGTCCTTTGGTGTGCGTCAATGATGTGCGTCGAATGGTCCTTTGGTCCGACGCACATCATATCTTTTGCGTCGTTTGGGCCGCTGATCCGACGCACATATCCGTTCCTATTGCTGTCCGTAGGTTATTTGCGTCGGATATTTAATGCTACCCGACGCAAATTGTACATTTGCGTCATCTCTTCGAGGGTGCGACGCAAATAGGCCGACGGAAATCGTCATTTCTTCGAGGGTGAATGTATCATGTATATGTGAAGTTAGTACCCTACCGAATATCTCCCAATTCCACCCTTGGTGATCGAATTGTGTTCCATTTCCCTTTACGATCGAATTGTCTTTTATTCCATAAAGGAGAACTATAAAAACTTTCACATGGTTTTCCCGTTGTAGTGTTTGTTTAAGGAAGTATTCATATTGCAGAAAATACATAAAGGAGAAAAGCTTCTCCTGTTCGCCAAACTAAAAGCTGCCTGGGTCACTTTGTAAGGCCACCCTCGATTTATTGCAAGTGGAGTTCTTCTACCTACCAAATGCACAACCCATTTAACAAGATCCGATAATTCATCAATTACTGATATTCAGTTACTATATTATTTTATTTTAGTTACCCACTAAAATTTGTATCCTTAGTTAGTTTAAGGTTACTAATAGTCTTATATGCAATTATGCACGAGTGCCTCATGCGAAAGTAAATATAAAGCAAAATTATATTATTATATTTAAAAACCTCAATAATAGGTAGGAATTTTTATTCCTATAGTTCCTTTAAAGAAAAATTTGACCTTAATTCTATCTATTTAGAAAACATAAAATAATCACTTGCATATGTAGCGAAATATGTTAGAGATGTGTGGATATAACAGTGAGTTTCCGGATAATTGATCTTCCAAGCATGTACTTAAACGCTTACCTATAAGTTATTTACCGACCCACTAGGAACAACAGAGTATCACGGTAATACTTATGAGATACGACGAAGAAACATTGAATCTTAATTGTTAACAAGAAACTCATTGAATTATAGTGCTCCAAATTACAAATAAAATGGGATCCTCATTAAATTCAAGATCTTGCGTTGTTCAAGACGTGAATTGAGTTTTCTTCATTTGCAATTTACTAATTAAGGCTTAAAACCCATCCCTACTTTTGTATAACTTAACTTGACAACAACTTTGGCCAAATTCATCAAGTTAACAAAACATATAAAAGTTCATTAACACGATTCTGTGTTTATAAAATCACAAACACCACAATATCGCGATCCAATGTGTTGTGACTTGCCATTATAAACATTATAATATCATTAATCATACGTCATTGATACTCATTGAAGTATATCACAATAACTAGTGATATGTTGCACGATCCAAGCCATGAAACACTTCAAACATCAATTATGAACAAGTTACATGTTAATACTAAAACAATCAAATAAATTTATATTCTTCCCCATTTTAGTATTAACAAAATGAACATCTTATCTATCTAAACCAAGACTATGTATATGAAAACAACCACGTAAGCACACTTCTTGGATCACAAGGAATTAAACTCCTCCACGAAGAACCTCCACCATGAAGCACCTCCTCCAAGAAGAAATATCATCTTATTGTAAGAAACAAATCCTTAAACCAAGGCTTAACTAACGCCAAATTATTCTTCTCAAACCGAAGAACATATTTATTTTCACATCACTCCGTCTATTAAATAGATTAGATCAAAGACAATAAACCATTATCTTCCTAGACATTTAATAATTTCAATTAAAATAAAATTGGTAAAAATCATATGTATACAACACCAAATTTAGACAAAATTTCATTGCCCCTAAATTTAATACATAACCAATTTATACAACCGATTTCCTCATAGTCATGAACTTAATAATCTCATAAATTGAAATAATTAATTACCATGTCTTTCATTATACTTTATTCAAGTATAATACATGACATAATAACATTCCATAAATCAAAAACATTTTCTATTTCTAGTTTAAGATTTTCCCAACTATATATAAATTTTTTAACACAATCTCAATGTCACCAAATTTGATATATATAAATACTTATACTAGTGATTACCACAATATTATTGAAATAAATCAATACTTTGATTTTTCCAGCTTGTAAATTACAAACATCACCCAACTTATATAAACTGAGCAGTACGTTTAATAATCATTTTAACCCCATGTCCAAAATATAAATATTCTAAATAACATAGAATCACATTTATATTTATAGACAACACATGGTCAAATTAAAATTAAACACATAGCCCATACAAGGATGGCCTACTAACAAACAACATGTTTATAATTTTCACAAGTTCATGTTCATGTCAACAATTATATACCCAACAAATTATAATAAACACATTTACTTTAATAAAATAAACATTATAACTTGTTCATGAGTATATAATCAAAAACATAATTAGTGATAGTAACCCACAAATTATAACATGATTAATAAATAAACTTAGGCCCTGTTCTTTTGGACTTATTTTCAGCAAAAATAAGTAAAAATAAGTTCAGTTCAGCAAAAATAAGTAAAAATAAGTTCAGTTCAGCAAAAATAAGTTCAGTATTACTATTAATGTTGTAATTATTATTTTTGTTTTCAATATTACAATTAATATTGTTATTATTTTTGAAATTATAATTATAATAACGATGAATTTGTTTTTTTTTTTTTATTTATTTCTATTTTTTTATTATTTTTTTTATTTTATTTATTTATTTTAATATTTTAATTATTTAATATTTATTAATTATTAATTATTACTTATTTATTATTTATTATTTATTATTTATTATTTATTATTTATTATTTATTATTAATTATTTATTATTTATTATTTATTATTTATTATTTATTATTTATTATTTATTATTTATTATTTATTATTTATTATTTATTATTTATTATTTATTATTTATTATTTATTATTTATTATTTATTATTTATTATTTATTATTTATTATTTATTATTTATTATTTATTATTTATTATTTATTAGTTATTATTTATTATTTATTATTTATTATTTATTATTTATTATTTATTATTTATTATTTATTATTTATTATTTATTATTTATTATTTATTATTTATTATTTATTATTTATTATTTATTATTTATTATTTATTATTTATTATTTATTATTTATTATTTATTATTTATTATTTATTATTTATTATTTATTATTTATTATTTATTATTTATTATTTATTATTTATTATTTATTATTTATTATTTATTATTTATTATTTATTATTTATTATTTATTATTTATTATTTATTATTTATTATTTATTATTTATTATTTATTATTTATTATTTATTATTTATTATTTATTATTTATTATTTATTATTTATTATTTATTATTTATTATTTATTATTTATTATTTATTATTTAGTATTTATTATTTATTATTTATTATTTATTATTTATTATTTATTATTTATTATTTATTATTTATTATTTATTATTTATTATGTATTATTTATTATTTATTATTTATTATTTACTATTTATTATTTATTATTATTTATTCACTATTCATTATTTATTATTTATTATCTATTATTATTATTTATTATTTATTATTACTATTAATATTATTATTATTATTATTATTATTATTATTATTATTATTTATTATTATTTATTATTTATTATTTATTATTTATTATTTATTATTTATTATTAATTATTAATTATTTATTATTTGTTATTTGTTATTCATTATTTATTATTTATTATTTATTATTTATTATTTATTATTTATTATTTATTATTTATTATTTATTATTTATTATTTATTATTTATTATTTATTATTTATTATTTATTATTTATTATTTATTATTTATTATTTATTATTTATTATTTATTATTTATTATTTATTATTTATTATTTATTATTTATTATTTATTATTTATTATTTATTATTTATTATTTATTATTTATTATTTATTATTTATTATTTATTATTTATTATTTATTATTTATTATTTATTATTTATTATTTATTATTTATTATTTATTATTTATTATTTATTATTTATTATTTATTATTTATTATTTATTATTTATTATTTATTATTTATTATTTATTATTTATTATTTATTATTTGTTATTTGTTATTTATTATTTATTATTTATTATTTATTATTTATTATTTATTATTTAATATTTGTTATTTATTATTTATTATTTATTATTTATTATTTATTATTTATTATTTGTTATTTGTTATTTATTATTTATTATTTATTATTTATTATTTATTATTTATTATTTATTATTTATTATTTATTATTTATTATTTATTATTTATTATTTATTATTTATTATTTATTATTTATTATTTATTATTTATTATTTATTATTTATTATTTATTATTTATTATTTATTATTTATTATTTATTATTTATTATTTATTATTTATTATTTATTATTTATTATTTATTATTTATTATTTATTATTTATTATTTATTATTTATTATTTATTATTTATTATTTATTATTTATTATTTATTATTTATTATTTATTATTTATTATTTATTATTTATTATTTATTATTTATTATTTATTATTTATTATTTATTATTTATTATTTATTATTTATTATTTATTATTTATTATTTATTATTTATTATTTATTATTTATTATTTATTATTTATTATTAGTATTATTTATTATTTATTACTCTATTATTTATTATTATATTATTATTTATTATTTATTATTTATTATTTATTATTATTATTTATTTATTATTATTATTATTTATTATTATTATTTAGCAAAAATAAGTTCAGTTCAACAAAAATAAGTAAAAATAAGTTCAATTCAGCAAAAATAAGTTCAGTTCAGTTCAGCCAAAATAAGTTCAAAAGAACAGGGCCTTAATGATCATCATATTAAGACTCAAACCAAAATCATGAAAATAACATGTTAATACTAAAACAATCAAATAAATTAATATTCTTCCCCATTTTAGTATTAACAAAAAATTTCAGATTTTGGGAGAGTGAAATATAAACATGAACAACAAACTTTATCTTCATAATGTTCCCAAATGAACATTACACTACACATGCCCATTCATTTCCATAACCATAAACATGAGAACATCTTTTGTTTAAATAAAATAAATAAACAATTTCATAACCGTGCATGATTTGCGTCAATACAACATGAGAACGTTGCACCCATGGTTTGGAAACCATGAAATGATACTATTAAATATCATTCCATCTTGGATATCAAGTGGTTTCATATACATGATTGTCAAAACAAAAATCATAATCACATGAATGATTACTAACCATCTTAGACATTCATGGGCATCAAGAGAAATGTCGCTCTCAACTTATTTTTTATCAATTAACCACAACTACTTTGAGAAGTTAACGAAAAACGCACCATGATTAACAAAATATAGCAATAGTATAAGACATACTATTGCACACAAACAAATTCATTTGGTAATATAAAATTACATGGACTAAAACCATCATTTAATTAATCAAGCATAAAGACATTCTTAATTAATTAAGGAAGACAATAGTATTATCTAATACTATAACATGTTATCCTACTATAATTCATAACAAAATTAATGAAGATAGTAGAAACTCACAACACAACTCGAAATTGGGTTTCAACCATGTAGTGAAGATTTGAGAAATCCATCAGTCCCAACCTCTTGTCTTGTAACATTCTTCTTCTCTTTCCATTTAACAATGGCATTCCAATTTCAGAAAATTAGAAACATCTCACCCAAGGAAGATCCAATTACCCAAGGAATAAATAACTTATAGTTTATTAGAGATGTGGTATGGATATAACAGTGAGTAACCGGATAAATGATCGTCCAAGCACGTACTTATACGCTTTCCTATAAGTTATTTACCGACGCACTAAGAACAACGGAATATCACGGTAATACTTATGAGATACGAAGAAGAAACATTGAATCTTGGTTGTTAACAAGAAACAACCCCAACAAGAGTTTGTAGTTTGATTTTGTTTAGAGAAAACACAAGAGAATTTCATTCTCTAAGCAAGTGCCATACACTAGTGGAAAAAACGCTAAATGTCACAAGACAACCGCTGCGGTAAATCGTCGAAAAATTTGGGGGGAAAACATAAACCGCTGCGGTCTTCAGAAAACCGCAATGGTTAAAAGAAACTACTGCGGTTGTCAGTTAACCGTTGCGATTTTCTGAACCGCAGCGGTTTTTTTTTCCTAAATCCCGCCTGAAATGGTCGTGTCTCATTCCATTTTTCTGCGCGCACTCCCTGACTCCCTCCTTCCTTAGCTTTGAAATTTCAAAAACGAAGTCCCTCCTTCCTTCTCAATAGCTCACCGCCGACGCCACTAGCAGCACCACCGCCGCACCTCCACGCTTCATCAACAACAAACCCTAGAAGTTGTGGTCTTTCTTTTCATCAACAAAAGTAATAGCGGTGGTCCTCCTCCGCGGCTGCATCGTGCCCTAGCAGCTCCACCGCCGCACCTCCACCGTGCCCTAGCAGCTCCACCGCCGCACCTCCACCGTGCCCTAAGCACTTACATTCCTCCTCCTCTTCTTAGGTACCTAAAATTTCTCAACTTTTATTGAATCTCATATTTGAAGCTTCAAGTTTTATAATTAATTGTAGTTTTATGAATAATTGTCAGTGAAATTAGGTTGTATTATAGTTAATGGGTGTAAATTTGATTGATTTGAGTTTATTTGATTTTGTTTAAAGTAGTTAGTTTGATTTTTAGGTTACAAAACTAGGGCTTTGTTGTGGTTGTTGTTGTAGTTGTAGTTGTTGTAGTAGTAGTAGTAGTAGTAGTAGTAGTAGCAGTAGTAGTAGTAGTAGTAGTAGTAGTAGTAGTAGTAGTAGTAGTAATAGTTGTTGTTGTTGTTGTTGTTGTTATTGTTGTTGTTGTAGTACTTACTAACTAGTTAGGTTTGAACTTTAAACGTTGAATATGATTATTGGTTTAGCTATTTAATAATTTAATTTAGCTTAGTTTAGTTTAGTTTTGTTTGATGTGCTAATTTATACCAATCTTAACTTTATACTTTGTTGTTGATTATTGAAGCTAGCTAGTGACGGAGTGTTGAGCTCGATTTCTCTATTAACAACCTTGATATTGTTATGTTATCACTCGTATTTAACTTTCTTTCATAGTAAATTGGTTTATATGTGCAAATGTGTATATATTTATCGTTGAATTGAGATTAGATGTAAAATATTTTGTTGTTTTTAAAAACCTAGGTTTGCATCATCATATTATATGCCTAGATACCCATTCGAGACTTACTCATTAGGAGTAAGTCTTGAATAGTCCCCGGTTTAGGACTGTTCTTAGATGTTTAATCTCACTTAGGTGGTGAATGTATGTCTTTAGTTCGATTCTAGAGGAAAATCTTGGCTCGTCGCTTCCCTACTTTTGTTCTCTGGGTACATATGTAGATATAAATAACTATATATCTACATCGTGTACTTGGAGAACTGTAGGGAAATGCTGCCGCATTTTCCGTAGATTCGAACAGAAGGAAATACATTAACTAGTGAGATTAGACATCTAAGGATGGGTTAGGTTGGAGTGACAAGGACCCTTGGAAAGCATGCCTAATTTCATTATATATATATCATGTGTAAACTCTAATAATGTAGTGAAGTTCGTCATTGACATTGGGTACTTGTTGCTTGTGTTTAATTAGAGCTAGGTTTGGTTGAAATGAATCGTGCATGGATGTATGGTAGTCGTGACACGTGAAAATTCGTGGGTGGGGTCTTTGAATTTTGTGATGCTGCATTAAGTCATCAAGCTGCAAAGGGAACCGAGGGGTTTTATTGCCCTTGTGTTGATTGTGGTAAAGTGAGCATCGTTAGTAGCATTGAGTCACTTAGGGAGCATATCTTTCGTCGCGGGTTTAGACAAGACTACTATGTATGGGTTTGGCACGGTGAGGAGGGTATATATGATGGTCGAAATGCCATTGTTAACGATGTGCATGAAGAAGGTGAGTTTGATGTCATTGAGAATGACAACATTGAGGATGAATATGAGGATATTGAAGTAGAGGATGATGATGATGAAAGGGATCATATCAAGGAGATGATGGCGGGGGTAGATCATTCTGGCAAACGGCCTCGTATTTTTTAGTGCATGGACGAGGCATCTCAGAAACCATTGTATCCCGGTTGTACAAGGTACACCAAGCTGACGGCCGTGATAACACTCTTTAATATCAAGACGAAAGCATGTATAAGTGACTCTTGTTTCACTTCCTTGTTGCAAGCATTTGGTGATATGTTGCCGGACGACCATGAACTACCCAAGTCGAGAACTACTATGCTTAGAAACTGATGTGTCCCTTCAGTTTAGAGTACCAGAGGATACATGCTTGTCCAAATGATTGTGTGCTATATAGAAATGAATATGAAAATATGGATGAGTGTCCTCGATGTGGGAAGTCGCGTTACAAGCGCGCAGGGGTTAGTGATAAGAAAGGTCCTCCAGCAAAGGTGATGTGGTATCTTCCGATTATACCACGATTCAAGCGCATGTTTATAATCAAAAAAGATGCTAAGAACTTGAGGTGGAATGCAGAAGAAGGAAAAAGGACGGTTTTCTCAAATATCCGGCTGATTCTCCTGAGTGGAAAGGTATGAATCATTTTCATAAGACCTTTGGTGCCGAGGATAGAAATTTGAGGCTTGGCCTATGCACGGATGGAATGAACCCATTTGGCACTCTTAGTTCTCAACATAGTACGTGACCAGTTCTTCTAGTTATATACAACTTGCCTCCTTGGCTGTGCATGAAATGCAAATACATCATGTTGTTGATTCTTATTTCAGGGCCGAAATAGCCTGGAAACGACATAGATGTCTACCTCCAGCCACTTGTTGATGATTTGAGAAAAAATGTGGGATGAAGGAGTTTTTGTGTATGACGCACATGCTGATGAGGTATTCACATTGCGTGCCATGCTTTTATGGACTCTTAATGACTATCCTGCTTATAGGAACTTATCTGGGTACAAGAACAAAGGGAAGAAAGCATGCCCAATTTGCATGGACGACACAACATCTAAAATACATTACTACTTGTCACAAAGAAGTTTATATGCGGACCCGAAGGTTCCTTCGACGCGACCATCCTTATCGTAATAAGAAGAAGGCATTCGATGGAACATTTGAGGAAGGGGTTGCTCGTAGGCCATTGACTGGTATTGAGGTTTTTGATCAGGTCAAGGGTATTGCAACGACATTCGGCAATGGAGCGACTGATGGTGCTAAGGAACTTTGGAAAAAGGAGTCTATTATGTGGAAACTTCCATATTGGATAGATCTAGAGGTTAGACATTGTCTCGACGTCATGCACATAGAGAAAAATGTATGTGACGTCATTCTGGGGACACTTATGAATATTCCACATAAGACAAAGGATAGCAAAGGGGTGCGACTGTATCTGGAAACTGAGGGGCTTCGACCAGAACTATGGGCTCAAAAGAGGGACACTAAGAAAAGAAAGAAAAAAGAGAAAGTGTCTGGAAAAGGAAAAGGAAAGGGAAAAGAAAAGAAACATGATGAAGGGTCGCCTGCATGAATTGAAAGAAAAGGAAAGAAAACGGTGAAGGATGATGATAGGAACAATTTACCTCCGACTTGCTACACTCTATCTAGAGCTGAGAAGCGTCTTTTTTGCGAGTGTTTGTACAACATTAAGGTTCCATCAGGGTACTCATCGAACATGAAAAGATTTGTTACCTTAGACGGTGAGTTGAAATTATTGAGCATGAAGTCTCATGATCGTCATGTAATGATGCAAGTATTCTTTCCGATTCAATTCGAGGGATATTGCCGAAACACGTGAGACATACCATAACAGAGCTGTGTTCTTTTTTCAATACTATATGTAGCAAAACGTTACAACCCTCGAAGCTTGATGCTCTCCAGGCTAGCGTGATATAGACTTTGAGCAAGTTTGAGATGTACTGCCCACCTTCTTTCTTCGACATTATGGCCCATTTGGTTGTACATCTAGTTTGAGAAATTAAGCTATGTGGTCTGGTGTTTTTGAGGTGGTGTTATCCCTTGGAGAGACATATGGGCTCTTTGAAAGATAAAGTAAGGAATCCAGCGCAACTAGAAGGAAGTATAATTCAGGGGATTGTGAGTGAAGAGGTCGGTAATTTTGTGGCTAAGTTATTAACTAATGTTGATCCTATTAGACTTCCTACATCTCGACATGAGGGCAGACTCGCGGGTAAAGGTACACTTTGCTCCAAAATGATCGTACCTCCTGTTGAAAGGCACATACAAGCACACTTATTTGTATTGCAGCATATGGTACAGGTGCATCCTTACTTGGATGAGCATTTGGAGGAGTTGCGTGACCAGATTCCAGGTAAAGGAACTAGAGCATTGATGCAGTTGCATAATAAGACGTTTATTGATTGGTTCCATAAACGAATAATGCGTGAAGTAGATTTCAATGTTTCTGAAACTCTGAAGTGGCTAGCATTTGGTCCTCGAGAAGATGTGCACTCCTATGAGGGTTATGATGTTAACGGATATACGTATTGGACAGATCGTCAAGATCAAAAGTCGAGATCTCTCCAGAATAGTGGTGTTTCAGTAAAGGCATCATCTACACAACATGCAAGTGCCAAAGACAACTCTCCTATTGATGCTAGATTGTTATACTATGGGCGAGTTCAAGATGTATGGGAGCTTGACTACTCTGGTTTCACGGTCTGCTTATTTCGATGCAAGTGGGTTGATTATAACCGGCGTTACATAAGAAAAGATGACCCTTGTGGATTTACTCTTATAGACTTGGGTCGGTTGCGTGATAGTGAAGAGCCATTCGTGCTTGCATCACAAGTTAAGCAAGTATTCTACACAACTGACCCTTCTGATAACAAGTGGTCAATTGTTATCCCGGGAAAAAGAAGTATACTTGGAGTTGGTGATGTTGAGAATGAGGAGGAGTATGATGCGTTTGAAGACACCCCGCCTTTAACCATTCCCAACTCCGATGTCACTGATGCGGAGTTAGCGACAAGTTACATGCGTGCAGATCACGGGGAAGGGATAATGGTTGAAACTTCAAATGAAGGTGGCAAAAGTAAACAACAGGCTCGACTTCTTTGGTTCCAATTTCGGCTTTCGGCTTTGCAAGGTCATTTTACTTTATTTTTCACTTTTAGCCGCATGTAGTGTTTTGTATAGTTCTAATTAGTATATATATATATATTACAATCAACTAAACTTGCTTCACATGTATTGAAACCCATTTTGGGTAAGTGAATATCATTTCGGGCCAATATCGGCTTTTCAAGCTTAATTAACTTAATTTTGCGCTTTTAGCCGCATGTAGTGTCATGTATAGTTCTTATTAGTATATATATATGTATGACAATCAACTAAACTCGCTTCACATGTATTGAAACCCATTCTGGGAAAGTGAATGTCATTTCGGGCCTATTTCGGCTTTTCAACCTCAATTAACTTAATTTCTCGCTTTTAGTCTCATTATAGGTTACGTATAGTTCTTATTAGTATATGCATCACCATTAGAGTCACTTAAAGTCGGGTCACATGACTTAAAAATCGAATTGGGTAGATGAATGTCGTTTGGGGCGTAATTATGGATTGTTTTTGGGGGGGGAGGGACTGTGCAAGGGGTGCTGTGCAAGGGGGTGGGACAGCAAGGGGGGACTATGCGGGGGTGGGGACAGCGGGGGTCCGCATTGGGGGCAAAGTGAAGGGGGAGTGGAGGGTGGGGGGAGTGCGGGGTGGGGGAGTGCGGGGGGTTGGCACTAGGGCGGTGAAGGGGTGGTTGGCGTGGTGGGGGCAATAAAGGGGGGAGTGCAGGGGGTCCGTTGTGCGGGGGGGGGGGCAGTAAAGGGGGCTATGCAGGGGGTGTAGGGGGTATGTCTTGTGCGGGGTGGGGTGCGGGGGGTCTGTGGCGGGGGGGGCAGTGAAGGGGGAGGAGTGGTGGGGCGGTGAAGGGGTGGGGGGAGGTGAGGGCGGTGAAGGGGTGGGGGCAAGTGAAAAGATTTGCGTAGGGTAGGGGGCAATGAAGGGGGTTGTGCGGGGAGGGCAAGTGAAGGGGGGAGTGTAGGGGGGCAGTGAAGGGGGAGTGCAGGGGGAGTGCGTGAAGGGGGGTGGGGGAGTGCAGGGGGAGTGCATTGAAGGGGTGGGGGAGTGCGGGGTGGGAAGTGAAGGGGGGGGAGTGTAGGGGGCGCATTTCTAATTTCTTTCATATTTTTGTTTAATCTTGCGCGTTTCTAATATCTTTTTATAAATTTCAGGACTTTCAAACATGGTCAAAGATGATGTGATTGAGGAGGAAGAAACAGATGATGATTACGATAAGTCATTGGATGATGATGATGAGTATGATGCGGAGAAGGAGGACGATAAAGGTGAACCGGAAGACATAGCGCATGATGAGGAGAAGCACTTGCGTGATAGGGAACTTCGCTTGGCTGAAATAAATGAGGAGCTAGCCGATAAGGCTCCCCCCATTGACAACAATGCTAGGGAAGATTATCCTTGTATTTCATCCGTCATTGTGCCAAAAAAAATGCGGGGAAAGAGGTTCTTAGTACCACCAAAACTGCAAGCAAAGTTGCAACAAAGAAGCGGAAAGGAAGGGGTGCGACCAAGGGATTGAATTATAACACCCCTATGACCCTCGAGTATGATAATATGGGTCAACCTTGTGGTCAATGGCGTAAAAAGTATGGGCAGCATATCGGGTTATGTGTGCGCAAACTGAGCATTTTGGTGGGGTGGAAAGATATGCCCGATGGAATGAAGAAATCATTATGGGAATACAATTGTGTAAGTTTATTTTTTAACTGAATTACTTTTATTTCCCGCATTTAGGGCCATGTTAGGTCATATATAGGTGTAATAGGTACATATATAACTATAAACTCCACTCATATGCTTTAAAACACATTTTGGGTAAATGAATGCCATTCGGGCCGATTTTGGCCTTCGAAGTTCAATTCACTTAGTTTTTCGCATTTAGCCGCATGCTAGGTCAGATATAGTTCCAATAGGTACATATATAACTATAAGAGTCAATTAAACTCCACTCATATGCTATGAAACACATTTTGGGTAAATAAATGCCATTTCGGGCCGATTTTGGCCTTTAAAGTTCAATTCACTTAGTTTTTTGGATTTAGCCGCATGTTAGGTCATATATATTTCCAATAGTACATATATAACTATAAGAGTCAATTAAATTCCATTTATATGCTATAAAACACATTTTGGGTAAATAAATGCTATTTCGGGCCGATTTTGGCCTTTAAAGTTCAATTGACTTAGTTTTTCGCATTTAGTCGCATGTCAAGTCATATATAGTTCCAATAGGTACATATATAACTATGCGAGTCAATTAAACTCCACTTATATGCTTTGTAACATATTTTGGGTAAATGAATGCCATTTCGGGTCGATTTTTGCCTTTAAAGTTCAATTCACTTTGTTTTTCGTATTTAACTGCATGTTAGGTCATATATAGTTCCAATTGGTACATATATAACTATAAGAGTGAATTAAACTCCACTTATATGCTTTGAAACACAATTTGTGTAAATGAATGCCATTTCGGGCCGATTTTGGCCTTTAAAGTTCAATTCACTTAGTTTTTTGCATTTAGCCGCATGTTAGGTCATATATAGTTCCAATAGGTACATATACAACTATAAGAGTCAATTAAACTCCACTCATATGCTATGAAACACATTTTGGGTAAATGAATGCCATTTCGGGCCGATTTTGGCCTTTAAAGTTCAATTCACTTAGTTTTTCGCATTTAGCCGCTTGTTAGGTCATATATAGTTCCAATAGGTACATATATAACTATAAGAGTCAATTAAACTCCACTTATATGCTTTGAAACACATTTTGGGTAAATGAATGCCATTTCGGGCCGATTTTAGCCTTTAAAGTTCAATTCACTTAGTTTTCTGCATTTAGCCGCATGTTAGGTCATATATAGTTCCAATAGGTACATATATAACTATAAGAGTCAATTAAACTCCAATCATATGCTATGAAACACATTTTGGGTAAATGAATGCCATTTCGGGCCAATTTTGGCCTTTAAAGTTCAATTCACTTAGTTTTTCGCATTTAGCCGCATGTTAGGTCATATATAGTTCCAATAGGTACATATATACCTATATGAGTCAATTAAACTCCACTCATATGCTTTGAAATACATTTTGGGTAAATGAATGCCATTTCGGGCCGATTTTGGCCTTTAAACCTCAATTTACTTAATTTTCTTTCCTTTCCGCATTTAGCCACATGTTTTCGTTGATGTATATGTATATGGAAATAACTATTTGTTTGTTTCTTGTTTTTATAGAATACGTTCCATATTACTCATAATGAGGCAAAAAAGGCGGCGTTTCTATCCGCGGTGGCCGAAAGATTTAGAGCTTTCAAAAGCAAACTAGTGAGTGGGTGGATCACGAAACGGAGAAAGAGGACTATAAAGAGGAGGAAAATTCAAAAATCAAAGCAAAATGAGGGTGAGATGGACGAGGAGGCCAAAAAGGAAACATAGAAGGAAGGGGGAGAGGAAGAGACGTTGCAACCGGATTCTTTGCCTCATCAGATTTGGGGACATATAAAACCAGACGATTGGGAGACATTTGTTGCCCAAAATACTATGCGGAGATGGTGGTAAGTATTGCACTTTATACTTTACAAATTTGACTTTGCATGTTCACTTTCAATACAATTAGATGTGTTTTCTAATTACCCATGTGAATTTATAGGCTAAGCGTGAGAAACATTCACACAGTGCAAGACAGAGGAAGCACTACCATCATATGGGTTCCCAAACTTATGCGAGCGCGAGAAAGTTGTGGATTGACGAGAAATTTTACCCTTCTACCGATACAACTACAACGTCGTCTTCTAGCTCTAAGGTCGCGTCGTCTGTCAAAGTTGATCGTGTCGCTGATTGGTGGTGCTCCTTGCATAGGCGTGATATCAACAATCAAATTACCATTTCAGCTCGTGAACCTTGAAGATAGCAAATGTCGTTGCAAGTACATGCACTACCAATCTTGCTTCTATTACATGGACTACCAATCCACCACTACACCCCCCCGCACACCCCACCCCTGCCCCCCACACTACCCACACCCCTAACAATCCCCCCCACCCCCGCACACTCCCCCCCACCCCCGCACACCGCCCCCACCCCCGCACACGCCCCCGTGGTATCCGATTTTTTACTGTCTTAATTAACGATCTGAATTCCACGAAAGTCCCTCATTGGACTTTGAGTTTTAGAAAACTTGGAAGTCGCCACCCTATTAATATCTGAATAGGGACAGATTTATTTAATAAATCAATTTAAAATCAATTTCAAGAAAAATTATTTAAAACGATGATGACTTCATATGGATAAAGCTTTTTTGAAAATTGGCCTTTCATACCATGAGATAGGATTCGGGGTTTAGGTTAAGAGGTGCGAACGTTTGGAACTCGTCTGCTCTTCCGTTCTAAAGAACGAGCTCTTACTAAATGCGTTATTTTCCATTTTAAAGTAATCATGGCTATTAAAAAGAAAGAAAATCACATAATCTGCACATATACACATTAACCATTTTTATTTAGGACCAATATATCATTTGTACATGGTAGGTTTGAGCACTGAAGTTGCGCTACGTACCACTCATTGTGGGATTGGAATCCGCGTATGGATCAAAACCGTCGTAGTTCGAGCATATGTCTCACCCTAAATGGCCAATTCCACTGAGGAAAGAAGAGAGGGGAATAGATTATGAATAACTCACTTTTAGAATTAAACAAATCTATTTGAAATGAGGTAATCACTCCAATTAGTGATTGAAATGAGAAGATAATCACCTTAATTAGTGATTAAATATGAAGGATTAAGATAACCACATTAATTAGCGATTAATAAGGAAGGAAATAAGTGACCACCATAAATAGTGATTATTCAAGGAAAGATAATCACCTTGATTAGTGATTAACAATGAAGGTTAGGAAATAATCACCCTAATTGATGATTATTGAGGTTTAAGACAGTCACTCTAATTATTGATTAAATATGATGAAAGGTTAAGCTAATCACCCTAATTGGTGGTCAATCAAGGTTTAAGATAATCACCCTAATTAGTGATTAAATGAGAAAATAATCGTCCTAATTAACGATTATTAGAGTTTGAAATAATCACTCTAATTAGTGATTAAAAATGAGCAGAATAATCGTCTTAATTAACAATTATTAGGGTTTTAAGGTAATCACTCCGATTAGTGATTAAAAGAAGTTTGTGTCAACCGCTCTAATTAGCGATTAATCGGGGATTGAAATAACCACCTTAATAGAGATCACGTTTATGATTTTCGAGAGGTCTTAGAAGGTTTGCTTCCTAATTGAAGGCTTTTGAGAAATAATCTTAATTGAAGATTATTAAGTCCTTTGGAGAGAAATGATCAATTTGAGATTGAATTTGGAGATTTGTGTTTGGCTAATTGGAATTTGACCATTTAAAGCGAGACACGTGAAACGGCCTGACATCAATTTGGAGATCATAATTACCAATCTAATTATGTCAAATTATATAATTAATCCATTTGAATATGGAGAACACATTTTTAAAATGTAAGATGGATCATCATACAATTTATCTTAATTAGATTTGCAATTTTTCCTCTTAATTGAGATTGGGTCATTTGATTCATATACTATGATATATTGGCCCAACATGCAATATTTGTAACATTGGTTGCTCATTTTATTATAAAGAGTTGTGGAATTATTTATGAAAATTATGCATAAACATCTCCATGTTTTTTATTAATTGAGTGATGCAATAACTATTTACAAAGAATCATTATTACAACAAAATGTACAAAATCTATGATCTATACAAATCTTCAATCTTGATCTTCACCATGATGCTCCATGATCTTCATTTCCTTGAATGGGCTTTGGAATTCATGTTTATTTGTGAATTTGTGAAAGTTCTTTGATTTTGAATTTTTTTGACAATTTTTATTGATTTTTATTTACATGTTAAAATGAGTCATTTTAAGAGAAACTTAAGGAATTCATGATTTTTTTATTCACATTTTCGCATGATAAAAAAACATTGTTATGAAAGTTGAGTCAATCACTTTATTTCATTTTCCATATTGCCTTTTTGTTCTTGTACTGAATTACAAAAATCATAACTTTCTTTACAAAGTGTTAAACTGAGCATATGATACATCTATGAATATATCAGTGAGTTCTTTATGTTGTATCAAAATTTCACAAGTTGTTAGTGACCACATGAATTATGCTGAATTTTATGTCAAAACTGGTCAAAACAGGACCTTTATTCAATTTGTTCTTTAAAACCTAACTTATTGATCTTAGTTCGAAGTGAAATTTGGTACGAACATTCTAGACACATTGGATATTTTTAAGACCATTTTTTATTTATTTTCCTAACTGAAGAGAAAATTAGTATTCTGAAATTTAGTTATTTACATGAATGATTTTGTAAAAATGATGTAAAATTGTATAAAATTCATATGAACATGATTTTTATATTTCGGGAAAGCCACTGATGTTTTTTTAAAACTTGATGTTTTTAGTTTTGTCTAAATGATTTTCTTTTTTAACTTTATTGACAGAACAAACCTAGGTGGTGCTGGATAAAATCAGTTTTTCACAACAAAAGTTGTATGATGTTTAATTATTTACACAAAGTTCGTTTTTTAGAAATTCCAAAGCCCAATTGCTGGAAACATCTTGCACTTCATAGGAAAAATATTAAATCCTACGAACTAATTAGTTAATGCAGACGAAAAAATGAAATAAGATTAGAAAGTAAAACTGAATATAATTACAACATCATTCTTTTTTTATGAAAACATTTTTTGTGATGAACAACAACTTGATTAAGGAAAATCACATAATCACATTGTTTCCTGAGAGTCACCCCATTAGAGGTGACTATTATAGGTGGGGTAATTTAAGGTTGGGAACGTATTAGGACTTCCACATACCCAAATCACTCCAAAAATAAAAATAAAAAGATAAGAAGAAAACAAGGAGAAAGTTAGTAGATGATTAAGAAGATAATTTAAATAAACAAGAACTTCCAACTTTACCTTGCTAGCTCAATGATGCACTTCCTTTTTGCAAATTTTTCTACCTTTTTTTGTGATTTTCTTAATTTCTAAGTGAGTTTCTAAATGCTTTTAATTACTAACTTAAACTTTTTTTTTTTTTTTTTTTTTGCCTTCTTTGCATGAACTTCTTTTACTTACTAATTAAGACTTTTGCTTAGATGAAAAGATTAAGGAGAAGAAGAGTAGTAGAGAAGATGAGAGTGAAGTTGAATTGTGTTTTTTTCAACTTGGTTTTGAAGTGAAATGAGGAGGGTATTTATAGAGAAATGAGGGAAGTGAACTAGGGTTTCAAAGAGGTAGAAAATCAGATTTTTCACCTTAATGACATCACTCTTATGACCTCACCCTAATGACATCATCAAATCTCTTTAGAAATACAAATATTCTTATTCTCACGTCTTTTCATGATTCTTATTCTTTAACTAATGGACAAAGGATGGGTTTAGTGGATAAAGAATATATTCTTATTCTTTATCCAATGAACAATGACTTAACCATCAAGAAAACTGATTAGTACCGGTTTTCGGATACGACTAAAATCCTGGCTCTTAATTGCGACTCGCTTTTTTTATTTTTTTCGAAAGACTAACTTGAGTAAATTAAAGAAAATTCGTCAAATTAATAAAGACGAGCATGATTATACTACGAATCATTTTATTAAAATGGTGGTAGTTATCGACTACGACTCACGAAAATTATATTTCTAAGCCGAAACCGAAAAAATGGAAAACCGTACAACGGAATGAAATTCGCGCTCCGAGGCGAAACATGCATTTTGACGGGGCGCTTGCTTCACGATGCATGACGATTTTCGTTATTTTTATTTTTCAAAACCTTTATTTATCCGAAAAAGGGGTTCTATCCGAAGAAGGGGTTCGAAATTTGGTGTCTACAGAATGCCCCACACTGGTCGAATTTTGGAAAAAATGATGGCCAATGTTTGAAAAGACACAAAATTTTGACAGAAAATTTCTTTTGAGATAACATATTCTCCGTATACAATAGTTATCATGACTTGCGATTTCTGTTAATTTTCTAAAATAGGAGATGCGACGTTGACGTCGTCTTTAAATAGAAAATCCCAATTAATTTCCTAAAATTGAAAATGCGACTTTATTGATTAAGTAGAAAATCCCAATTAATTTTCTAAAAGTTTTAAATGCGACTTTAATGTCGTCTTAGGTAGAAAATCCCAATTAATTTACAAAAATTTGAAAATACGATTTCATCATCGTCTTAAGTAGAAAATCTCAATTAATTTTCTAAAAGTTTTAAATGCGACTTTATCGTCATCTTAGGTAGAAAATCCCAATTAATTTTCTATATTTTGAAAATGCGACTATCGTCGTCTTAAATAGAAAACCCCATTTAATTTTCTTTTGAAAATGCGACTTTGTCGTCGTCTTATGTAGAAAATCCCTTTCCAAAAAAAAAAAAAAAAAAAAAAAATTCACCAAAAAAAAATTAGAAAATCCCAATTAATTTTCAAAAATCTGAAGTGCGACTTTAATGTTGTCTTAGGTAGAAAATCCCAATTAATTTTATAAATTTTGAAAATGCGATTTCATTATCGTCTTTTTTTAGTATTCTGAATTTGTCAATTGTTAATGTGAGAAATTCCGACAATTAACTGGTCGATTCCAGCTTTTTACAGTTTTTCATGGTCTTGATGACAAACAAGTTGTCAAGTCACCATTACTTAAATTATAACATTGTCAGGTCATGTCACCTTAGAGTGATGCATTGTTAAATCTTGTCACCTAAAAGGGCTTACCAAAGGTTATTATCTTCTATGGTGGACCAAACCTCATATGGCAAAATTTTATCTGTTTTTTCCGAAATCTTTCAGAAATTTTTTCATGCATAATGCTTATTTGCTTTATCAGAAAATGATGATCACTATATAAAATAGATTGATCAAGGTCATTTATTTTGGATGATCATTAGGAAAAGGGATTATATCAACGTTCTTGATTCATCATTGACACAATTTTTTTTTTATGTTCGGCTTTATTAAAAATTGTCATACCACAAATGCTTGGTCATTAACCATTGTGAAGGATGCTCCTTATTATCCTATGGACAATACTTAAACTCATTATCCATGGCATAAATCATGGATGATCATCTTTTCCATCTATAAAAGGGGCATAGTTCTTTATTTCCAAATGCACCACTCCAAACTTTTCTATAAATTTTTCTTTCACCAAAATGCTTTTTACTTATGAAGAAACTAATGAAATGTGGAGTGGAGAGAAAACACAACTCTCGGGGATTACAAGAAACTTGGAGCAACCAAGGCAATCATTTCCTCTTCCCGCTTCACTAAGGTGCTTATGCCTTTGCTTTCACTTTCTATTTGTTACGACATGATTCATACTGCTTCCAAATTTTGGGATGAAACTCGTCATGTCTTCTGCTTTAGAGACCGGGAAATTGTGCCCTTTGTTGAAGAGGTCGAAGGTTTACTAGGCTTACCATCCAATGGTCCTTGTTATCACGCCTAGATCTCCTACCAGGATCTCGGGAGACTTATCAACGATTTTACATCTTCCCGAAAATCTTCATGGACACTACCTACAATATGGTGAGGTACTTCTTGTCAACTTATTATTGACTTTCTAATTTGGCACTTGGCAATTTTCTAACAATGCCAACTATTGGATTGTTAGAGAAAATGCTTGCATTCTTATGATTTTGGGAAGTATCCTCGCTCAATGGTCTTTAAATACATGCCATGTTCGGTGTCTTTCACTTATTCCTCAAATTGTTGTCGGGGGTCGTCGTGGACCACTTATTTTGGGGAAAATGTTCCTTGGCTTAGATGAACTCAAAAGAAACCCTGGCCTCAAGGCTTTGTGAAGGGATGTCCATTAGCCCTTCATTTCCTTTGATTGATGAAGATTACCTTCAATGGCTTCTAGCGAATATTATTCAAGACAAAGATTCAGACGGGCTTACCATGAAGAGGAGAAGGGTTTGAGCGAATTGTCATGTTTATTTTCTATGTTGTGTGTTTTTTTTTTTTTTTACTTTTTTTTTTTAAGTTTGTAGGAAATGAAGGCTTTATGTCTTTTTATGTATGAATGTATAAAATGAAGTACCCTAGTTGGGATGAATAAAAGATATGTTTGTGAGAATTATCTGCTTGTGAGAAATTCAATGTGAACACAATTCTAAACACGTGTATACTTTAACATTAAATATGACATGCAAATCATAATTAACTAATCATATGACACATAAACATAACATATAAACCTTAACAATCAAGGACATGTTTCATCATCTTCCTTTTCCTTTTTTGTTTTTGTTTTTCTTTCTTTTTTTTTTTTTTTTTTTTTGCATACATCATATGAACATCTTAGAAACTCATGGCATGTTTATTAAGAATAACCAGATAGGATACAAAACCCATAAACTGCTTGGTTACTTGATCATGACAATTACAATTACTTTGTTGCCTAAGCGTAGTATTTCTTCAACTGATCAAGATTAGTGAAATGGATGAACTCATTTCCATGAAAATCCATTAGCTTCACTGCTCCAGCTGTGGTGACATGCTTGACCAGGAATGGTCCAGACCAGTTAGGCTTGAATTTCCCTTGATGATCATGCAACGGAGCTATATTTTCTTTTAAAACCAGATGACCTTCTTGAATGTCTCTATCTCGAACCCTTTTGTTAAATGCACGAGCAATTCTCCGTTGATAGAGTTGTATGTTATGCAATGCTTGTAGTCGTCGCTCATCTGCGAATGCAAGCTCATCATAGCGAGTTTTGTGCCACTGGTCTTCCGAGATTTCACTTTCTACTACAACCCTGAGAGATTGTATCTCCACCTCAACTGGTAGGATTGGCCCCGTCCCATAAACCAAATAATACGGTGTTGTTCCTGTTGGAGTCCTAATTGATATCCTATATCCCCAAAGGGCATATGGTAGTTTGTCATTCCATTCCCTAGTCTTTTCAGTCATTTTGGCAACAATAGTCTTGATTGTCTTATTGGCTGCTTCCACCGCTCCATTTATTTGGGGACAATAAGGTGAGGACTGATGATGCTTGATTACATATTTTGCAAGAGTGGTCATCAAATGGCCCTCAAATTGTGATCCATTATCAGAGATAATTTCAAAAGGTATGCCATACCGACAGATGATGTTATTAATCACAAATTTCGAGACTTGCTTTGCCCCTAGCTTCAAAAATGATGCAGCTTCAACCCACTCCGAAAAGTAATCAATTGCTACGAGAATATACTGATGCCCATTTGAAGCCTTTTGATGAATTTGTCCGATTATGTCTATGCCCCAACTTGAAAACGGCCAAGGAAAAGTCATATTATGTAATGACACAGGTGGCATATGATTGAGGTTAGCAAATACTTGGCACTGCTTACAGGCGCGGACAAAGCTGATGCATCACCTTCTAGAGTGCTCCAAAAAACACCTGCTCGCAAAATTTTATAAGCCAGCATTCCTCCATTCATATGGGGTCCACATATCCCTCCATGAACTTCCTCCATGATGACTTGCTTTTCGCTGTCATTGAAACTATTTTGCTCTTGAGGAAGATGTTTGAAACTGATGTCATCAAAATAAGGGATCAACTCTTGAAGGTACTCAGTGTAAAGATGAAGTCTCTAGTCTCTAACCCTCCACATTCCTATTGTTTGAGATATGATGAGATTAAAATCTCCATACACAGTGAGATGTCTTGCCCCTGCTACTAAGGCGGCCTTTACTCCATATATACAGGCTTCATACTTGGTTGTATTGTTTGTTGTTGGGAAATCCAGCTTGACAACAAATGGAATATGGACTCCATCAGGATCTACTAACAAAACACATGCTCCATTACCTCTCCTATTAGAAGCTCCATCAAATTACATGCACCATTGTGGATTGTCAATAAAGCATAAGTACTCATCAGGGAATGCATCATCATACTCATCTCCTGACACTGGTCCTTCTGTTAGGGCTTCAGATATGGCTCGTCCTTTAACAGATTTCTGGCTGACACATTGAATATCAAACTCAGAAAGCATAGCATGCCATCTTGCCAATCTTTCACTAAGAATGGGTTTTCAAACAGATACTTGATTGGATCAAGTCTTGTGATCAGATAGGTAATATGAGCTTAAAGGTGATGCCTCAACTTCTTTGTGGCATAGATCAAGGAGATACATGCTTTTTCCAGTGGGGTATATCTTGTCTCATACTCAAGGAGTTTCTTGCTGAGATAGTATATGGCGACCTCTTTCTTTGTTCCCTCTTGATATTGGGCTAAGAGAGCTCCCATAGCCGTTTCTGTGATGGTAAGGTACAAAATCAGAGGTTCTCCTGGTCTAGATGGCATTAGAATAGGTGGATTTGAAAGGTATTCTTTCATAAAATCAAAAGCTTCATGGCATTCTTCATTCCACTCATGGGATGCCCCTTTTCTGAGCAGCTTAAATATAGGTTCACATCTCATAGTGAGTTGTGAGATGAACCTACTGATATATTGAATTCTGCCGAGAAATCCTCTTACTTCTTCTTCTGTTTTTGGAGGAGGTAGCCCTTGAATAGTTTTTGCCTTTTCAGAGTCCACTTTGATGCCGTCTTGACTGACAATGAATCCCAACAACTTCCCCGAAGTGACGCCAAACACACATTTTTGAGGGCTCAGCCTTAAATTGTATTTCCAAATTCTTTAAAAGAAGGACCTTAATGCAGGAATATGCCCCTCACGACCTTCACTTTTCACAATCATGTCATCTACATAAAGCTCCACAATGTTGTGGATGAGGACATGAAGGATAGTGGTTGCAGCCCTTTGATATGTGGCTCCGGTATTCTTAAGACCAAAAGGCATAACTCGGAAGCAAAAAGTGCCCCATGGAGTGATGAAAGATGTCTTTTTCATGTCTTCTTGAGCCATGAGTATTTGATTATACCCTGATAATCCATCCATGAAGGAAAACATTGCATGACCAGCTGTACTATCAACATAAACATCGATGTGGGGTAGAGGAAAGCAATCTTTTTGTGACGCAGCATTCAAATCTCGAAAATCAATGCATACCCGAACTCTCCCATCCTTTTTGGGTATAACCACTATATTAGCGAGCCAACTTGGATGTTTTACAGCTTGGATGAATTTGGCATCAAGCAATTTCTAGATTTCTTCTTTCACTTTCAGAATAACCGCTGGCTTCATTCGGCGGAGCTTTTGCTGCTTAGGCTTGCTTTCAGAATGTAATGGAATGCGATGTTCCACAATTTCTCTATTAACACCAGGTATATCAGCATAAGACTATGCAAAAGCATCTACATACTCTTTAAATAATGCAATAAACATAGACTGCTCAGTTGGGGAGATGGATGATCCTATTTGGACTTCTTTTACAGCATTTTCTGAACCAATATTAATTACAATGGATTCTTCCATGGGTTTTATGTATGTTTCAGTTGTATCAAGTGATTCATCATTATTAAATTCATTGTCATAAATAACATCTTGCATGCAAATGTATTTAGACAAAGGTTCACATTCAATTTCTTCACTATTAGAGTCTTCTGACTGGTCATGTAAGGTAGATTGGCTAGAGGATGAGCTATCAGTATGATATCCATCTGAAGGAGGTGAAAAGTTATTTTCATGAGATGGATGTGGAGGATGGTTTCCTAAAAACATTTGAAATTCAATAGGCCCGTCTTTTGCCTGACATTCAACACTCCACTTATATTCAATGCTTTCGCCAAAAGGTATCATCAAAGACACTGGGTCAAAATCCCCTTCCTTAGAGGACTCAGAAGCAAAAAGCTTCTTAAGGACTCTATGTTCCAAATTATCCACCCAGTCATTTTCTTTTTTCATGTTTTGTTTTTGGACAAACCAACTTTTGATTAAGTCCAAATTCCTAGCCTCATTGAAGAATATCTCCAGTCCCGGTAAAATCTTATTTTCTTTCCTACTAAGCTAAGGTTCTGGAAATTCGTGGTATGGCTCAGTATCTCATTGCAGGACAAACTGACCATTGAGGGTAAAAGAAGGTTTTTTGGTGTTTTGAGAAGTGTGCTGCTTAGATTATATCCTAATCCATGTCGGTTCTGCTTGTCTACTATGGGGATTGGTTGTTTCATTCCCCTACCATCATGCCCTAATCCGACTCCTTGAGTATAACCCATCTTCATCATAATTTGAAATCCTTTGGACAGAGGTTGCATGGCAATCCCTATAGGCTCTTTGACCGCATTCGTGGGTAGGGCTGAGGTGTTTGTTTTCTGACGGTAATTGGTCATCCTTAGAGAAGGGACAAATTTCTTCTTTTTGGACCTAAAGGTAGAGAAAAACTATTAAAAGAAAAAAAAAAGAAGGCTACCTATTGCAGAATGCATTGTAGAGTAAATAAAACTTTTGAAAACAACTTTGCCATATTTTGACTAGAATGGTCCACCTTCGCAATTTGGTTTTTTTTTATTTTTCTTATTATTATTTTTTTTACTTTATTTTGACCTTTTTAAATGATTTCACTGTCATTGGGGTTGAAAACATAATTTTTTTATTCTTCCATTCCCTGCTTAATATTTGAACAAAGATAGAAAATATAGAGATTAGGGCATGTATCCCCATTGATGCGTCAATTCAGCATTCTGAAATAGCTCCTGTGATGACTGACATCTTGAATTCTGATCATATTGCCTGAAATACAATGGTTAATATATTTGAGTCAAACCCGAAGGTTACCTACATATCCCCATTGCTCCAAGTGTATTTTATGGGGAATCAAACTCAGCGTAGTTCGTTTTTTTTTTTAGAATGATTATTTAATAAAGCAGCTGCACTCATATTGAGCTACCTACATACCCTAGGTGTTACATAGGTGGAGTAATCTCGCAGTGCAAGTGTAAGTGATAATGGGGATTCAAGCTGCATGTAGTTCTATGATACTAACAAGCTGAAAGAAGAATTTTTTTTATGGGCTAACCCCCTACAGGACTTTTACCGAAGACTTTTTCTCTTTCTGGAAGACGATCAAGTAGCTTTGCGGTAGATAAGAGCTATGTTGGTGATTTGCTTGATGCGATAGCTGAGAGCATGACATTGGTTTGTGCCGTGACCATACAACTGATGATAATAGCAGTACTTGTGAAGATCTGACCCTACGGGACTTACTCCTGGGCGTCTAGGAAGTGGATCAATCTTACCTTGCTCAACCAGTTTGCGAAAGATATCGACTTACACTAGTGGAAAAAACCTTATTTGTCACTTAATAGCAGATTCGGTTTTTAGAAAACCGCATCCGAAAACCAATGGAAAAATGGGAGGGAAAAAAAAGCAAAAAATCTGATCCGGTCTTTCATAGAACCGGATCAGATTACATAATCTGCTGCGGTTTTTTGTAATCTGATCCAGTATGTAGGACCGAATCAGTTTTTTTCTTTTTTTTCCCAGCTAAACAACCCGTGTTTTTCTTCCATCCTTAATTCACCCATTTCAATTCCCTCCTCCCAATTTCAATTCATCCCTCCTTCAATTCAGTGACGTAGTGACGCATCACCACACCTCACCGCCGCCACCACCTCTTCCACAACACCTCACCGCCGCCACAATATCACGTACTGCTGCCCTAAGCTTGTGCACATATCCACCTCGATCGACTCCTCTGCGAAAAATTGCACCTCCACCTCGAGTCCTCTGCGATTTTTGGCTCACCTCCACCTTCCTCCTCCTAAACAACTACATTCGTCCTCTACCCCACCCTAAACAACTACATTCCTCCTCCACCTCTTCCTAGGTAACTAAAAGTTCATAACTTTTATTTTAATCTCATATTGAAACTTCAAGTTTATATAATTCATTGTAGTTTTATGAATAATTGTTAGGTTGTATAATAGTTAAAGGGTGGTTCAAAGTTGATTGATTTGAGTTAATTTGATTTTAGTTTAAGTAGTTAGTGTGATTTTTAGGTTAAAAAACTAGGGTTTTGGTGGGGTTGTTGTTGTTGTGGTTGTTGTAGTGGTTGTTGTGTTGTTGTTGTACTTAATTAGTTTAGTTTAGTTTTGTTTAGTTTTGTTTTATTTAGTTTAGTTTGGTTTAGTTTAGTTTTGTTTAGTTTAGTTTTGTTTTGTTTTGTTTGATTTGCTAATTTATACTAATGTTAACTTTCACTTTGTTGTTGATTGAAGCTACCTAGTGACGGAGTGTTGAGTTCGATTTTCCTATTTACAACCTTGATATTGGTATGTTATCATTCATATTTAACATTCTTGCTTTCATATATAGTAAATTGATTTATACGTGAAAAATGTATATATTTTTCGTTGAATTGAGATTAGATGTAAAATGTTTTGTTGTTTAAAAACCTATGTATGCATCATCATATCATATGCCTAGATACGCGTTCAAGACTTACTCATTAGGAGTAAGTCTTGAATAGTCCCTGGTTTGGGACTGTTCTTAGATGTTTAATCTCACTTAGGTGGTGAATGTATGCCTTTATTTCGATTCTAGAGGAAAATCTTGGCTCGTCGTTTCCCTACTTTTGTTCTTTGGGGACATATGTAGATATAAGTAATTATATATCTACATCGTGTACTTGGAGAACTGTAGGGAAATGCTGCCGGATTTTCCGTAGAATCGAAATGAAGGCATACATTCACTAGTGAGATTAGACATCTAAGGATGGGTTAGGTTGGAGTGATAAGGACCCTTGGAAAGCATGCCTAATTTCATTAAATATATATGGTTCATAAACTCTAATCATGTAATGAAGTTCGTCATTGACATGAGGTACTTGTTGGTTGTGTTTAATTAGAGGTCTGATTGAAATGAATCGTGCATGGATGTACGGTAGTCGCGACACGTGTGAATTCGTGGATGGGGTCTATGAATTTCGTGATGCTGCATTAAGTCATCAGGCTGCAACGAGAACCGAGGGGTTTTATTGTCCTTGTATTGATTGTAGTAATCTGGGCATGGTTAGTAGCATTGGGTCGCTTAAGGAGCATATCTTTCGTCGCGGGTTTAGGCAAGACTACCATGTATGGGTTTGGCACGGTGAGGAGGGTATATATGATGGTGGGAATGCCATTGTTAACGATGTGCGTGAAGGAGGTGAGTTTGATGTCATTGAGAATGACAAGAACATCGAGGACGAATATGAGGATCATGAAGTAGAGGATGATGATGATGAAGGGGACTATATAGAGGAGATGATGATTATGCTGGCAAACGGCCTCGTGTTTTTGAGTGCATGACCGAGGCATCTCGGAAACCGTTGTATCCCGGTTGTACGAGGTACACGAAGCTGACGGCTGTGATAACACTCTTTAATATCAAGACGAAAGCCGGTATAAGTGACTCTTGTTTCACTTCCTTGTTGCAAGCCTTTTGTGATATGTTGCCGGACGACCATGAACTACCCAAGTCGAACTACTATGCTAAGAAACTGATGTGTCCCTTCGGTTTAGAGTACTAGAGGATACATGCTTGTCCAAACGATTCTGTGCTATATCGAAATGAATATGAAAATATGGATGAGTGTCCTCGATGTGGAAAGTCGCGTTACAGGCACGCAGGGGTTAGTGATAAGAAAGGGCCTCCAACAAAGGTGATGTGGTATCTTCCGATTATACCACGATTCAAGCGCATGTTTTCAATTAAAAAAGATGCTAAGAACTTGAGGTGGCATGCAGAACGAAGGAAGAAGGACGGTTTTATCAAACATCCGACTGATTCTCCTGAGTGGAAAGGTATCGATCGGGTGCATAAGCCCTTTGGTGCCGAGGCCAGAAATTTGAGGCTTGGCCTATGCACGGATGGGATGAACCCATTTGGCACTCTTAGTTCTCAACATAGTACATGGCCGGTTCTTCTAGTTATATACAACTTGCCTCCTTGGTTGTGCATGAAACGCAAGTACAGCATGTTGTCGATTCTTATTTCAGGGCCGAAACAGCCTGGAAATGACATAAATGTCTACCACCAGCCACTTGTTGATGATTTGAGAAAAATGTGGGATGAAAGGGTTTCTGTGTATGACACACATGCTAATGAGGTATTCACATTGCGTTGCATGCTTTTATTCACTCTTAATGACTATCCTTCTTATGGGAACTTATCCGGGTACAAGAACAAAAGGAAGAAAGCATGCCCGATTTTCCTGGACGACACAGCATCTAAACAATAGTACTTGTCACAAAGATGTTTATATGTGCACCCGAAGGTTCCTTCGACGCGTCCATCCTTATCGTAATAAGAAGAAGGCATTCGATGGAACAGTTGATGAAGGGGTTGCTCGTAGACCATTGACTAGTATTGAGGTTTATGATCAAGTCAAGGGTATTGAAACAATATTCGGCAAAGGAGCGAGTGTTGGTGATAAGGGACTTTGGAAAAAGGAGTCTATTTTGTGGAAACTTCCATATTGGAGAGATCTAGAGGTTAGACATTGTCTCGACGTCATGCACATAGAGAAAAATGTATGTGACGCCATTCTGGGGACACTTATGAATATTCCACATAAGACAAAGGATAGCAAAGGAGTGCGACTGTATCTGGAAAGTGAGGGACTTCGACCAGAGCTATGGGCTCAAAAGAGGACACTAAGAAAAGAAAGAAAAAAGAAAAAGTGCCTAGTAAAGGAAAAGAAAAGGGAAAAGAAGACGGGTCGCCTGCAGGAATTGAAGGAAAAGGAAAGAAAACGGTGAAGGATGATGATAGGAACTATTTGCCTCCGAACTTGCTACACTCTATCTAGAGCTGAGAAGCGACTTTTTTGCGAGTCTTTGTACGGCATTAAGGTTCCATCAGGGTACTCATCGAACATGAAAAGATTTGTTACCTTAGACGGTGAGTTGAAATTATCAAGTATGAAGTCTCACGATTGTCATGTAATGATGCAAGTATTCATATCGATTGCAATTCGAGGGATATTGCTGAAACACGTGAGACACACCATAACAGAGCTATGTTCGTTTTTCAATACTATATGTAGCAAAAAGTTACAACCGTCGAAGCTTGATGCTCTCCAGGTTGGTGTGATAGAGACTTTGTGCAAGTTTGAGATGTATTTCCCACCTGCTTTCTTCGACATTATGGTCCATTTGGTTGTACATCTAGTTCAAGAAATTGAGCTATGTGGTCCGGTGTTTTTGAGGTGGTGCTATCCCTTTGACAGAGATATGGGCTCTTTGAAAGATAAGGTAAGGAATCTTGCTCAACCAGAAGGAAGTATAATTCAGGGGATTGTGAGTGAAGAGGTCAGTAATTTTGTGGCTGAGTTCTTACCTAATGTTGATCCTATTGGAGTTCCTACATCTCGACACGAGGGCAGACTCGAGGGTAAAGGTACACTTGGCTCCAAAATGATCGTACCTCCTGTTGAAAGGCGCATACAAGCACACTTATTTGTATTGCATCATATGGTACATGTCCATCCTTACTTGGATGAGCATATGGAGGAGTTACGCGATCAGAATCCAGGTAAAGGGACTAGAGCATTGATGCAGTTGCATAATAAGACGTTTATTGATTGGTTCCTTAACCGATTAATGCGTGAAGTAGATTCCAATGTTTCTGAAACTCTGAAGTGGCTAGCATTTGGTCCTCGAGAAGCTGTGCACTCCTATGAGGGTTATGATGTTAACGGATTTACATTTTGGATAGATCGTCAAGATCAAAAGTCGAGATCTCTGCAGAATAGTGGCGTTTCAGTAGAGGCATCATCTACACAGTATGCAAGTGCCAAAGACAAGTCTCCTATTGATGCTAAATTGTTATACTATGGACGGGTTCAAGATATATGGGAGCTTGACTACTCTGGTTTCACGGTCTGTTTATTTCAATGCAAGTGGGTTGATTATAACCGGCGCTACATAAGAAAAGATGACCCTTGTGGATTTACTCTTGTAGACTTGGGTTGGTTGCGTTATAGTGAAGAGCCATTCGTGCTTGCATCACAAGTTAAGCAAGTATTCTACGTAACTGACCCTTCTGATAAAAAGTGCTTTTCGAGCTCAATTTCTTTAATTTATCTCTTTTAGCCTCATTCTAGGTCATATATAGCTCTAATTGGTATGTCTATATGTATTACAATCAACTAAACTCGCTTCACATGTTTTGAAACCCATTTTGGGTAAGTGAATGTCATTTCGGGCCGATTTCGGCTTTTCGAGCTCAATTTCTTTAATTTATCGATTTTAGCCTCATTTTAGGTCATGTATAGTTCTTATTGATATATATAAATATATGTATTACAATCAACTAAACTCGCTTCACATGTTTTGAAACCCATTTTGGGTAAGTGAATGTCATTTCGGGCCGATTTCGGCTTTTCGAGCTCAATTTCTTTAATTTATCGCTTTTAGCCTCATTTTAGGTCATATATAGTTCTTATTGGTGTATATATATGTATTACAATCAACTAAACTCGCTTCACATGTTTTGAAACCCATTTTGGGTAAGTGAATGTCATTTCGGGCCGATTTCGGCTTTTCGAGCTCAATTTCTTTAATTTATCGCTTTTAGCCTGATTTTAGGTCATGTATAGTTCTTATTGGTATGTATATATGTATTACAATCAACTAAACTCGCTTCACATGTTTGGAAAGCCATTTTCGGTAAGTGAATGTCATTTCGGGCCGATTTCGGCTTTTCGAGCTCAATTTCATTAATTTATCGCTTTTAGACTGATTTTAGGTCATGTGTAGTTCTTATTGGTATGTATATATGTATTACAATCAACTAAACTCGCTTCACATGTTTTGAAACCCATTTTGGGTAAGTGAATGTCATTTCGGGCTGATTTCGGCTTTTCGAGCTCAATTTCTTTAATTTATCGCTTTTAGCCTGACTTTAGGTCATGTATAGTTCTTATTGGTATATGTATCACCATTAGAGTCACTTAAAGTTGGGTCGCATGATTTTAAAGATATTTCCGATCGAATTATGGCTTGTGCGGGAGGGGTGCGGGGGGCAAGCAAGGGGGGGTTTGCACGGGGGCCGGCAAGGGGGTGGGCAGCAGAGGTGGGTTATGCTAGGGTGGGGCAGCAAGGGGGCTCGCAAGAGGGGGAGAAGCAGGGGTAGAGGGTCTCGCAGGGGGGATAACGGGGTGGGAAGCGGGGTCACGTGGGGGGCAGCGGGGTGGGGACAACGGCAAGGGTGGGGGGGAGCAAGCAGAGAGGTGGGGGACAACGGGGTGGGGGAGCAGCGGGGGGGGACAAGGTGGGGCGGGGGGGGAGCGGGGAGTGGGGGGAGCAGCGAGAGGTGGAGGGACAAGGCAGGGGGCAGCAGAGTGGGGGCAGCAGGAGTGGGGGAGTAGCGGGGGTGGGGGGGCAGCGGGCTAGGGGGAGCGGGGCGCAAAGGGGGCAGCGGGGTGGGGGGAGCAGGGTGGGGAGCAAGGCAAGGGGGCAAGTAGGGGGCAGCGGGGGCGGGGAGCAGGGGGCGTAGGGGTGGGGGGAGCCAGACGGGGCGGTAGCGGGGTAGGGGGTAGCGGGGGTGGGGGCAGCATGGTGGGTGGGGCAGCGGGGGTCGGGGGAGCAAAGAAGGGGGCCGCCAAGGTGGGGGGTAGCGAGGGTGGGGGGCAACGGGGTGGGGGGGGCAGCAGGGGGGTTATATTTTTGTTTGATGTTTGTTTGATACCATTGTTTTTTGTTAACTCTTGCGCGTCTCTAATTAATTTTTTTACATTATTTCGGGACTTTCAAACATGGACCGAGATGATGTGATTGTGGAGGAAGAAACCGATGATGATTATGATAAGTCATTGGATGATGATGATGAGTATGATTCGGACAAGGAGGAGGATAAAGGTGAACCAGGAAGACATAGCCGATGATGAGGAGAAGCGCTTGCGTAAAAGGGAAATTCGCTACCCCCCTCCCCCTGCAGACCCCCTCCCCGCCTGCCCCCTCCCCCTGCACCCCCTTCCCCCCCCCCCTCCCCGCCCCCTCCCCTAACCCCCCTTCCCCCTCTCGCCCCCCTCAGACCACCCCCTTCCCCCTACGGCCCCTCCCCTGCTGCCCCCTCCCCCTGCAGAACCCCCTTCCCCCCGCTGCCCCCCTTCCCCAGTCCCCCCCTTCCCCCGTTGCCCCCCCCTCTGCTGCCCCCCCCCCTCTAGACCCCCCCTTCCCCGCTGCCCCCCTCCCCCCGCACCCCTTGTTCCCCCTCCTGCCCCCTCCCCCGCCCCCTGGGACCCCCTCTTCCCCGCTTGCCCCCCTGCAGACCCCCCTTCCCCCCTCTGCCCCCCTCCCTTTGCTTGCTGCCACATCCCCGCACCATCCCCCCCATTGCACAACCCCCTTGTTAATTTGTAATTTTTTATACTTACACTAGTAGTTCTATAATCTATGTAGATGGGGATCAAGCAAAAAGAGGTTAGCGGCGAGTTCACTCCCGAAGGCAACAAAGACGCTCTTTACGAGACTTTTGGAAAGGACCACAATGGACGTTTGAGGGGTTTTCGTGGTATTCGTCTCGGTGTGAAAAAAGCCTATGCTAATGATTCCTCCGTGGGTAGAAGATCACGCTCTAACGAATCTATGTCACAAGTTATGCGGGAGAAGCTTACGGAGGAAATTATAGAGAAAGTGACTGCTAAAATCACGGAAAGTTTCAACGCGGTCCTTTCACAGTTTGGTATACCGGCGATACGCCCTTTGGATCGTCCTTTGGAGGACAAAGCTAGCCATTTTAACACACAAAAATCAGCACCATCTATACTTGAGTTAGAGGTAACTACTATCCTTCTTATAATTTTTAAAACTAAGCAATATAAACTAACCTCAATCCATTTACTTTTGGAAGGAAGAAACGCCTTGCCAGCTTTTACTAGATGTAAAAGATGAGGGTTTGATTGTGGTGGCTGAAAGAAATGCACAACCACGAAGTGAACGACCAATAGTCCATCACGAGTGTGTGGACAATGAGCACTTGGCGGTTAGTGTAGTCACCATCACTCCTGGTTACGAAGACTTTGCCCTTCCGTTGCCTAAACCGTCAGTTGATATAAATGTCTTGATCGACGCTCGTGGTGGTTATGTGTTGTGGCCATCGGCATGGGTGAGGTTTTTAAACGAGGTAAAATGAGAAACTAAAATCCATATTCATATTGATTTATTTCATACCTATTAAATATAAACTAATAAGTTGAATGTTTTTCCCTTTGAATTAATAGGTTTTGGAGAGAATAAGCAAGCCCAAGGAAAGCAAGGCGGACTCACCTCCTCTAGAAAAGGCGAAGGAGAAGGAGGGTACAAGCAGGCCAAAGAAGGCCATTTCGGGTAAAGGAACGCAAGACTCCAAAGGTTTAAGTTGCGAACTAAACCCGTCTATAGATACTTGGATTGAGAAACCAACGCTTCAGTGTTTCACTAAGTCATGCTTATGGCGACATGCAAATGTGCGTGATATGCCAGATGATACATCTGTGGAGGTGAAGTTGGGTACCACGGAATTCAACTACCACGAAGAAACATCGACATAGGTGTCTAAGGTTGATGTGAAGGAGTTCCTTTGCGGAGAGATGTTGAAAGTTTCCTTGATTCAAACCTTCATCAGGTATAATAGTTGTACTTATGAAATATATGAACTTCCTTTGCAATATCTAATAATATATCTAAGTTATGTGCTTGGTTGTGCTTTGAAGATTACTCCAAGATGATCCTCGTGGACGCGATCAGTTTGGGTGGTTATGTCCAAATCTTGTCCGAGCTGACAATTGTTTGCAAAACACAAGTGAGTTTAAGGAGTATATTTGGCTATGTCTCAAAACAGCTAAACGTGCACAACATAAGTTCATATTTGCCCCTTGTTTTGAAGAGTATAGTTCTTAACCTTGTATCCATTTTTGTCACTTTATTATTATACAATACAAGTACTCACATGATTGCTTCCTAACTTTTTTGGGATTTTAGTCTCCATTGGTCGCTCCTTGTGATTTGTCCTTCAAACAACACAGTATATCAGTTTGATTCTGCAGCTCAAGATCCACCACGATCCTTACTCCTCAAATCATGCATAAATAGGTATATTTGTTACTTAAAATGCTTATTAGCATAACATGTTTCACTAATTTCATCCTTTGCCCACTTCTCATATGAAATTAACATAACTACAGTTGTATGAAGAAAGTTGAGAGAACAAGACAAGTTCCTAAGTGGAAAGCAATGAAGGTAATAGATAATTACTTAAGCTACTTCTTTCTTTTATAAAAAACAAACATGTACGTTTCTTACATTATTTTTTTAATGTAATTTTATAACTAGGGTGCTCAACAACCCGGGGGAGCCGAGTGTGGCTACTATGTGTTGAGGTTCATGTTCGATATATTTTCAAGTTGCAAGGAAGTCGGGGATCTTGAGAAGGTATTATACATAAATAATAAGTAGCTCAATATACAGCCGATTTTGGCCTCGTAAGCTCAATTTTTTTAACTTTCCCGCATTTAGACACATTTTTAGTCATATATACTTATAACAAGTACATATAGAACTATTAGAGTCAAGTAAACTACATTCACATCAATTAAGACCCAAATTGGGTAAATGAATGCCATTCGTAGCCGATTTTGGCCTTTTAAGCTCATTGTACTTATTTTCATACTTTTAGCCACATGTTAGGACATGTATAATTCTAATAACAACATGTATAACCATTAGAGTCAAGTAAATCCATTCACATCCTTTGAAACCCATTTTGGGTAAATGAAGGCCATTTCGGGCCTATTTTGGCCTTTCAATCTCATTGTACTTATTTTCTTACATTTAGCCACTTGTTAGGACATGTATAGCTCTAATAACAACATATACAACTATTAGAGTCAAGTAAAATCCATTCACATGCTTTAAAACCCATTTTGGGTAAATGAAGGCCATTTCGGGCCTATTTTGGCCTTTCAAGCTCATTGTACTTATTTTCTTACATTTAGCCACATGTTAGGACATATATAGTTCTAATAGCAACATATATAACCATTAGAGTCAAGCAAAATCATTTTTCATGCTTCGAAACCCAATTTGGGTAAATGAATGCCATTTCGGGACGATTTTGGTCTTTTAAGCTCATTTTGCTTATTTCCTTACATTTAGCCACATGTTAGGACATGTATTGTTCTAATAACAACATATACAACCATTAGAGTCAAGTAAAATTCATTCACATGCTTTGAAACCCATTTTGGGTAAATGAAGACCATTTTGAGCCTATTTTGGCCTTGCAAGCTCATTGTACTTATTTTCATACATTTAGCCACATGTTAGGACTTATATAGTTCTAATAGCAACATATATAACCATTAGATTCAATCAAAATCATTTTTCATGCTTTGAAACCCAATTTGGGTAAATCAATGCCAAGTATGGGACGATTTTGGCCTTTTAAGCTCATTTTACTTATTTTCTTACATGTAGCCACATGTTAGGACATGTATAGTTCTAATAACAACATTTATAACCATTAGATTCAAGTAAATTCCACTCATATGCTTTTGAAACCCATTTTGGGGTAAATGAATGTCATTTTGGCCCGATTTTGGCCTTCTTAACTCAACTTTCCTTAATCTCCCGCACTTACTCTCATTTTAAGCTCATATATAGTTCTAATAAGTATATATGTAAGTATTAAAGTCAACTAAAGTCCACTCACATGATGTGAAACCCATTATGGGTAAATGGTTGTCATTTTTTGCCGATTTTTACATTTTAAGCTCGATTTCCTTAATTTCTTACATTATATTATTTCCTCAATCTCTTTAGAGTCAACTAAAGTCATATATGTGTGTTTCCTTATGTTTGTTTTATAAGGTATTCCTCGATGGCAAACCAAGGGATGGTTGTTTCACCACGGCCGAGATAGACGAGGTTCGGGATTTGCTAACACGCTACCTTACCGACTTTTGCATGTGAAGATGATGTCGCGGCGTTGAGTTTTTTATGTTCATATTATGTTACTAGCTACTTATATAGGTCCAAATATTCATTTTTGATTTTAGTACTTATTTCAACTTTATTTGTATACGTAGTACATTAATTCTCAAAATATTATATATATATAATATCATTTTGACTTGTATACGACGCGTGCATGATACTTTTTTCCTATTATAACAGGTTTAAATATAAGCTTCATATAAATATAATAATATATATATATAAATATTATATATATATATAATATTTAAATATATATATATAACAATCTGATCCGGTTTTCCTAAATAACCGGATCAGATTGTGTGCTTTGCATACACCAAATTGGCGCCAAGTACATTTTCTGATCCGGTTTTTTAGGAAAATCGGATCTGATAATATAACTATCTGATCCGGTTTTCCTAAAAAATCGAATCAGAAAATCATTTACTGATCCGGTTCAGGACCGGATCAGTAAATAATTGATATCGGCTGCGAGCCCACCTGATGCGGCCCAAAACCGCAGCAGTAAGCCCGGTTTTGACCGCATCAGATGGGCTTTTTTCCACTAGTGTTGGTATTTCGGTCGCGGACGTGATGGCACCATCTTTGCAGGTATTTCTTCGTGGGTTGGACTAATGATGCCTCGATCAATCAGGCTTTGCACTTTGTAGTAAAGGTCATGGCATCGATCAGTTTCATGCCCAAATTGGCGTCAATAAGCGCGGAGTTTGCTGATGTTAGTTCCAGGAAGGGGTAAACAGTGCACATGCGCTGGAACTTGAAGTATACCTTGCCTTCGAAGACGATCATACACCATATTCAATGGTTCGTCCATCTTAGCATATACCCTTGGATTTGTGTTGGGGGTTTCAAGATCTTCCCGAGGTCGTTTTTCGTGCAATTTCAGATTATCGATGTCGAAACCATGTTGTTCCATGTAGCTGAGGGAGGTGTATTTGATAGTAACCATGTTACGATAATAGAAATCATTTAGGTTTCGCAGCAATATACGCATGAATTCCCGATCAGTAATAGGGACACTGATGAGTGATATTTATATCACTCTAAACCCCTTATTTATCCCTATATCTAACCTTTCTTTTCTATTTTACCCCTTTTTTATGTTTGTTTTGCTTAAATTGCACCTTTTTTGTTTTACTAGTTCTTTTTAGATTTGTGTCTTTGTTTTACTTTTCGAGTTACTTTTTACATTTGTTTTCTTGGTTCTTTGTAGGTCCTATTAAAACATACTTTTGATTTCACCTATAAAAGCCAAAGGAATGCACAAATGAGGAGTAAAACATGAATAATGAACGGACGAAGGCAAATGGGAGTTGAAGAAGCAAAGTTCACAACATGGTCCACTTCGAACTACCATATCTTACGGACCACAAATCATTTTGCATTGATTCAAATTGGAGATTAAAATTTGGCTCGTTATCTTTCCAACCATAGGTCACATGCTTGATTTGGATGAAAAACGAGAAAGTTATGGCCATTTGAAGTTGAACTGTTTGCCCAGTTTTCTTAGGCGCGCCCGCTCCCTTTTTCAAAGGAGCGCCCGCTCCTTATTATTTGGAGCTCCCGCTCCCTGGTCGCTCCCTGGTCGCTCCAACTTTCTGCCAATACCAGTTCCTTAGGAGCGCCCGCTCCTGTTCATAAAGGAGCGCCCGCTCCTTTCAATATTTCCGGACAACTCTGTTATTTTCGCGACTCATTTATGATGTAAGAGTTGTGCATATAAATGGGACTCATCCCTAATTTATGAGGGCAGACCCTAGTTGAGGGAGGATTAGGCTCCATTAGTCTTAGATTAGGATTTTAAGTGAGAGAAAGTCTCAAAACCTAGAGAGAGAAAGTGAGAAAATCAATGAAAAATGGAAGATTTTGGATAATCATATAGTGACAAGAAGATTTGAAGTTTTCTTTTCATCTATCAATGAGAATTTCTTACTCTCTTTCCTCTTTTGTTTCTTATTTTAATTGTTTCTATTAGATTTAATTGTTCATGCTTAGTTTAATTATATGTGGTTTATTTTGTTTAGTTTATTGTTAGATTAATGATTATTATCATGTTATTAGTGCTTAATTTCTCTAAAGTCCTCATTTTTGTATTTATGGAGTAGTTTGTTGGTTAGGGTTTGGGTGAAAACCCAACAATGATTGATTTGAGTGTTGGAATATGAAATTAAGGGGTTTGATTGAGCTTATTAATTGATTAATAGCATGATTACTATTTGCTTGCATTCTAGTTGGCCACTTGGATGTTTGTTTTATTGATACCTTAATCAAATTGAGAGAGGAGATTAAGGTTGACATTTATGCTATTTTCTTACTTAATTACTCATGAGAGTGAGATTTGAGTGAGGGTTTTATGGATTGACATTGTGCTTATCCCTTATTTGCATGTTTGAGACCATGAGAGTGGCTTAATTATGTGACTTAGGTAGTTTTATGCACCCTTGAGAGAGGGGTTAGAGCTAATTAAGAGTCAATAATCTCAATTATTTGCTTGGTTTTCTTTCCTCCATGTTTCACTCTTCTAATTGCCTAAATCATGATTGGTTGGTGTTGGATCCCTTTCCCTAATCCTATTTGAACTTTGGTACTTAGTTTAGTTTAATAGACTTTAGTTGGTAGTTGACACCTTCCGACTCTTTTTCGGCCTAGCTTATTATTTTATTAACACATTTCGGTGTTCCTTAGTCCTTGTGGAAGAATGACCCTTGCTTGCTACTTTACTTAGTTTAGTGGTCTAGTTAGGTAGTTTGACCTTAGGTGTTTTGTCCAACGACCAAAATATCCTTCGTCAAAATGGCGCCGTTGCCGGGGACTTCGGCTTACATTGATTTGTGTTGATTAGATTAGTCTAGGCCTTTTGTGAATATTTCTTTATTTTCATTTGATTTTTTTATTAAAAAAAAAAAATTTGAAAAAATGCCAATCTTTTCCCTTCCCCAATATGAACATGAAGTATTTTGGAGATACTATTGGAGACTTGGAGATTCTATTGGTTGTGATCATAGTTTTGAAAAATGGGAAATTTGTGATGTGATGTTTGAGGGTCTAAATGAAGAAACTAGAAGGGTGGTAGAGTCTATGTCTAATGGTGATTTTCATGCTCAATCTTTGGATGAGGCTTGGAGTCTACTTGAATGGTTGGCTAGAGATACCTATGAATGGGAAATGGCAATGCATGCTAATCACAATCTAAAAAATTTCTCTAGTTATGAACCCGAGACTTGTATTTCTCCCCCATCTTGCTCTCATATGGATGAAGTATATTCTAATGCTAATGTTGTACATGCATCTTATGACTTGCCTTCAAACCCTTGCATGAATTCCTATGATCAACCATGTGCTCCCAATGATGAATCTCATATGCTTGATTGTGAATCCCTTCCCCAATTTGATTCTCAAATTGCTCCCCCACCTATTGATGATCCTCTTTTGCAATTGGAAATTGGTTTGAAATTGCTTAGAGAAAAATTGGGTTGCAATGATGACATTCTTGAGTTTAATTATGTTGATTCGATGGATGTTAAAAATGATAATCAATTGGGAAAGAGTAGCATAGAGCTTGAGGATGATTTTGAAGTTTTGATGAATAATGGAGAAGTTCTTGACGATAAGTTATTGATGGAAGAAGTCTTCCCTCTTAAGTCTTGTGATGTGAGTGAAGTGGTTAGTGAAAGCGTTGTTTCTATCCCTTCCCCTCATATTCCATTTGCAAGAAGGCTTAATCTTATTCCCTCTACTCCCATTTTATATCCATTCTCATCTCTCAAAACTCCAAATCTTGATGAGCTTCTTGCCTCTTTTGACCTTCAAGTGCCCGATTCATTTATTGTTGAGGAGAAGAGTGAGATCGCCACCAAAAATGGTTTTGTAGAGGAGAGTTTGCCATCTTTTTCTTCTTATTTTGATTCTTGTTTTTCTTACTTCTTTGTTTTTCCTTTTATTTCTTCTACTTTTTGGCATCCCTCTCCTTATTTGGATGGAGTTGCATTGCACTTTATGCACATTTTACATTTTATCATTGCATATTTAATAATAAAGAAAATGTGTGCTAGTGTATTTGACAAACTCTTGCGATCTTTGAATTATTATTTACTAGAAAGGTCAAGCTTAGGACCTTAAATAAGCCAATCTCGGGAAGTAACCCGTGATTTATTGCTTTCATTTTATTTCTTTTAGTCTTTCTTATTTTTATTTTCTTTCCTTGATCTATTTAGGAACATAATTGGCATAACACTCATTCTCAATAGCATGTGGAAAGCAAATCATGGTGTTGAAAAGTTGATTATAAGTGGAGAAATTGGGTCATTTGCGGGTATTACACCCACCTACCATCCAGTAGCCTCCTTCCTTTTCTATTTTTCCAATGTTTTATGATTTGCGGAGCATATGCTTGTTGGTTTGGATGTTTGTTCCCTCCCTCCCTCCCTTCAATCATCTTGTTCAAGCATTGAGGACAATGCTTTATTCTAGCTTGGGGGAGTAGCTATTCGCTAGCTTGGGGGGAGGTGTATATTATTTATTTATTTACTTTTCGCATTTAAAAAAAAAATCAAAATCCAAAAATATTTTCTTTTCTTTTTCCTAAAAAATGAAAAAATTGAAAAAAAAAAATTTGAAAAAAGATGTTTGGCAAAATTCAAAAAAAAAATTGGAGGAATAAAGAAAAGTACAAAGCACTTCATGCCCAAGGAAGATGCTAGTTGATGATATATGTGGATTCCTTGCTTTGATTTTGAGTACATGTTTAGAGGCTCCTTTTGGAAGAGCGTGAGCTTGGGTTGTGGTGTTTTAGGAGGAGATTAATCTTGATTGCATTAGAATCTACAAAAATGAAACTAATGAATGCTCAATTAGATGTCTAGTCTTGAATCTTTGTGTAATGAAGTCCCATAATAAGGGAACAAAAAGAAAAAGCCAAAAACAGTCAAAAAAGGCGTGAAAAGAAAAAAAAAAAAGATGAAAAATGAAAAGCACAAAAAGAATAGAAAAGTTCAATAAAAGAGGTCAATTTGTGGATGCCTCCCACACTTAGTGTTACTTTCACCACGGTTTCAAGTAGAGTGGAGTTAAGGCCTAATTGTGTGTTTAAGGAAAGTGGACTAGCATTTATACTTCTATACCTTTTGAAGAGCCATTGTCTTTAGAATAGCTAGAAGTGTCTCTAATGAGCTAGTAAAAAGCCTAAGATAGTGTCCTAATTGCAATCTTGTTTAGTCTCTTTCTCCGCCCTAACCTATGAACACATTTGGAAAGAATTTGTCTTGAAAAATTGCTCTTTATTCTTTGATTGTGAACCACTCCTTCATTACTCGACTTGGGCAAAACCGTGAAAAGTGCTTTAGTTTTTGATAACTTTCTCTAGTTGGTTGCTTGAGGACAAGCAATTGGCAAGCTTGGGGGAATTTTGATGAGTGAGAATTTAGTCTCACTCATATGCATGTTTTGATAAACTTTTGCACGATAATCTTGAACTTAAACGCATTTTCTCCCTCTAATTTCCTCATCTTCATCTTCTAGCGATGCATGCTAGATATGTGGGATTCAATAGCTTTTTCCCCCTCCCCTTTGATTACTAACGCTATTGTTTAGTGTGGACTTTTAAGGAGAAAAGAGCAAACAGGGGAGGAGCGGGCGCTCCTTGTAAAATGGGAGCGGGCGCTCCTCCAAAGCTCTAATACATGGCAGGGTGAGGCAGGAACTTGGAGCGAGGAAGGAGCCACCGAGGAGCTGGAGCTCCTAGAATGGGGATAAGAAGAGCGGGCGCTCTCAAGGAAAAAGGAGCGGGCGCTCCTTAGTGCTGAAGGACGCAAGAAGAAACAGTAGCTTGGAGCTACCCAGGAGCTCCCATGAAGCAAGCGCTCCTGGCGCGCATTAAATAGGGAGCGGGCGCTCCGTCACACATAGGAGCGGGTGCTCCTCATTTGCTGGGAAGCATCCCATTGGCAGTAGGGATGGAGCGACCCAGGAGCTCTCCACGAGCACTCGCTCCATCGCCTAACTTTGTTAGGAGCGGGCGCTCCGGTTTAACAAGGAGCGGGCGCTCCAGTTTAACAAGGAGAGGGCACTCCTTGTTAATTTCTCGACTTTTTTTCTTTAAACACTGTTTTTAGCCCCGTTTTTGTAAGGATATATATACTCAATCCGCTTAATGACAAATTAACTTTGATTCCAACAAATCATTTTTAGAGAGTTTTGAGCTTAATCTAGTGAGAGAAACTAAAACCCTAGAGAGAGAAAGTAAATTTCCATGGCTTTGTAGCTTGGATTATGGCAAAAATTTTTGTTTTTATGCAAGATCCTCATTTCTTCTTCATGGTTTAAGTAATATCTCTTCTTCTCTCTACTTTTTATTCTTTTATCTTTTTGTTTATTTAAATTTTATTTACTTAGTTTAATCCATGTTTAGATTTTAGTTTCTTGACGTACATCTTGTGTTGATTGTTTTAGTTGTTCATGTTTAATTTATTTTTCCCTTTTATGAGTATTACTATGATGATTATGATGATTAGTGAGTAGTTAATTAGTTGGGGGTTGGGGTGAAAACCCAATCATGATTGATTTGGGTATTTGAATAAGAAGTTAGGGGTTTGATTGGGCTTATTAATTGATCAATAGCATGACTATTATCTACTTGCATTCTAGTTGATTACTTAGATGTTTGTTGATTGATGCCTTGGTCAAATTGAGAGAAGAGATTAAGGTTGATGTTTATGCTATTTTCTTGCTTAAATGCTCATGAGAGTGAGATTTGAGTGAGGGTTTTGTGGATTAACATTGTGCTTATCCTTAGATGTATGTTTGAGACCATGAGAGTGGCTTAAATGTGTGACCTAGGTAGTTTTATGCACCCTTGAGAGAGGGCTTAGAACCCGTTGAGAGTCATTAACCTCAATTAGTAGCTTGATTCTTTCCCCTATACTTCGCCCTTCTTAATGCCTAAATTATGATTGGATGGTGTTTATCCCCTTCTCCCAATGTTTTTATCAATTGATTTCTTGTCTAATCATTTAGTGTCTTTCTAAGGTCTTAATTGATTAGTTAATTTAGTTCCTAGTTTAGTAAACCAAACATCTTCCTAAATCTTCGACTTAGCTTACAACGATTAGTAACATTAGTGCTCTTCTTGCAATTCCTTGTGGATCTCGACCCTTACTTATTACTTTACCTAGTTTAGTGATTTAGTTAGGTTTTCTTTGACGATTAGGAGATTTGTAACGACCGAATTTCCCTTTGTCAGACACGAAGCTGGGTACAAATGTAGGCGCATCTTCAGCAAAAGTGCGAAAAAGTTTCCAAGCCGCCTTGACGCAAAGTGACTAGCTTGAACTTCTTGACATCAGTTCGTTTATGCTCGAGAGCCCAATTAACAAAGGCTTGGATAGCATTTTCCCAACTAGCCCTATCTACACAATCTGAAGAATAGTACCAGTCTAGAGCTGGTCCCTCTAAACTCTTGTCAAACAGCATGGGGTAATCTTCCTCTGGTATGCCCCATGGATGCAAGGCATTCACAAATCCCACTAAGTGGACAAAAGGATCACCGTTCCCATCAAATTTTTTGAATTGGGGTAATTCACGATAGTGATCTTCATGTTGATATCCTGGAAAGAGAATCAGTGACTCAGTGTGAACCTCTCGAACAGGGCATACTACATTAAAGTCCAGGTAAAAATCGTCGGTCCTAGATCTCTTCTTTGAGTCATGATCATCATTGTCTTGAGGATTGCCGATACAGGATTCCTCTAGTGCTTCAATTGAAGTATCATGAGTGTCAATGCTTGGAGCTCCCACTTCTTCCTCGTCATCCTCACTATAATCTGGTTCTAATTCTTCAGAGCTTGCATCTGATGTGCCAGTCGGGACCTTATTCATCCCGGAATTTTCAGGAGCTGCTAGAATATAGTGGATAGTGTAACCATCAAACCTAATGCCCTCCACTTCGTTCAGATACAATACCGATTTTCCGGCGTTGGAGATGGTCATAATTTCTAGATCACCAGAAATAGTCACAGCACCCTGATCAGTGAGAAGCTTTACCTTCTGATTTAGAGTAGAGGCTACTGCTCTATTTTCATGCAGCCATGGTCTTCCTAACAAGAAGTTAAAACAGGCTTGTATGTCAATGACCATGAATTCTACCTTCCTTGCCACAAGACCACATTCACTGAGGAGGCTGATCAAACCCAATACTTCTCTCTTAGCATTATCGTATGCTCTGACCACCTTGTTGGATGGTACTAGATCCTCTTTTGAATACCCAAGCCTTGTTAGCACACGCAGAGGGCAAACATTGATTTCGGAGCCATTGTCGATCAACACTCTAGGTATCTCCCATCCATTATAGCGTATAGTGATGTGTAATTAATTGTTGTGGTTGATATTGTTAGGGAGATCATTGTCTGTGAACATGAGAGTTCGACCTACCCCATGAATGAGCCTCACTTTCTGGTCAGGTGTTGTAGAAGAGCTTACACAGGCTTCATTAAGATGCTTTAGAACAGCTGCCCTATGAGGCTGGGAATGCATTAACAATTTCCAGATGGAAACATTAGCATTTACTTCTTTCACGCGTTTGATAGCATTATCTTCCTTGTTACTTTCCTCTGTCATTAGCTCTTTGTCCTTTTCCTTCCTTCTCAATGCCTCGAAAGGATTTTCATCCTCTAAATGGGATGGTTTAAAATGGCGGTCTGCTCTAGTCAAATGAGAGATATCCACATACTCCTCATCAATAAGATCATCAAGACAGATAGGGCGCCGGTATGTATTTGGAGTGGTGGAATGTCTTCCAGTGTTTTTCTCCACTATTGTTAAGACCAAAGAGGCATCTTCATCAGCATCAGAGTCCAAAATGAAGAAGGCACCATCATAATCCAAAGTTCCACACATGTCAGAGAATGGATCTTTGTTGAGAGTGAAGATGGGGTCTTTACAAGGCATCATTTTGACTTTTTCTTAAGTGGAATAGTCATAGACTATACACTTGTAACATACGGCTATCGGCATTTCATACATTTGTGGAACAGTCTTGTGGATTAACTGAACTGGATCGCATCCGTCCGAAGCAGCAGAGATGGCATTAATGGCGAATGAGGGTTTATGATTAGGAAGGGTTTTTTTTTGTGATGTTAGGCTGAGAGTCATTTGGTTCATTGGAGATGGATCCCAGAGAAAGTTTTCCATCATCCACAAGGTTTTGAATTTGATGCTTTAGAGCCGTGCAGTTTTCAGTATTATGCCATGGACCTTGATGGTATTCAGAGTTTTGATTTGGGTCATAACCAGGGTAAGGGTTTTTAGGAGGTGGGCGTGGATTCAAGGGTTGAATGACATTGGCCTTTTTTAACTTAGAGAGAGCTTGGGAATAAGTCATGTTCAAAGGAGTAAAGTTCCTTTGTGGTCGTAACTGGAATGCAGACGATGCGCCAATTGCATGGATTGCATTAGTTGTCTTAGGAGCTGTTGAATCATTGTTTGGGGCTCTTTTGTTATTTCCAAATATTGCATTATAAGTAGTGCCGCTAATAGGTTCATATTTCTTGATGTCTCCCCTTTTCACAACATCCTCAACTAAAGTTCCCGTAGCAATTAAAGCTTTGAAAGTCAGGAAATATTGGTATGCCATATGCTTCTAATAAACAGGAATAAGGTTTCTCACAACCATTTGCAGTTATTCCTCTTCATTAGGCCTACTCATCATTTTGGAAGCCTTGTTTCTCCATCGAGTGATGAATGAAGAAAATGTCTCATTGAGGTTTTGAGAATTGGTCTCCATATCCCTTCATGTAACATCAATTTCTTCATTATACTTGTATTGGTTTGAGAACTCTCTGACTATGTCAGCTTAAGTGGATTTCTTTGCAGTTTCAAGGTTGAGGAACCAATGTGCTGCAGCACCATCTAAATATTGTTGAAAAAATTAGGTCATCAAGGATTCTTCCACTCCCCAGGGACTCATTGCCCCCACATACATTTTTAGGAAAATGGTGAGGCTACCGGTCCCATCAAACCTTGTCAGATTAGGCATTTTGAAACCATGAGGTAATCGTGCCTTCGGGAAAAGAGTTAATCCATGAATATCCATCCATGGTTCAGCATGAGTCATGCCTTTTAAGACTTCTTTAAGCTTGACTACTTCTTCCTCGTGTTTAGTGGGAATTTCTCTCTCATTGTTCAAAGGCTCAAGATGAAAAGGTGAAGCTACTTCCGACTCCGGAGGAGGAGGCATCTGGGCGCTTTGGCGCATTATGCCTAACACAGTTTGTTCAATGTTTTCCTGTCAGTCAAGCATGGCCTGGACAAGTCCTTGGAGCTCAATCATTGGATCAAGTGGAGGAGTAGAGTTTTGTTCGTGCTCGTTGTTCGGAATTTCAGACATGTTGTTGAGACGTGTAGCAGAGAATACAGCTGGTGTAGACAAGGATGAAAGTATTACTGACAGAGAACGTTCACTATGGTCAGAACTTCGGTGAATCAGCCTAGATCCTGAGCCGGCCCAGGCAGAGTTCCTATGAAATGAGATAAAAAGTTAACACGGAAGTTTGTCCAGACATTGTTTCTTCTTTTTTTTTTTTGTCTTTTTTTGCAGGGAATGAAAGAAATAATATCTTTGAATTTTTTTTTTTACCCCAATTTCAGTTATCAATTATTAAAAGGTGTAAAACCTTGACTCTGTCATTTGTTTTGAGATTTTTTATTAAATTTCTTTGACTTGTTATTATTTAATTAGCCTAGAACTTTTATTTCCATTTTAGACTGCCACTCTTGGACTCAAATTATTTTTTTTTTTTTTTTTTTTTTGGGATAATACACAAACATTTTTAAAATCAATTTGATAATATCCTTCTATTTCCTGCTACTATAGAAATAAGAGAAAAGAGGTATAACGAGGCATGTGTCCTCATATTGGCAAATTATAATGCCCCATATATCGTTCTTCTATGTATTGGTCTGCATCTATTGATTGCATCTAAGTGCTGAAACCACAAAAGAAAGTATTAAATGCAAAAGGAGCCGCACCCGAAGGTTGCCTATGTATCTCCATAAGTGGATTTGGATTTGGGGAAGAAATTTTTCCGCTAATATATAAAATTTCACATAATTTTAATTTAATATTTTTTTTTTTTGCAGCTGCACTCAAAAAATGAGTTGCCTACGTACCCCATTTAGTACATCACATAGTAGAGAAAGCTAAGATAGATGCATTACAACATTGATTTTTTTTTTTTTTTTTTTGTTTTTTTAGGGGATCAAGCCGCACGTAGCTCTACCTACCAAGTATAATATAAAAGCGATTAAATGAATCAGGTACTTCCTAAACTTTTCAGACTTCAGTTTGCCGGGCGCCAAGCCATATGTTCTTCTGTTTGAAGACGTCTGTTCCACCTCTTAGGATTAGACTAATGTGAAGTACTCGAGTTCTTCTCAACCTTTTCGGAGTTCAGTTTGCTAGGCGCCAGGCCATGTATTCTCCTGTTTGAATACGTCTGTTCCACATCCTAGGATTAGACTAATTTAAAGTACCTGAAATGTACACACCAACAATGTTAGTCAATGACTGATGAATTTTTCTTTATATGTGTTTTTAGCAGGAAATGGAAGAATTTTTCCTTTTGTTTTTTTTTTTTTTTTTTTTTGAAATGTGATTATTCCTGTGGATTAGACACATTTTTTTAGTCAACTTTTTTTAGACTAGACTTCTCGTGTTTTAGAACCACGTTTTGAACTCGATATTATGACTCTTTTCATTTTTTATTTTTCATTTTTTTTTTGTTTTCGGATCATATTTTCAAAATAGGATTTTTTTCTCTTTTAAAAATCAATTTTGTTTTTGAAAAAAGAATTATGAAGTAAATATGAGTTTTTTTTTTTATAAAATGGGTGAGCACATACATTTTTTTTTACATGACTCTTTTGATAAATCAAAAATACTCTTAATATTTCAATAATGATTTCAGTAGCAATTCAACTATACTTAATGATTACCGAAATATTGACCGACTGAAAACGGGCTGAGGAATTTTTTGAAAGTTTTTTCCACATTATTCAATAATTGAAATAAATAAAGGACATTTGTGCATTGATCCTTGTGTCCTAAAAGTCAACTAAAAGGTGATTCATTTAAGGAGAGATTATGTTAAAATGGCCTCGAGTCACTTCCATTGTGTCCATCGAGGGTGGATGCTCCTGACAGAGCCGGTCGCAATAGCTCACGGGTGCAGGTTTTACGCCCTTAATTCATTAATTTGTCATTCTAAAATTCTGACCCTTGCCAATATACAGAGGTATAAGACCTCATAAGAAAATGGTTAAAAAGAGTGCACATGTATGGATCGATTAAACAACCAAGCACACTTAATTTTCACATAAGCATGCTATATACAAAAATTAAATTGGGAATAGCCATCATTAACTTTCTTTATTATATATACATATAGAAAATAACGCATTGCTCATGTTTAAACCTCATATACTTCAAGTGGAAGTACTTTCCCTAGTAGAGTCACCAGCCTATGGTATCCGATTTTTGACTGTCTTAATTAACGGTCTGAATCCCACGAAAGTCTCTCATTGGATATTGAGTTTTAGAAAACTTGGTAGTCGCCACCCTATTAATATCTGAATAGGGACAGATTTATTTAATAAATCGTTTTAAAATTAATTTCAAGAAAAATCATTTAAAACGATGATAACTTCATACGGATAAGGCTTTTTTGAAAATTCGTCTTTCATACCATGAGATAGGGTTCGGGGTTTAGGTAAGAGGTGCGAACGTCTGGAACTCGTCTCCTCTTCCGATCTAAAGAACGGGCTCTTACTAAATGCATTATTTTCCATTTTAAAGTAATCATGGCTATTAAAAAGAAAGAAAATCACATAATTTGCACATATACACATTAACCATTTTTGTTTAGGACCAATATATCACTTGTACATGGTAGGTTTGAGCATTGAAGTTGCACTACGTACCACTCATTGTGGGATTGGAATCCACTCATGGATCAAAACCGTCGTAGTTCGAGCATATGTCTCACCCTAAATGGCCAATTCCACTGGGGAAAGAAGAGAGGGGAATAGATTATGAATAACTAACTTTTAGAATTAAACAAATCTATTTGAAATGAGGTAATCACTCCAATTAATGATTGAAATGAGATTATGATAATCACCTTAATTAGTGATTAAATATGAAGGATTAAGATAACCACCTTAATTAGTGATTAATAAGGAAGGAAATAAGTAACCACCCTAATTAGTGATTATTCAAGGAAATATAATCACCTTGATTAGTGATTAACAATGAAGGTTAGGAAATAATCACCCTAATTGATGATTATTGAGGTTTAAGATAATCACTCTAATTAGTGATTAAATATGATGAAAGGTTAAGCTAATCACCCTAATTGGTGGTTAATCAAGGTTTAAGATAATCACCCTAATTAGTGATTAAATGAGGAAAATAATCGTCCTAATTAACGATTATTAGAGTTTGAAATAATCACTCTAATTACTGATTAAAAATGAGAAGAATAATCGTCTTAATTAACAATTATTAGGGTTTTAAGGTAATCACTCCGATTAGTGATTAAAAGAAGTTTTTGTCAACCGCTCTAATTAGCGATTAATCGGGGATTGAAATAACCACCTTAATAGTGCTCACGTTTATGATTTTCAGAGGTCTTAGAAAGTTTGCTTCCTAATTGAAGGCTTTTGAGAAATAATCTTAATTGAAGATTATTAAGTCATTTGGAGAGAAATGATCAATTTGAGATTGAATTTGGAGATTTGTGTTTGGCTAATTGGAATTTGACCATTTAAAGCGAGATACGTGAAACGACCTAACATCAATTTGGAGATCATAATTACCAATTTAATTGTGTCAAATTATATAATTAAACCATTTGAATATGGAGAACACATTTTTAAAATGTAAGATGGATCATCATACAATTTAACTTAATTAGATTTGTAATTTTTCCTCTTAATTGAAATTGGGTCATTTGATTCATATACTATGATATATTGGCCCAACATGCAATATTTGTAACATTGGTTGCTCATTTTATTAAAAAGAGTTGTGGAATTATTTATGAAAATTATGCATAAACATCTCCATGTTTTTTATTAATTGAGTAATGCAATAACTATTTACAAAGTATCATTATTACAACAAAATGTACAAAATCTTTGATATATACAAATCTTCAATCTTGATCTTCACCATGATGCTCCTTGATCTTCATTTCCTTGGATGGGCTTTGGAATTCATGTTTACTTGTGAATTTGTGAAAGTTAAAGATTAATTAACTTCTTTGATTTTGATTTTTTTATGATAATTTTTATTGATTTTTATTTACATGATAAATGAGTCATTTTAAGAGAAAATTAAGGAATTCATGAAATTTTTATTCACATTTTCGTATGAAAAGAAAACATTTTTATGAAACTTGAGTCAATCACTTTATCTCATTTTCCAGATTGCCTTTTTATTCTTGTACTGAATTACAAAAATCATAACTTTCTTTACAAAGTGTTAAACTGAGCATATGATACATCTATGGATATATCAGTGAGTTCTTTATGTTGTATCAAAATTTCACAAGTTGTTAGTGAACACTTGAATTATGGTGATTTTTATGTCAAAACTGGTCAAAACAGGACCTTTATTCAATTTGTTCTTTAAAACCTAACTTATTGATCTTAGATCAAAGTAAAATTTGGTATGAACATTCTAGACACTTGTAAAGACTAGACTAGAAATTTTCACTTTAATTGGACATTTGTAAGACCATTTTTTATTTATTTTCCTGGAGAGAAAATTAGTATTCAGAAATTCAGTGATTTACATGAATGATTTTGTAAAAATGATGTAAAATTTTATAAAATTTATATGAACATGATTTTTATATTTTGGGAAAGCCACTGATGTTTTCTTTAAACTTGATGCTTTTAGTTTTGTCTAAATGATTATATTTTTTAACTTCATTGACAGGACAAACCTAGGTGGTGCTGGATACAATCACTAGTGGAAAAAAATGCAAGGGCTTTATTAAAAACGCAGCCCTTAGTAGTGAAGGGCTACGGTTAGCCCAAAAACCGCAGCCCTTTTTTATAAAGGGCTGCGGTTTTGGGCTAACCGCAGCCCTTTTTTATAAAGGGCTGCGGTTTTGGGCTAACCGCAGCCTTTTTAATAAAGGGCTGCGGTTTATGGGCTCACCGCAGCCCTTTTAATTTTTTTTTAATTTTTGTTTTAATCGCGCATTCAGCAATTCAGTACTCGTTCCCTGGCTAAGTCTCTAACCCTCGCCTCTCTCACTCCCTACCCTCCACCCCACCTCTCTCTTCGCCCATCTCCGATCTCTCCACTCCCAACCTGATCTCTCCCGCGCTTTTCTCTGATTTTTAAGTTGCTCGCCGGCAAGGTCTGTTCCCCTATATCTCCTTTTCTCTCACGAATTTGTCTCGCTCATTAACTTTTCAAAAAACCCTAATTTTCTCTCGCTTACATCCTTCTCCTTGACTTGTTCATTAAATCAGCGAAATCACCCAGATGCGACCAAACAGAAGAAGAGGAAATGTCGTGGTATTGGGTCTGGGTTGGGTTCGAAGGTGGTCAGACAACTAGCGGCTTCATTCTTCTCACGGTCGTTTTCAATGGCGTCCACTATCCGAGCAACCTCTTCTTCAGCCATCGGTAATATCCTTTCTTCCCTCTCTAAATCTCATGTTTTGATTTCAAAAATGCGATATTTTTCAATAATTTTAAGGAGTTCTTAAATAATTTGTGTATGGAATTGAAAAAGAGAGAGAAAATTATTTGATTTTCTTGTTGATAATTTCAGGAACAACATCATCTGTGGAAGTTGGTGAGAATGATTTGCTAATTGTTGGAGCTGGTCTTCTTGGCCGATTAGTAGCTCAACAATGGAGTCAGGTATAATCGTCAACTTGGATTTTGTTTAGTTTGTTGTTTTACAAGATACGATTCCTGTGTAATTTGGCTTTGTAAAAATAACAACAGTATGTTGTGATTACAATTCTTAAAATAACAATGCTTAAATTGAGTAATTTCCTTTTAAACTATAGTATTACTAAGAATTGAAAGTTTGAACTAATGTCAAAATATTGCATTCAATTAGATGGTGTTTAGTTTATTAAGGCATTAATTAATATTGTTGAGTTGATAGATTTGTTTGGCTTTCTATAATTGATGTAAGGATTAAGAGAGGTCTCGACCAAATAACAGAAATTCCAGTCTTCATTCGTAGAATATAGTAAATTAGGGCTTTTTTTTTACCTCCATTGCTGCTTGGCTGGTCAAGAGAGTCATTGATTAAGAGATAAATGTGGACCATATGCAAAATCCTTGTCGCAGCATGGTGAATAATTATTTTATCCTCGAGAGAGGTCATTTGCTATTCCTCACATTGGAGGTATATTATGTTTTGTGGCACGATATCGAAATGATTAATGTGTTTTGTATTTTTATTTTTAGGTCATGAAGTAGGAAAAGAGAGAGGGATTGTGGTTTTGATTGTGGGTTTGATCTCTAGATTGTTTAGAAGTCCAAAGGATGGGGTGTGTAGCGTACTTTCGAATGTTTTTGAGATTTTTCCTTCTCTAGTCCTTGCTCTTTAAGCTTCTAGAGATGATGCTAGTTTTATAAGTTGGAATCTTATTGGTGAAGGCATGATAGGCAGTGTTTATAGAGCTGAACTTCCTGATGGAACGGTAAGATATGGTTTTGTATATAGCTTTTGAAGGCAGTACTTATGCAGATCTTGTAGGCTTTTACTGAAATTATCTGAGCTTTGTGTTGGGCACAAATTTGGATGCGTTCTCTGCAATTATATCAATGTGAGTTTCTTATTATGTGTTCGAATTACATAACGGATGTTCTTGAAGAATGATTGAATATTTAAACAAATAAAACTATCCAACAGACTAATCTTTGAACATTTTTGTCATATATCAGGACAAACCCGCATTATTTAGAAATTTCTACAAATGGTAAACCTGGAGGCAAAGTTCTAATTAGTGACTACTGCAAGAGTGCTGACCCACCTTCACCTAAATTTGCAATGTACATCAAGCAAAGGGGATATGATCTCCACGATGTAGAGGCGTATGGGCAGGCAAGCTTAATCAGTTTGCTTTACGTTTTGCTTTGTAGTTGTCATGATTTCATAATATTAACAATCATGTAACTTATCTTTATCAGATGCTTAAAGATGCTGCATTTGTTGACGTTATTGCCAAGGATAAGACTGATCAGGTACTCAATCTCAGACCATCTCATCCTTCTATTTATCCCCCTTCTATTAACTTATCTTAGAATTCTTTTTCCGATTATGTTTTAGAAATTAGAACCAACCTATCCGAAGTTGATTGTTCGAGGATGAACCTTATTTATCCCCCTTTTCCCCTTAGTTTAAGATGATTGTTCGAGGAATTAGTATGGGCATTGTAGCCCCTTTGGGATCATGGTGTTGGTTTTATTGAATCGTTTTGGGCATTGATTGATTGTTTCATGCATAAAGTTGGTGAACATTAGTTAGTTAATGGTTTTTGTGGGATTTCTTGGCCTACTATGCATCTAAGTGGTTATTTTAGGACTTCAATTGCTTGATCCATGGATAATGAAGTGGTTACGGCTTGATATTTGTGTGATTTGTTGGCCTAATAAGCAATTAAGTGGATGTTTTCATGGTTTTTTGTCTCTTGATTCATGCAAAAACATGATGGTATAATGTAATCTTATGCATTTAGTGTCATCAAATGTAATTTGACAAACTATTATAATCATCTAAGTTTGTTGATTCATTTTCAACTACATTTGGGGTAAGTAGAGAACATTTTTTTTTTGTTTAATCATGTCAAAAAACTCAGTTATGGGAGATTAGAACAGCATAACAATTAATTATGGACAAAAAGAGTAAAGGTACATAGTAGTGCATAAAATAGTTGTAAATTTATGATAATAAGCATGCCTGCCTTTACTCCCCCCCGCCTGCAATTCCCCCCGCACACCCCCCGCACACCCCCGCACTCCCCCCGCCCTCCCCCCTCAATGCTGAATCTTTGCCCCCTGTTGCACTTCTCCCCGCCCAGCCTCCCCACCCCCGCCACCCCCCCCCCGCTACCCTCCCCCCCCGCTGAACTCCCCCTCCCCGCACAGGCCCCCCAGCCCCTGCACACCCCTTCCTAGCCCATGCCCGCCCCCCAGCCCCAATATTTTAGCATCTATATTTTTGTAAATTTCTTATATTTGTATAAAAAACATAATTTGTAATGGAAAATGATATTCTTATATATATATAACTGTTTGGGGATCATTTTGGACTGAAAATGCAAACAAATTGGGTATGTTTGAAATATAATATTAGTGGTTGGTTTGACATGATAGTAACCACTATAAATAATTATCCGTGGAAGTAAACAGATGCTAGAGTACTATCCCCAGATGCTTTAGGAATATTTTTTGTGGCCAGGATCAAACTAGCTTCATGTATCCTAGGTATGTGATTTTCTTGTTTCTGTAATTATATCTTAGCCTTGTCTCCGGGAATTGTAAGCTTCATGCCTTCATCTGACAATGTGTTTCTTTATACTGGGTGTTTAGTGTAAACGACTTGTAAATTGTAATTGCTTGAATCCGTGCTAAAAAATTAGCTTTCAAGAAAAAAAGATTAGCTACATATTGATATATTTTTTACACATTACATTTCTCAATCATTCTTCAGTAATCGTCATGATTTTTTTCTTCTTTTGCCTATTACTTTATAGGTTGAATGTTCTATTAGACATACATTGAAATGAACTTGTTGTTTTAGCTACACTATGCTCTTTTTCTTCTTTTCTTTTTCTCAGTGTACTTTTTGTGTATCAAAAGTTTCATGCTACAACATTCACGCTATTCGTTTTAAGCCAAAGTTCTAGCATTTAGTCATCGTTTTAAGCCCGCTCCCCCCTTGCTACACCCCCACCCCAGCCCAAAGACCCCCTGCCGCCCCGCACCCCTGCCCCCCGCTACACCCCCCTGCGCCCGCACCCCTGCCCCCCGCTACACCCCCTCTCATTGCCCAAGTAGCACCCCTACCCCAAAGCACCCCCTGCTGCCCCCCTTGCTACACCCCACCCCACTCATCACCCCCCTGCCGCCATGCACCCCCGCCCCCTGCTACACCTCCCAGCCCCCCACCGCCCAGAAGCACCCAAGACCCCCCGCCGCCCCTCCGACACCCCCAGGTTCACCTCCAAATTATAGCGATTTTGGTTTTATTTGCCCATGTTCTATCATCTCCAGAGAAGTTGCTTTCGAGGGATTCGGATGCTAGTCTTGGTGGAGTTGTTGTAATGCTAGTTTGTGTTTGTGATCCTGCTCATGTATTGCAATTCAAACACTTGAGGGCAACCTCAAACTAATGTAATTTCGTTATTGTTTTCTCTATATTTGTGTAAAAAAACATAATTTATGATACTAATATATATATATATAACTGTTTGGGAACATTTAAGACAAAAAAATGCAAAAAAAAAAAAAAAATTACAAGGGCTGTGGTTCTGGCAAAAACCGCAACCCTTGGTGGATTAAGGGCTGCGGTTTTTGCCTTGACCGCAGCCCGTAACGCGTCAAGGGCTGCGGTTAAAAACCGCAGCCCTTCCTAAATGCCAAGGGCTGCTAGTCCAATGGCGGCGGTCAAAAAACGCAGCCCTTGGGCCCCTTTTGACCGCAGCCCTTGAGCTTTTTTCCTCTAGTGAATCAGTTTTTCACAACAAAGTTGTATGATTTTTAATTATTTACAGAAAGTTTGTTTTTTAGAAATTCCAAACACCAATTGCTGGAAATATTTTGCACTTCATAGGAAAAATATTAAATCCTACGTACTAATTAGTTAATGCAGACTAATTAAATCCTAGGAAAGTAAAACTGAATATAATTACAATATCATTCTTTTTTTATGGAGATGTTTATACACAACTTATCTTGAATATTTCTATGAAAACATTTTTTGTGATGAACAACAACTTGATTAAGGAAAATCATATAATCACATTATTCCCTAAGAGTCACCCCATTAGAGGTTACTATTCTAGGTGGGGTGATTTAAGGTTGGGAACCTATTAGGACTTCCACATACCCAAATCACTCCAAAAATTAAAAAAATGATAAGAAGAAAACAAGGAGAAAGTTAGTAGATGATTAAGAAGATAATTAAAATAAACAAGAACTTTCAACTTTACTTTGCTAGCTCAATGATGCACTTCCTTTTTGCAAATTTTTCTACCTTTTTTTTGTGATTTTCTTAATTTCTAAGTGAGTTTCTAAATCCTCTTAATTACTAACTTAAACTTTTTTTTTCGTTTTTTTTTGCCGTCTTTTGATGAACTTCTTTTACTTACTAATTAAGACTTTTGCTTAGATGAAAAGATTAAGGAGAAGAAGAGTAGTAGAGAAGATGAGAGTGAAGTTGAATTGTGTTTTTTTCAACTTGGTTTTGAAGTGAAAAGAGGAGGGTATTTATAGAGAAAGGAAGGAAGTGAACTAGGGTTTCAAAGAGGTAGAAAATCAGATTTTTCACCCTAATGACATCACTCTAATGACCTCACCCTAATGACATCATCAAATCTCTTTGGAAATATAAATATTCTTATTCTCACATCTTTTCATGATTCTTATTTTTTAACTAATGGATAAAGGATGGGTTTAGTGGATAAAGAATATATTCTTATTCTTTATCCAATGAACAATGACTTGACCATCAAGAAAACTGATTAGTGTCGGTTTTCGGATACGACTAAAATCCTGACGCTTAATTGCGACTCGCTTTTTTTTTATTTTTTTCGAAAGACTAACTTGAGTAAATTAAAGAAAATCCGTCAAATTAATAAAGACGAGCATGATTATACTACGAATCATTTTATTCAAACGGTGGTTGTAGTCATCGACTACGACTCACGAAAATTATATTTCTAAGCCGAAACAGAAAAAACGGAAAACCGTACAACGGAATGAAATTCGCGCTCCGGGGCGAAACATGCATTTTGACGAGGCGCTTGCTTCACGATGCATGATGATTTTCGTTGCTTTTATTTTTCAAAACCTTTATTTATCCGAAAAAGGGGTTCTATCTGAAGAAGGGGTTCAAAATTTGGTGTCTACACCCCCTTGCACACTGCCACTGCACACTGCCCCCCTGCACACTACCCACACCCCTAACAATCCCCCCACCCCCGCACACTAACCCCACCCCTTGCTCCCCCTGCACAATCCCCCCACTCCCTTCACGGAACCCCCACTCCCGCACACCTTGCTCCCCGCACACCGCCCCCCCGCACACTCCCCCGCACACCGCCCACACCCCTAACAATCCCCCCACCCCTTGCACACTTCTCCCACCCCTTGCTCCCCCCCGCACAATCCCCCCATCCCTTGCACACCGCACACTCTGCCCCCACCCCTTGCTCCCCCCGTACACCGCCCCCCCCCCGCACGCTCCCCCTACCCCCGCTCCGCCCCGCACAATGCTTTGCCCCCCCCCCCCCGCCGCCGCTTATGATGTTGATTTTTTTTAAAAAAAACTTACCGTTGTTAATTTCTCTATAGATGGGGCTCAAGCAAAAAGCGGTTAGCAGCGAGTTCACTCCCGAAGGCAACAAAGATGCCCTTTATGAGACTTTGGAAAAGGACCACAGTGGACGTTTGAGGGGTTTTGGTGGTATTCGTCTAGGTGTGATAAAAGCGTATTCTAAAGATTACTCTGTGGGTACAAAATCACGCTCTCAACCACATGATATGGAAGCTATGACACAAGATATTCGGGAGAAGCTTACGGAGGAAATTATGGAGAAAGTCACGGAGAAAATCACGGAAAGTTTCAACGCGGTCCTCTCACAGTTTGGTTTACCGGCGATACATCAACCTAAACTGGATCGGCTTTTGGAAGACAAAGCTAGCCATCCTAACACACAAATATCCCCACCATCTATACTTGAGTTAGAGGTAACTATTATCCTTATAATTTTTAAAACTAAGTAACATGTTATATTCTATATGTGCATGTTCGTAACCTCAATTTCATTTACTTTTTGAAGGAAGAAACGCCTTGCCAGCTTTCACTAGATGTAAAAGATGAGGGTTTGATTGTGGTGGCTGTAGGAAATGCACAACCACGAAGTGAACGAGCAATAGTCCATCATGAGCCTGTGGACAATGAGCACTTAGCGGTTAGTGTAGTCACCATTACTCCTAATTACGAAGACTTTGCTCTTCCGCTGCCTAAACCGTCAATTGATATAAATGTCTTAACCGACGCTCGTGGTGGTTATGTGTTGTGGCCATCGACATGGGTGAGGTTTTCAGACTAGGTAAATTGAAGCAACTTAAATCCATATTCATAATGATTTGTTTCATACCTATTAACTAACTAAGTTGAATGTTTTTGCCGTTGAATTATTAGGTTTTGGAGAGAATAAACAAGCCCATGAAAGCAAGGCGGACTCACCTCCTCTAGAGAAGGCGAACAAGGGTTCAAGCGAGCCAAAGAAGGCCATTTTGGGTAAAGGAATGCAAGATTCCAAAGTTTCATGTCACCAAGAAAAACCAACTAAAGATACTTGGATCGAGAAACCAAAGATCGAGTGTCTCACTAAGGCTTGCATATGGCTACATGCAAATGCGCGTGATATGTCGGATGATGCACCTCTCGAGGTGAATTTGGGTACCACACAATTCAACTACTTTGAGGATACATCGACATGGGTGTCTAAGGGTGATTTGAAAGAGTTCCTTTGCGGAGAGATGTTGAATGTTTCCGTAATTCAAGTCTTCATGAGGTAAAACATTTGTACTTTTGAAGTAAATAAAAATGCTTTGCAATATTCAATATTATATTTATGTTACGAAGTTGGTTGTGCTTTAAATATTACTCCAAGATGATCGTTGTGGATGCAATTGCATACAAGAGAAATTTGGGTGGTTATGTCCAAATTTCACCCGAGCCGACAATTGTTTGCAAAACACAAATGAGGTGAAGGAGTATATTTGGCTATGTATCAAACCATCTCTACGTGCACAACATAAGTTCATACTTGCCCCTTGTTTTGAAGAGTATATTTATTAACCTTGTATCTATTTTTACCACTTTAATTATCATTATATATACAATAGAAGTACTCACATGATTGCTTCCTAACTTTTTTGGCATTTTAGTCTCCATTGGTCGCTCGTTGTGATTTGTCCTTCAAACAACACAGTATATCATTTTGATTCTATAGCTCAAGATCCACCACAACACTTATTCTTCAAATCATGCATAAATAGGTATATTTGTTATTTAAAATGCTTAGCATTACACTTTTTACTAATTTCATTCTTTGGCCACTTCTCACATGAAATTAACTTAACTACAGTTCTTCGAACAAATTTAAGAGCACGGAAAAATACCTGAATGGAAAGCAATGAAGGTAATACATATTAGTTAAGCTACTTCTTTCTTTTAGTAAAAAAACAACCATGTATGTTTCTTAATTACATGATTCTTTTATGTAATTCTATGATTAGTGTAACACCCCGTAATTTTCACCCATTATTTTTGGTGTTTGTTTGCATTAAAATGATATTTTTCATAAAAATAAATAATTTCTTATTTAAATTATTTTGGAACGTGTTGTGAAAATGTGTATATATTTTTATATGTTGTGATATATTTATATATATTTATTTTAAGTTGTTAGTTAATTGTTTTAAAGATTATATTAGTTTAGTTACTTATTTAGGCGTTTAGGATGCGGTGTTGCCGCGTAACGTATTTGTAACATTGATAGACCGACTTGGGATGATGAAATGGTACATCACGTGTGGCGTATCATGCTAGCCGAAAATCAGCAATTATGGAGTGGAGGATGAAGAGTTTTGGTGCTTATTAAGCTAACCTTTGAATATCTTATAACCGCTCAATTAATCCCTCATTAACATTCTCCTAAACCCTTCGTTGTTCCTTGCCAATAACTTTTGCTTTTTAATAAGAGAAATTTAGCATCGTTATCATTTTACCCATGCCATTTTCAAGAAAAGAAAAGAGAGGAAGGGAAGAGAAAAAGAAGAGAAAGGTTCATCTCGGTTTTTCCTGTCACACTTCACGAAATTAACCATATCGGGAGATCTAACCGTTGGATCATTCTCAAATTTGCACAGCATGTTTATAACATCTTGATCTTCACTTTGACCGGACCAATTGTGAATACGATCTTTCAATCGCTGGAAATCAGGGTCGGACCTGAACAGCACGAAATGAGATTTTTCAATGTTCAAGAAGAAAACGCCTAGTGACTTGTTGCTACAAATTATCGTTCGTTGTGCTTTGGGGTTAGAAGAGAAATTGGATTGTATGCATAACTCTTAACTATCTCTTTAGACTCAGCTCTCCTCCCGACGTTCCAGGTAACTAGTAGTTATCTTAGAACGATAGTGATTAGGGTATTATTCGGTATTAGATTATTACGCTAGGAAATATTTAAAATACTTTTTGAATGAAATTATTGATAAATTTTATGCGAATGTTCTTGATGTATTCTGTGTGAATATTATGTGCAGAAAAATAATTTTCGTTTGAGTTTTCTTATGTATTTGATTTATTTGGTAATTTATGTGTTTATGGCTTATTTTTAAAATAATTATCGAACAAATTTTAGAATTGCCGAAATTATTTTTCGTGAAGCATGTTATGGGTGTTGTTGTAGTCTAACATCGATGGCTATCTTGAAGACACTTGGGCTCATCAGAGTCGTACACGTGTCACCTTAGTAAAAGAAGAGAAAAGCCTTGAGTCTCTGGGCTACACTCAGCTGAGTTAAAAGGTTAAAATTCTAGCCCAACAGTCAGAGCCCAGTAGTGCCAAATGGCTAAAGGAGAGTGGTTAATAAACATCCCCCAGCCATGGTCTGCCACGTGTCATGATCTGATTCCTCAGCCAATCAGAGGCCACTATTGTAGGTCAGTTTTTAAGGTTAGCTGTCAACTTGCTATCACTATAAATACCCCTGAAATCAGGAGAAAATATATTCAATGCAAACAGTGCAAAGTTACTCTGATAAAATTCTCTCTCACTTTCTCTTTCTATCTCTACTTTCTCTCACTACTCCTGATAACTGACTTAAGCATCGGAGGGGGAACCACCACCCAAACCTCCAGGGTGGGTCCCTTTGTGCAGGTTCGGGAGCAGAGCAAAGACCAAGGACTAAGAGGATTCAGACATCGTTGCACAAGTCTCTAGCTGAAGAACACTCAGGATACTACTTTACTTGCTCGTCAAGGAAGCTAAGCCTACAGCTTACTTGTTGGACAAGAAGATAAAACATTTTGCGCCGTCTGTGGGAAGACGCAACGATGATTGATTGTCAATCATCCAACATTGCCAGGAATCGAAGCCTTCAAGTTAATGTCGAAGATACGGTGGAGCATGAAAGACCACCTCGAGGAAGAGATAGACCACCATCCATCGTCAATGTTCCTGGGCCAAGCCAGCAACCGGTCATCCAAGTGAATCTAGATCGTCCAGTGACTGTCGCCCACCTGGAGAATGTTCTGAATGATTTCTAGACTAGGATGGCGGAGGTCGTCCAGGAACAGATTAAAAGCAATATGTTGTTTTTGCATCACAACCCGGAGCCGGCTGCTAACAATCCACCTCGTCCTAGAGGACATTCTCATGTAGATCGTCCAGGTCCTAGTCGGCAGGTTCGTCAGGAACCCTCTAGGAAGACAGCAAGAGGAAAGCAGCCAGAGGATACTGATCAGAGAAGAAAGATGGACTGGAACCTGGTGGTGAGGACCCAGGACCATGTCCATCCTAGTGGGCACCAAATGGAAACCGACGCCAGGGACTACTTTGAGGCCAAGAGGGCTGCGGCTTTGCAACGTTCAGCTACGGGATCTACTCCATACCTGAGAGACCCTTCTTTGAGGTTGTCGTCCAGAGGGGAGGGCCGAAGTTTAAGCCACTCCCTTGTTCATCCACGGCAGGAGAAGACCGTGGCTCAGCCCATGGTTTATAGGCGTCGAAAACCAGCCAACACTTCGTCCAATCCGATAATGAAAGAATATCGCACGGAGTTCATACCCATTAAGGGACAGCCGGGAGCTCTCCAAATCAACTGGCCTACTCCATTCTCGGCCAGGATTATGGAGACGCCCCCCTTCCCAAAGGTAAAACTCCCAACCATTGAGCCTTTTGATGGAACAACTGATCCTGATGACCACCTGTCTGCTTATAAACATCAGATGTACGTCCAAGGAGTGGACGATGCTACTTGGTGTATGAATTTTCCAGCTACTTTGAAAGGAGTAGCGCAGAAATGGTTTAACAATCTCCCCCCCAATTCAGTCAACAACTTTACTGAACTCAGCTTCTTATTCACTAGTCATTTTGTGGCCAACAAACAAGAGCAAAAGACGAGCATGCATTTAGGCAAGGTCATCCAAGGACCTAAAGAGGCCCTTAGAAGCTTTGTAAAGAGATTTAACCTAGAAGCCCTTCAGATCCAAGATCTCAATGCCGGGGTGGCCTTTGATGCCTTCATCAGGGGTCTAAGGCTAGGAAGTTTTAAGTTTGATTTGGTTAAAAAGAAAATCACAACTCTTGCCGAGGCGTTAAAGGAAGCTGAAGCGTTTATTCACGCTACCGAAGTATGTGCTGAGGCAAAGCATCCCGAGTCTAAGAAGCCTGAAGAGGTTGCTCAGCCGAAGAAGAGCAACCCCAAGAAGGCCGAGACTTGGGCAATAACCTCCAACACCACTCCGTCTAGAAAGAGCAAGAGAAATGAGGCTGAGCCATCCTCATCCAATCCTATTGAGTTTAACAAAGATCAATACTTCATCCTCATGGAGATTAAGGATCAATATGAGTTGAAGGCCCCAGCTGAAATGAAGACTCCTTATAGAAATAGGGATAAGAGCAAGTATTGCCATTTCCACAAAGATTGTGGTCATGAGACCAATGAATGTAAGCACCTCAAGAGAGCTTTGGAAGAGTTAGCCCGAAAAGGAAAGATGAATTCCTATATGCCGCAAGGGGGAAGGAAGTTTCCAAGGAAAGATGATTGGCATAACAAGAAGAAGGAGAGTGCCAAAGACAAACGAAGATGTTGTTCTCGTAATCTCTGGTGGATTTCTTTCTTTGGGGACCAACCAATAGAGGGCACAAAAACTACCTTCTGGAGCTCGGCCAAGTGTTGTTAGCTGATCAGACAAAGGCAGAGCCCTTCCCAAGGGTGGTAGTTAGTGAGCAAGATCGGGGCAAGTTGAGGACTCCCCATGATGATCCCTTGGTTGTAGAAATGAAAATAGCAAACTTGAGAGTAAGAAGGATCCTGATCGACACCGGAAGTTCGACGGACATCATTAGTGCTGATTGCTTGTCCAGACTAAAGTTTGAGGAGAAGAACTTAGTTCCCGTTCACCATCCCATCATAGGGTTTGGGGGAGGAGTCATCCATCCAATGGGAATAGTGACTTTGCCCGTTCGGGTGGGAGAAAAGGAGGCAGCTAGAACCTTGTTTATCAAGTTCTTGGTGGTCCGAGACTTGACCGCCTACAATGTCATTCTTGGACGACCAACTCGAATCACGTCAAAGCGATCATAGTAACTCACCCGATGTTGATGAAGTATGAGTGTGATGATGGCCGAGATAGGCTCATTATATGGAGACCAGCAGGTGGCTAGGGAATGTTATTTGACTACCCTCAAGCCGTCATCATGGAAAATAGGCAAAGAAAGATCGACGAAGGTTCTTTGGCGAAAGGAAAACGTCTGGAATAGAGAAAGATCGGACGAAGATGGCTAGCGAGAGGAAAACATCTGGATTTGTCAAAGACCAAGTCGCCTCGTTAAAGCCGACCATTGAGAGCCTTCATACGCCTCTTGCACCCTCAAGGAAAGCGTCTGAGCACCTCCCCAGCAAGAAGAGGAAATATGAAATTATCAAGGAAGAACCCTCCTCATCTGAAGTGGTCATGGCCATCATGGGACTAACAGTAGAACGCCCAGAGCCAGTAGAAGCCCCTGAAGAGGAACGTCTGGATGAAGCTCGTCCAGAAAGGACCCTCAAAATTGGATCTTCGCTTAGTCCTAGTTTGAAGGGTCATCTAGTCCATATGCTGAAAGAATTTCAAGATGTGTTTGCCTATTGCGTTGAGGAAATGCCTGGAATTGATCCGGAAGTAGCCGTTGACCGATTGAATGTTGATCCAAATTTGAAACCGGTTCGTCAGAAGAAGAGGCATTTGGGACCGGCTAGAAACCAGGCGGTTGACCAAGAAGTTCAGAAGTTGTTGGAATCCAAGTTCATCAAAGAAACCTATTATCCAGACTGGATAGCAAATGTGGTTATGGTGCCAAATCCCAATGGCACCTGGAGAATGTGTGTGGACTACACGGACCTCAACAAAGCTTGTCCTAAGGACAGTTTCCCTTTGCCTAAGTTGGATCATTTAGTAGACTCCACAGCTGGCCATGCTTTGCTGAGCTTCATGGACGCTTATTCAGGTTTTCATCAAATCCCAATGTGGCCAGAGGATCAGGACAAAACGTCCTTTATTACTGAAAAAGGGCTGTATGGCTGGGTGAGGATGCCATTCGGCCTGCGCAATGCCCCGGCCACTTTTCAAAAATTGATCAATAATGTTTTTCAGCCGCAGTTGGGACGAAATATGGAGGCATATATTGACGATATGATAGTCAAGAGCCGTCAAGAAGAGAGTCATAATGGTGATTTAAGAGAAACTTTTGAAACTCTCAGGAAATACAAGTTAAAGCTGAACCCCAGCAAATGTGTTTTTGGGGTTTTGTCGGGGAAGTTTTTAGGTTTCTTGGTGGATCAGAGGGGAGTAGAAGCCAACCCTGAAAAAATTCAAGCTGTTCTAGACATGAAGTCTCCTTCGAAAGTAAAAGAGGTACAGCGGTTGACGGGTTGCTTGGCTGCCCTTGGATGATTTTTGTCTAAGTCAGGCGACAAGTGTCATCACTTCTTTGCCACGATCAAGAAAAAAGCCATGTTTGAATGGACAGCAGAGGCGGAGCAAGCCCTTCAGCATATCAAAGATCATCTTCAGCAGCTGCCTAGGTTGGTCAGTCCCGCCGAGGGGGAAAAGTTGTTTGTATACTAGGTTGTATCCGCGCAAGCTGTGAGTGCCGTCCTGTTGGCTGAAAGAGACTCTGTCCAAATTCCCATATACTTTGTGAGTCACGTGCCTCAAAGATGCGGAAAACAGGTATACTTCAGTCGAGAAGTTTGGATTGGCCCTAGTCATGGCCAGCAGAAAGTTGAGACCATATTTCTTGGCGCACAGTATAATAGTCTACACTGATCAGCCTTTGAAGCAAGTTCTGCAAAAGATGGAAGCTGCTGGACGAATGCTAAAATGGGCGGTTGAGCTTAACATGTTTGATATATCATTTGAACCAAGGAAAGCCGTTAAGGGGCAAGCTTGGCAGATTTTATAGTTGAGCTTACCCGGCCAACCATAGAGCCAATATCTGATCCAGCTAGAGGAAGGAAGCATTGGACGCTCATGGTTGATGGATCGTCCACAGTCAATGGATGTGGAGCAGGAATCATTTGTCAATCTCCCGAGGGAGACAAGTTTGAATATGCATTAAGGTTCCAGTTCAGAGCGTCCAATAATGAAGCTGAATATAAGACACTCTTAGCTGGAATCAAAATGTGCAAGGCGGCTGGAGCTGTTGAGATCGAGGCCAAATCGGACTCCCTCTTAGTTGTCAGCCAGGTTAATGGAGATTTTGAATGCAAAGAAGCATCAATGAGCAAATACTTGCGACTGATCAAAGATGAGATAGAGCCATTAAAACGATTTGTCCTCGACTAAGTACCATGGTCGGAAAATCATCAAGCAGATGCTCTCTCGAAATTGGCCAGCTCGGCTGAAGGTGACGTCCCCAGAACAGTTTTTTGGGAAGTCAAACCCAAGAAGAGCATAGACCAAGGACATATTATGTTTCTCGGTAGGGGTATGCTCCGGGATGGAGCCGATCATAGAATATAAGAAGATGGGACGATTGCCATCGGATCCTGTAGAGGCTAAGTATGTGAAAGCTAGAGACAAGTGGTTTGAATTATGGGACGAGACACTTTACAAGAAGTCATTCAACCGGCCTCTGCTCAAGTGCGTCACCAGAGAAGATGGTCTGGGGGTTCCGAAAGAGCTCCATTAGGGAGCTTGTGCATCGTACATTGGAGGAAGAGCTTTAGGCGAGAAGGCTTTAAAGACGGGGTACTACTGGCCTACCTTAAAGGAGGATGCTTTAGTCAATGCAAAGAAGTGTGATAGTTGTCAGAAACATGGAAATGTGCATCAGAAGCTGTCCAACTATTTGACCCCCATCTTGTTCCCTCTGCCTTTTGCCAAATGGGGCATGGATATCCTGGGACCTTTCCCTGTGGCCGCTGGGCAAAAGAAGTTTGTGATAGTAGCAGTGGACTATTTCACTAAATGGATAGAAGCTGAAGCCATGCGAGGAATAACAACAAACGACGTCAAGGGCTTCATCTGGAAAAACATTATAACTCGATTTGGCATGCCTCAGTCAATCGTCTTTGATAATGGTCCACAGTTCGAAACGCCTAAGCTGAAAGAATGGCTGTCAGAAAGAGAAATCAAAGCTCACTTTGCGGTAGTCGCCCACCCACAAGCTAATGGGCAAGTCGAGTCCTTCAACAAGATTCTATCAAATGGAATCAAGAAGAAGCTGGATAATGCCAAAGGACAATGGGTTGAAGAACTGCAATTGGTGTTATGGTCCATTAGAACAACTGCTAAGAATTCTACTAGCGAGACGCCTTTCATGTTAGTCTATGGCACTGAAGCCGTCTTGCCCATTGAGGTTGAGGAGCCCACCCTTCGAGTCATGTTATACACAGAGGATGCCAACTGGGCCGCATTGCGCACGGCTTTGGACCAAGTCCCAGAAGTCAGGGGCAATGCCTTGCTAAGAATGCAATTGTACAAACTGCGTATGGCTCGGGAGTTTAACAAAAGAGTTGTTAGACGACCGCTAAAGGTGGGGAATCTTGTTCTAAGAAAGATGGAAGCGGTTGGACGAGCTAAAGAGTTGGGGAAGCTAACACCAAATTGGGAAGGACCTTATCTGATTGTCCAGGAGATACGCAGTGGGACTTTTCGTCTACAAGAACTAAATGGACGACCTATTCAGCGTACTTGGAATTCAGACAACTTAAAGAAGTACCACATCTAGCTCAGATCTTCGTCAGATATTTGTAGGGTAATTTGTAGTTACTCCAAAGTGCCGCGGCACATGTTAGTAAGAAAAGAATTGTATACATGCATCTTGGCATTCAGCCAAGCAAAATCCATATAATACAATTCCTACTTTCTTATCTCTTTGTATATTTTCGCCAAGTTACTTCACTTGGGGGCATTAAATCAGTTACTCGTCTAAAAAAGTGACAATAACTTGGACAAAAATACAAACAAAAGCAAAACGTCAAAATTGCTCGCATTTACGCCTAACATCACTCCCTCAGAGACCGGCCAAAAATATAATGTATATATGGCCGTCAAATTGACAAAACCTCTAGTAAGAGTAACGTCAAAGTCTCTGAGAGAAAGCTGGCCTGAAATAAGACCTTAGTAAAGGATACTTACTTTCAAAAGCACGGACAACTAAGTAGTCCAAACCCTAGTAAGGGATCGCTACTTAATGACGAGTGTTGTTCCCTCAAGGAAGCCGGCTAAAACATTCTTTGAACATGTATCTCGAGTTCGTCCATCAACTTCAGCAGGCTTAGCCAAGGCCGGCCGCTCTCCTTCTTGGACTTTGGCTCTCCTTCAATATACAGTTGAGCTAAGCCCAAGAAAGGGGGGATAATAGAAGCCTATAGGACGAGCTAAAGAGAGCAGGACGTCCAAAAACCAGGACTTAGCCAATAGATGCATCTGTGATGGTTTGCTAGGGCAGGACGAATGTTGGTAGCTCGAGCAAAACGGCATGAAAGTGGTCCGTCCACAACTCAAAGGTGCATTGGCCGTCTTCCATCTTTGGGCTTGACTCGTCAAAAACGAGTAGATCGTCCAAAAATCAAGGACGATTGTCAACAAATACTTGGATATTTCATAAAATAACAGGTAATCGCCCAAGGGCAAGGAGGACAATCTTCTCGTATGAGCAAGTTTTAAAGATTAAAAATCTGAGCAGAATGTTCAACGATCATGACGAAATAAGAGACAAGCAATTGGCAAAAGTCTTTCACATATATCATGAGTAAAATTTACAAAATAAGATTACTGAAGGACTATGGCTACAACGGCAGACAACCAAAGAAACTAGAAAAATAACCCTAAAACTAGGCTTCATCTTCAGCATGAGTTTCTTGATCGTCCTCAGTCTTCCCATCCTCGGCTCCGTCTTCAGGGCTCCCATTCGCAGCCGCAGCCTCGTCGTCAGAATCAAGAAATTCCGGAGGTTCCTCGGCGCACACCATTGCCCGATGGACACTCTGCTGGTATTCCAGGCGACGGACAAAGCTCGGGACCTCATCGGCTTCAGCCAGCATTTCGAAGGCCTTGACGGCCCAATCCTTGGATGTTTCTACAACATGTTCCAATCGTATTTTGGCATCGTCAAAAGTCTTGGAAACCGTCTTTTCCAGACGGGCGGTTCTAGCCCTTAGGAGAATATTCTCCCTCCTCAGCTGAGCTGCGACAAGAAGAGCAGCATCCCTCTCACCCTTTAGATCAGTAGAGAGAGTATCTATGATCATGTTCAGACGGTCCCGCTCCCTGATCTGATCGTTGATGGTAACAAGATATTTCTTGTTCTTGGATTCCAGGTCTGCAGATCTCTTCTCCAGGGCGTCCAGTGACTGGCGATGGAGGGTATTCGCCATCTCAATGTCGTGAATGGCCTTGTCGCCGGCCGTTGTAGCAAGATGGACGAGGTGCTTATTCTCTTTTCTGAGATCCCTCGCCCATTCCTCAGTTAGCATGCTGCGAGCCAGAAGCTGGAACAATGAAAACAAATCTAGTTATTAGATGAGTTAAAAGGTATAAGTCAAGTATAAAACAAAACCGGCATAAAATAATTCCTCGGCAGCAAGTAGGGACATGTAGCCCACATGCCCGGCAGAAGCTCCCCTTAATCCTTTGATATAGGATTCGGGGTAGCACTTGAAGAGCTCCTGCTTAAGACGCTCCTTCTCATGCCTTGACATTTTGGCGAAAGCAGGAGAAGACTCCTCGTCCGAATCAGCGAGGGGAGGAGTTGGGGGAATAGCAGGGCCTTTGCCCTTATCTGAAAGAGGGGATGAGTCAGTAATCTTGATAGGAAAGACGATGGCTTGTCTATTGGACGGACTCATGGACCGTCCACCGACCCGCATCGTCCTAACTATATTGGGGTAATACGACTCACCAAACGAAAGCGATGCTGTCCTAACAGCTAAAGGCATCTGTGGCACCAGCTTAGCCACCGAGCCGCTGAACCCTGGATAGTTTTCGGCAGCAGCCCCAGATGCCGGTGCAACCAAAGCCAAGGCGGACTCTAGGTTGACCTCAGCAGAGTCGGCCGGCAAGACGCTGAGCGGAACAGCTCCATGGGCATCCTTTCCCTCCTCGGCCGGGCCAACAGTCGAAGGCTCCCTTTTAAGAGCCTTGGCTTGTGGGGGAGGCATGCTTTTCTCCCCGCTCTCGACAGCATGAACCGCCTTATCCGCCTTCTTCCTTGTAAAGCCCTTAGGCTTCTTTGCAGAAGGTGGGTCAGCTGCAGTAGTTGGCCTCTTTTTGGACGAGGATGACTTCCCAGGTGGAAGTTTGTTTGTAGGAGCATTTTTCTGCAAAAAGTAAAGGCATCAGATCGATCATCCAAAAAAAAAAAAAAAAAAAAAAGCATCCAGACGAGTATGGCCCCAAGAAGGTGACCGTCCAAGTATGGACGTTCTTCTATGGTTGACCCTCGCCCATAAATTGGATGCAAAAATCCAGACGAGTATGGTCCCAATTAGGTGAGCGTCCAAGCCTGGACGTTCTCCTTATTTGGGTGACCCTCGTCCAAGAATTAGACACCAATTCTTGGACGATCATGGCCCGAAGGAGGTGACCGTCCAAGTCTAGACGATCTCCCTCCGTGGGTGACCCTCGTCCAAGAGTTGGGCACCAATGCTTGGACGATCATGGCCCCAAGGAGGTGACCGTCCAAGTCTAGACGATCTCCCTCCGTGGCTGACCCTCGTCCAAGAGTTGGGCACCAATTCTTGGACGATCATGGGCCCAAGGAGGTGACCGTCCAAGTCTAGACGATCTCCCACCTTGGGTGACCCTCGTCCAAGAGTTGGGCACCAATTCTTGGACGAGCATGGCCCCAAGGAGGTGACCGTCCATGTCTGGACGTTTTCCTTCTTTGGGTGACCCTCGTCCAAGAATTAGCCGCCAATTCTTGGACGTTTATAGCCCCAAGGAGGTGACCGTCCAAGTTTGGGCGACCTCCTTCTTTGGGTGACCCTCGTCCAAGAGTTGGGCTCCAATTCTTAGACAAGCATGGCCTCAAAGAGGTGACCGTCCAAGTCTGGACGTTCTCCTTCTTTGGGTGACTCTCGTCCAAGAATTGGTGTTGGCCCCAAGGAAGTGATCGTCCAAGTCTAGACGTTCTCCTTCTTGGGGTGACCCTCGTCCAAGAGTTGGATGCCATTTCCGGACGAGCTCATATGGTCCTCGACACAAAAAAAAAAAAAAAAAAAAAAATTATTTACCAATGTTTCTGCCCTTTTCTCGGCGCTACTCTTTGCATACTCCTTCCACAGATTATCTGTAAATTGGGACATGCTGATTTCCCCCGTCCAAGATGCTTTGAGGCGTTGTGTGGCCGAGTATGCAAATAAGAAAAAAACGTGTTCGTCATATGAGTTATGGGCGAAGAGTTTTACTTGGATGATTTTAAATATACCTTTATCTTCAGCTAACCGCAAGCCGGCAGCGACCAAGAAGTCGTCTTGGTAAAACATTTCCTTGAAGGGTATCCAGTTAGATGGCCCCTTAAAAGATCGTTGGCCGGGTCTGGAGTACTCCTTCACTCTGAAGTACTCCACCACCTCCTCGTCAAAGTTATCCTCCAGCTCCAGCCAAGACTGCTTCCGTCCAGTATTAGTGACGGATCTATTATAATATCTGTAGCTCTCTGTGACATAGTCGCTGGACGCCCGTAAAAAGATAAAATCGGCTTTCCACTTGTGCATCTTTGACGATTTCCCCCAAGCAGTCATGAAGCCTGGACGGTTGCAGATGCTGAGCCATGCACCGTCCACAGCCCCAGGTACCTTAGCCGCATAATGGATTTGGGTGAAGGCTTGAAGGGAAAGGGCTAGGCCGCGTAGCTCGCAGACGGCAATAAACGTCAAGATGTTGTGCCAAGCGTTTGGAGCCAGCTGGTTATGGCCGATGTGGTAGTGCTGCAGCACTTGTTCGACGAAATCGTGAAGAGGAAATCTCAATCCCGCATCTAAGGCCAGTTTATAAACGGTGAAATGATTCTTGGGAGCGCTAAGGATCGTCGCATCGTTCTTAGGAATGACAAAGGAGAAGCCCGGCATGGGCATGAAGGACGACAAATAATTAGGGTCTGGTCCTAGTTTCTCTAACCATTTACAGTTAACTAAAATAAAGCCAGGATCAGAAAGGGGACCTAAACGTCTTCTAATCTCTGACGAGGTAGTAGAAGCCTCGTCTGATTCTTCGGCAGCGTTAGAATCGCTACCATTATTACCTTCGCCTGTCTCCGCCATATTGGCGTCTCTGCCAGAAGTACTGGTCTCAGGTCTTATTTCGGAGTCTTCTGCATCATGATCGAAAGGAGGCCTGTCCAAAGACTGAGCACTTTGGACCTCTCTTGCCTCATCTGGCACCCGTCCAGTGGATTCCTCCATATCCGAGCTATTTGATGGGATTATTGCTTTTCGTCTTAGACGAGCCGTTTGCTTGACGCGCGCCAGATTACCCTGCACAGGTAAAGACTGGGTCGTCTGACTTTCTCGGCCAAAACTATGAAAAAATATGTACTCGGCCAGAAGAGGCCCAACTCTAGAATGTGCCGAAGAAGAAGTATCGATTCTAGGGTCAAGACAAGCTCTTGGTCGGCTAGGATTATTTGACGAAGATGATTCCATTTTATTGATTTTCTAAGAAAAAATAAAGAATAAAGAAGAGTGAAAGGATCAAAGAAACGATACCTGCTAAGAACGTCTGGGCAATTCGGTGAAGGATGCTGAAGCTGGACGATCTCTCTCTCTCTCTAGAAAATTCGCAGAGCTTCTCTCTCTAGAAAAATTTGTTCGAGATGTTAAATGATTGAATGTTGTCACACCAAGGTTATTTATAGAGGGATAAGAAACCTGCGGAGCCGGTCAAGAATGACCGAAAAGAGAATACAACGGCCTAATATGACCGGTAAAACACAGGAGAAGGCGCGCCACTTCATTTCAAATTGAACTACCTTGAGGGTAAAAGGGCCTTTACCATCAGATGGGCCGACAGTAAAAGCCCTTTTAGGGGCAAATGTTGTAGTCTAACATCGATGGCTATCTTGAAGACACTTGGGCTCATCAGAGCCGTACACGTGTCACCTTAGTAAAAGAAGAGAAAAGCCTTGAGTCTCTGGGCTACACTCAGCTGAGTTAAAAGGTTAAAATTCTGGCCCAACAGTCAGAGCCCAGCAGTGCCAAATGGACATCCCCCAGTCATGGTCTGCCACGTGTCATGATCTGATTCCTCAGCCAATCAGAGGCCACTATTGTAGGTCAGTTTTTAAGGTTAGCTGTCAACTTGCTATCACTATAAATACCCCTGAAATCAGGAGAAAACATATTCAATGCAAACAGTGCAAAGGTACTCTGATAAAATTCTCTCTCACTTTCTCTTTCTATCTCTACTTTCTCTCACTACTCCTGATAACAGACTTAAGCATCGGAGGGGGAACCACCACCCAAACCTCCAGGGTGGGTCCCTTTGTGCAGGTTCGGGAGCAGAGCAAAGACCAAGGACTAAGAGGATTCAGACATCGTTGCACAAGTCTCCAGCTGAAGAACACTCAAGATACTACTTTACTTGCTCGACAAGGAAGCTAAGCCTACAGCTTACTTGTTGGACAAGAAGATAAAACAGGTGTAGTATGTTTTTCATGCCTTAGAATAATTTTTGTCTACTGTTTACAGGTTTATTTTATTGATTTATGTATTTTTTCATTTTCGTGTTTACTAGTATTTAAATCGTGAATATTATATTTGGAGGTAAAAAATCTATTTCTTTGCATAATCTGTATTACCATGGGTTTATGCATGTTATATGAATTTTTGGTAATTTTTGGGAGTTTATTTCTATTTTTAATTATTATATTGTATTTATTGAGTATTCTGTATATTAACGTTTAAAATTACTTTTAAAGTCAAAAAATTAGAAATAAAATTTGTACCATGTCAGTAGAGTCATAATGGTCATATTATAATTTTTGTGATAATTTACAGATTGTTTTTAGTAGTTTAATAATTTTTATTATTTTTTTATTATGTATTTGAGGATATTCTTTTTAATTATCAAAGGGTTTATTAACTAGAAATAATTTGTGACCTTTTATGTTCTTGGAAGCTGGTGATAGTAGGTTACTGTGTTTATTATTGAGTATCATTATGTTTACGTTTGGTTTATGTAAAAATGATTAGTCGTGTACGTTTTGCTGATTTAATAAGCTTTGGAGTTAATTGATGGTGACGTCAAACGCACGCTGACGCGTCAGACGCAGATTGGTCAGTGCGCGAGACGCACAGTGTGGCGCTGAGCGCAAGCTCATGCGCCGAGCGCACAGTTTTTGTGTGGTGTAATTTTTCATATGTTCTTATACGTGTGTTCGACTTGTAGTTGGTGATCTTATTTGATGTGATGCATTTCTGATTGATATTGTTAGTGTTGTAAACACTATTTCATTATCATTGTTGATACTTAGTGATGTTCAAAGTATTGTGGTTGGAGATATTTGCTGTAATTTTGTGATTTACTATTTTGAGGATTTTTGAAGAATTATCTTTTGATGAATTATGGGTATAAGGCCGGGTGGCATCCCTTTTGACGAATATTTTTGAGTTGAATGATTCTTTGATGATATTTATGAATTATGATTTTATTTTTGAGATAAGAACATCCGGTGGGATAGATGTAGTCCCCGGTGAAGAACATGCCAACCACCTGGTTTGCGAACTAGGGGTAAACCTGGGTTAATTGTTGTCGTCCGAGAGGTCAGGGAGTTCTGCGTGTTCTACCCTGCATCGGGAGTTTGGCCATTCTTAGACACAGGCAGTGGGGAACGTAAGCCCATAGACTGACCTGGAGATTGCGATCGGACAAACCTTAGGAAGTGAATTGCGATTCACTGGCGTTCGGTTTTTGACTCAATCACTTGTTTTACCTATACTTTTTATTTTTATAAAAGTACTCTTGAGATGATTTATTTATTTTTATCCAATTCACTTGCTATTTATTATTCATTTGCGTTACTTGTGAGTTATATGGAAGTGGATGCATATTGTAGTTGACTTGAATTTATTCTTTCCTTTCTTACTAATCTATGTCTGGAATATACTTTGATTTCTTATGTTCTGGGAGAACTGCTAGTTACTCCCCACTGATTGTGGATGTTTGTTGATATATTTTGCAGGTGATGTTGATGGGAATCTTCTTTGGTTTTGGGCTCGGGTTGAGATGTGAGCATTAAAATGTTAGATGTTTTAGGCCTAGACTTTTAGTTAGTTGAAGAGTTAGTTTTATCTTTGGATATTACTCTAATTAATTTAATTTATTTATACTATTTACTTATGTTGGTTTATCACTTAGTTATTTAAACGCATTTCTTGTAGTAGTGACATTCCCAGAAGACGATGTTTCCGCCGTCGTCCTATTAATACTATTATTATTTATTTCTTGTCCGCTTTGAAATTCTGGGGTGTTACAGTTGGTATCAGAGTAAAACACTCCTAAATTCTGAAAAAGAGTTGCTAATAATTCTTTAGAACTATTAGTTAGCCATAGGATATAAAATTTGTTTAGAATTAAGTTTTGTTGTTTCACTATAATGAGAGTGTTATGGGTAGAGTAAGTGAAGGAAAGCCTTATGGGAATGTGGTGTGCTTTCATGCTTATGGAGCATATGTTATATGTATAGTTACTTGTATTATTGGTGGAATTAGTCTACCAAGTTTGTTAATCTTATTTGCAGGGTCTCTTACATGTAATTTATTTCCTCTTTTATCAAAGTGCGCAGCGAAAGCGAAGTAATTTATAGCCTTCTCCGTTTAGTTGTGTTTAATTTGTTTTGTGTTTTGCAATTTAGAAATAAGCTTTAATTTATTTTAATATAGTCATGTGTGTTGCATTGCATTTATTTTATTTGATTGTTGCTTGATAGTATATGATATTATGTACGACGGTATATATTTTCTGTTCTTTTTCAATTAAGTGTTGTTTTTATGTGAGTACTACGTATCTGTTTTATTAGTTACAAAACTTTCTACTTTGAGTTTATATTCCAAATTATATTTTAGATCTTGGAACTTAATATATTTCATAACCATATTAGAGTTACTTTCTGACTTTCAAATTTTGTTATTTTTAATATTTTGACATACTCTTTTGAAAAATGTTTAATTTCAATTGTTTTATAATGGTTTGGAAAAAGAAAGGGGTTTTGAAATTGTCTTTCAAGATATTTTTCAAATTTCTCTTACTGTCTTTGACCATCTATATTTATAAATATTTTTCTTTTAATATTTTTCTTTTTCATGTTAATCCTTGTTTAGCTTTTAATTATGGTAATAAGTTTTGTAGTCTTCGAAAATGAAAGTACTTTAATGAGTTGTCTTGGTGTTAGAATGAAATGTAGACGCAAATTATTTTGTTTTGACTTTTACTTTACTTGTTTTTCTTATTATCAATTTTTTTTTTCAAACTCAAATGCGTGAAAGGATCTCATTTACTATTTGTTATTTCTTGTGTAAATATTTAGTGCTTTCTCATTTCATAGCAAAATTTTGGTTGTTTTCAATACTTCTTATTTAATTCTTTGGCTTTAACTGATGCGTTTTATATTCTTTGAAAACGAAATTTATATACTCAGTCTAAATTTTAAACTTGTTTGAGTTGATATTAAGTCATAATGGGTGATTCCTTTGACTTTTATGTCAATTTGATAAGTCTAAATTTTAAACTTGTTTGAGTTTATATTGAGTCATAATGGGTGATTCCTGTGACTTGTATGTCAATTTGATAAGTTGATACATTTTATCTATTTTGATTTAATTTTCTTTTTGAGTTGATATTAAGTTCATATAGGGTGATTCCGGTAAACTTTAATGCTGATTTGATAAGAAGGCTTTCAAATATTGTTTTGTTCATACTAGGTTGCCCTGGGTGGTTCCATGCACATTTGTGTCGACTGGGCAAATTTTATAATTGTTGTTAATATTTTATTACTTTATCGCCTATTTATTATTAGTGTTTCGTCGTTGTGAAATTTATTTAAAAGTTTTCAATTTCTTTTGCGAACTTTAATATTCATATATATGTTTAGGAGGCGTACGGTCTTATAACATATGTCATGACTTGTGTTCGTAAGTGCTATTTTAATAAAGCAGCTAGCTACTCTTTATTAAAGTGTTCTTATCTCTTTAAGTGGAGTATAAGCCCGTGTGGTTACCTCTATTTAAATTGGTTTGGCTATCTATTTACGAACTTTTTTCTTCTTCGTTTCTTTTCTAAAAGTATTTATGTATGGTCGGATTTATACTTTTATAATTTTACGTAAATATTTATTCCTGCTTCTCTTACAAAACTACCTATAGTTTATTGTGCAAATGTTTTTACCTCAAACTTTCTACTTGTCTTTGGTTCTTTCACATTGTATAAATGATGGTTGTTTCCGTGCTTCTTTACTATACAACTTATTTGGTCTTCCAAAATATATATTATTTGAGTTATCAAATTTTATACCTGCAAAGTTGTTTAGTTAACTAAAATCCATCGATTTCTGTTTTCTTAATGTTCTTTATCTAGAGTATTTTCTTTTGTCTCTTGGTTGTTTTGAACTTTCGAGGACGAAACTCTTTTAAGGGGGAGTGATTATAACACCCCGTAATTTTCACCCTTTATTTTTGGTGTTTGTTTGCATTAAAATGATATTTTTCATAAAAATAAATAATTTATTATTTAAATTATTTTGGAACGTGTTGTGAAAATGTGTATATATTTTTATATGTTCTGATATATTTATTTTAAGTTGTTAGTTAATTGTTTTAAAGATTATATTAGTTTCGTTATTTATTTAGGCGTTTAGGATGCGGTATTGTCGCGTAACGTTTTTGTAATGTTGATGGACCGACTTGGGATGATGAAATGGTAAATCACGTGTGGCGTATCATGCTGGCCGAAAATCAGCAATTATGGAGTGGAGGATGAAGAGTTTTGGTGCTTATTAAGCTAACCTTTGAATATCTTATAACCGCTCAATTAATCCCTCATTAACATTCTCCTAAACCCTTCGTTTTTCCTTGCCAATAACTTCTAATTTTTAGTAAGAGAAATTCAGCATCATTCTCATTTAACCCACGCCATTTTCAAGAAAAGAAAGAGAGGAAGGGAAGAGAAAAAGAAGAGAAAGGTTCATCCCGGTTTTTCCTGTCACACCTTCACAAAATTCACCATATCCGGAGATCTAACCGTTGAATCATTCTTAAATTTGGAAAGCACGTTTATAACATCTTGATATTGACTTTGACTGGAGCGATTTTGAATATGATCTTTCAATCACTGGAAATCAGGGTCGGACCAGAATAGCACGAAATGAGATTTTTCAATGTTCAAGAAGAAAACGTCTAGTGACTTGTTGCTACAAATTATCGTTCGTTGTGCTTTGGGGTTAGAAGAGAAATTGGATTGTATGCATAACTCTTAACTATCTCTTTAGACTCAGCTCTCCTCCCGACGTTCCAGGTAACTAGTAGTTATCTTATAACGATAGTGATTAGGGTATTATTCGGTATTAGATTATTACGCTACGAATTATTTAAAATACTTTTTGAATGAAATTATTGATGAAATTTTATGTGAATGTTCTTGATGTATTCTTTGTGAATATTATGTGCAGAAAAATAATTTTCGTTTGAGTTTCTTATGTATTTGATTTATTTGGAAATTTATGTGTTTATGGCTTATTTTTAAAATAATTATCGAACAAATTTTATAATTGCCGAAATTATTTTTTGTGAAGCTTGTTATGGGTGTAGTATGTTTTTTATGCCTTAGAATAATTTTTGTCTACTGTTTACAGGTTTATTTAATTGATTTATCTATTTTTTTATTTTCGTGTTTACTAATATTTAAATAGTGACTATTATATTTGTAGGTCAAAATATCTATTTCTTTGCATAATTTGTATTACCGTGGGTTATGCATGTTATGTTAGTTTTTGGAAATTTTTGGGAGTTTATTTATATTTTTAATTATTATATTGGCTTTATTGAGTATTCGGTAAATTAACTTTTAAAATTACTTTTAGAGTCCAAAAATTAGAAATAAAATTTGTACCATGTCAGTAGAGTCATAATGGTTGTATTATAATTTTTGTGATAATTTACTGATTGTTTTTAGTAGTTTAATAATTTTTATTGTGTTTTTATTATGAATTTGAGGATATTCTTTTTAATTATCAAAGGGTTTATTAACCAGAAACAATTTGTGACCTTTTATGTTCTTGGAAGCTAGTGATAGTAGGTTACTGTGGTTATTATTGAGTATCATTATGTTTACGTTTGTTTTATGTAAAAATAATTAGTCGTGTACGTTTTGCTGATTTAATAAGCTTTGGAGTTAGTTGATGGTGACGTCAGGCGCATGCTGACGCGTCAGACGCAGATTGGTCAGTGCGCGAGACGCACAGTGTGGCGCTGAGCGCACAGTTTTTGTGTGGTGTAATTTTTCTTATGTTCTTATACGTGTGTTCGACTTGTAGTTGGTGATCATATTTGATGTGATGCATTTCTGATTGATATTATTAGTGCTGTAAACACTATTTCATTATCATTGTTGATACTTAGTGATGTTCAAAGTATTGTGGTTGGAGATATTTGCTGTAAGTTTGTGATTTACTATTTTGAGGATTTTTGAAGAATTATCTTTTGATGAATTATGGGTATAAGGCCGGGTGGCATCCCTTTTGACGAATATTTTTGAGTTGAACGATTTTTTGATGATATTTATGAATTATGATTTTATTTTTGACATAAGAACATCCGATGGGATAGATGTAGTCCCCGGTGAAGAACATGCCAACAACCTGGTTTGCGAACTAGGGGTAAACCTAGGTTAATTGTTGTCGTCCGAGAGGTCAGGGAGTTCTGCGTGCTCTACCCTGCATCGGGAGTTTGGCTATTCTTAGACACAGGCAGTGGGGAACGTAAGCCCATAAACTGACATGGAGATTGCGATCTGACAAACATTAGGAAGTGAATTGCGATTCACTGGCGTTCAGTTTCTGACTCGATCACTTGTTTTACCTATACTTTTATTTTTATAAAAGTACTCTTGAGATGATTTATTGATTTTTATCCAATTCACTTGCTATTTACTATTCATTTGCGTTATTGTGAGTTATATGGAAGTGGATGCATATTGTAGTTGACTTGAATTTATTCTTTCCTTTCTTACTAATCTATGTCTGGAATAGACTTTGATTTCTTTTGTTCTGGGAGAACTGCTAGTTACTCCCCACTGATTGTTGATGTTTGTTGATATATTGTGCAGGTGATGTTGATGGGAATCTTCTTTGGTTTTGGGTTCGGGTTGAGATGTGAGCATTAAAATGTTAGATGTTTTAGGCCTAGACTTTTAGTTAGTTGACAAATTAGTTTTATCTTTTGGATATTACTCTAATTAATTTAATTTATTTATACTATTTACTTATGTTGGTTTATCACTTAGTTATTTAAACGCATTTCTTGTAGTAGTGACATTCCCATAAGACGATGTTTCCGCCATCGTCCTATTAATACTATTATTATTTCTTTCTTTTCCGCTTTGAAATTATGGGGTGTTACAATTAGTGTGCTCAGCAACCGGGGGGAATCGAGTGTGGCTACTATGTGTTGAGGTTCATGTACGATATAGCCTCAAGTTGCAAGAAAGTTGGGGATATTGAGAAGGTATATACATAACTAATATATGTAGAGTAATTTAAAGTCGGTTTTGGCCTCTTAAGCTCAATTTCTTTAGTTTCCCGCATTTAACAACATGTTAGGTCATTTACACTTCTAACAAGTACATATATAACTATTAGAATCAATTAAACTCCACACAATATGCGTTGAAACCCATTTTGGGTAAATGTATGTCATTTCGGGCCGATTTTAGCCTTTAAAGCTCAATTCACTTAGTTTTATTTTCTTTCCGCATTTAGCCGCATGTTAAGTCATATATAGTTCCAATAGGTACATATATAACTATAAGAGTCAATTAAACTCCACTCAGATGCTTTGAAACCCATTTTGGGTAAATGAAGGCCATTTCGGGTTGATTTTGGCCTTCAAAGCTCATTTCACTTAGTTTCCCACATTTAGCCACATGTTAGGTCATATATAGTTCCAATAGGTACATATATAACTAAAAGAGTCAATTAAAGTTCACTCATATGCATTGAAACCCATTTTGGGTAAATGAAGGCCATATCGGGCTGATTTTGGCCTTCGAAGCTCATTTCACTTAGTTTCCCGTATTTAGCCACATGTTAGGTCATATATAGTTCTAATAGGTACATATATAACTATAAGAGTCAATTAAAGTTCACTCATATGCTTTGAAACCCATTTTGGGTAAATGAAGGCCATTTCAGGCCGATTTTGGCCTTCGAAGCTTATTTCACTTAGTTTCCAGCATTTAGCCACATGTTAGGTCATATATAGTTCCAATAGGTACATATATAACTATAAGAGTCAATTAAAGTTCACTCATATGCTTTGAAACCCATTTTGGGTAAATGAAGGCCATATTGGGTCGATTTTGGCCTTCGAAGCTTATTTCACTTAGTTTCCCGCATTTAGCCACATGTTAGGTCATATATAGTTCCAATAAGTACATATGTAAGTAATTAAGTCAACTAAAGTCCACTCACATGCTATGAAACCCATTTTGGGTAAATGATTGTCATTTTTGGCCGATTTTGGCTTTTGAAGCTCGATTTCTTTAATCTCTTTAGAGTTAACTAAAGTCTTACTCAAACTAAAAATGATATTATGTGTGTTTCCTTATATTTAAGGTATTCAACCAAAGGGAGAGTTCTTTCACCACAACCGAGATAAACGAGGTTCGAAATTTGCTAGCACACTACCTTACCGAAGTTTGCATGTGAAGATGATGCCGCGACTTTGAGTTTATTTGTTCTTATTGTGTTACTTGCTAGTTATTTAGGTACAATAATATAATTTATTTTTATTTTGGATTTTAGTACTTAGTACAACTTCATTTGTAGTACAATCTCCAACTTTTATATTTATATATATATATTAATTTTACTTGTAGCCGACGCGCTTGTGGGATTTCTGCCAACTATAGCATCTTAGATATAATAAAATATAATATATATACAAATAATATATATATATATATATATATATATATATACAAATATATATATATATATATATATACAAATATATATATATATATATATATATACAAATATATATATATATATATATATAATATATATATATATATATATATATATATATATATACAAATATATATATATACAAATATATATATATATATATATATATATATATAACATTAACTGATGCGGTTTACTAAGAGAACCGCATCAGTTAATGTTCCAATGCATACAAAGATGTTGGCGGCAAAGCACAAACTTATGCGGTTTCAAGGGAAAAATGCAGCAGTTTTTCCTATTAACCATTGCGGTTTTCCCTTGAAACCGCATCAGTTTGTGGACCGCATCAGTTATTTTAGGGATACTGCTGGGCGTCCAACCGTTGCGGGCCAAAACCGCAGCGGTAGGCCCGGTTTTGACCGCAGCGGTTGGACTTTATTCCACTAGTGATAGGAAATGATAACACACTTTTAGCAAGTATGAATAATCTCTCACCCTATACCATATGTGATATCTTCCTATATATACCAGGAAATTTTTACAGAAGAAAAGACTGAAATGATACATGATTTCGCATGAAGAGACATGCATCATTTCACGAAACCAAGTGTCTCGTGAGTATGGTGCGGGCGCACAAAACTTCTTGATCATCCAAGACAAATTCAGAGGCAAAGGTTCAAGCGAGCCATTCGATGCACGCAGCCAAGTGCACGGCATGCAACTATTGCTGTGCGCCACACGTAGCTGATGGCGCTGCACGCATGTTGCCTGCGTGGCATGCTGCGTGGCACACACCACCCTTGGTTAATGCTCCTTCGTTTTTCCTTCTTTCTCATCACGTTTCGTCAAACGCCACAACACCGAAACGCAATATCATCACATATCATCAACGGACACATTTAATTATAAATGTTCCAACAAAATCCATTGATCAAGTAATGTTAAATGAATTTTGAATTAATTTAATTTAATTAATTATCATCTGGGTGAGGGTATCTGAGTCTATTTATGTGGACCAAATTCATCAAAAGTTTGCTTATAAATAGAGATAAGACTATAAAGCTTTGCTATCAAGCAATTAGTAATTTTTACTATTTGCATTGTTCGATTGTTAGATTATATGTCATACTAAACATGTGGCCCGTGTCATTCATGGTTTAACATTTGTTAAGATAATACATTTCATTATTGTAAACATTATTATCTGCGGGTTGCGGGATTAAACTTATAGTTTCGAATATAATTTTGTTTTATAAAAAAGGATTAATTGGCTATAACAACATGAACTATGCCTCAAGTGCACTGAGCAGCACAACCTTTGACGTGTGAAGTGCATAGCACGAACTTTATTACGAGGTGCAACCAATAACATAAAAGTGATTACAATGCGGAGATTCCACCAGAGTTATCGAGTCTTCATTATTTTATTCTTTTCTTTTTCCTTTTTTTTCCCACCATCATCTTATTTTTTTTTCCTTTTTTTCTTCTCTCTTCTTCTTCTCTCTCAACTTCTTCTTTATTCCTCCTCCCCCACCCACCGGAAAACCTCCCCTCTCCCGCCCCTACCCACCAGAAACTACCACTTTCCCCTCCCCTACCACCAATCCCCTTCCCTTCCTGGGCCCCCGAGATAACCCCCATTCGACAAAACCAACTCGGGTTTCAGGCGGGATTCGTCCCCTCTAACGATCAGCTCCAAAGGAGTCGTGGAAGAAGAGGCGGGAGCGTACTACAGCGTAGTCTAGGCAATCTGTTTCGAGGTCCTATTTTCTTACATTATTTTGTCGAAATTGGGGCAGGATTTGGCGTAGTAGGTGGTCATGCAAGAGGTGAGATTTTGATATGTGTAGTGTGGTGATGATGATGGTGAGATTCAATAAACTACTAAATTCGAAAAGAAATGAAATCCAAATACAACCGAAAAGTACTTTTACGATATTGATAGTCATTATTCAATAACTTAAACTCATAATTAAGTAAATAGTTCCATCTCACTATATTGTTTCAATGACATGTCACATATATACATATATATATATATATATATATATATATATATATATATATATATATATATATATATATATATAGGAATGGGATCTTGTGAAAACACCCATAAAGCTGAAAACTGAAAACATAAATCTAGGCCATTGAATAACTTAATTAGATGATCCGACGGATGTAAATTCTTGTGTGCCATTACTATCCTCATATCCTGCACGAGACCACCGACACACCTCATATCCCCATTTTCTCTCTCCTCTCACCATTTGATTTCTGGAAAATTAAGCAAATTCATGGTGGGTGTGCATAATTCAAAGCCAAAATCTACCATTTCGGATGAATTCATGTTTTCTAATGCTTAAATTCGAACCCTAGAGAACTTGTGGGTAAAATTCATGGATAAACTTGTAGGTTGAACAAACCAATGGCGAAAACGAAGAACACCGCCATAGCAACAACGAGCTCTCATCTCGTCAATGGAAACCTTTCCTCTAATCGAGGTTTCTTACTCGACAGAGAATCCTCGAGTTTCGCGCTCTATTCATCTCTGAACCTCGCTTCATCTCTTCCACCTCCAATCATAATCCTCGGGCCACCATTGTTTTGTTCTTCAATTAAGTCCAAATTACCTTCATTCCTGAATCGAATTGTAGAAAATCGACATTGCAATTGAAATCTATGCTTTGTCCAGATTTTTTATTATGAGAGTTGAGAATGAAAGAGAAGGTTGAAGAAGATGAAAGTTGAAGAAGAAGGTGGGGGAAAATATCAAGACTCAAAGTTATTATAATATTAGTTGTAATATTAGTTAAAATTACCCTTATAATACTCAAAGTTACCCTAGAAAGATGAAAATTAATTACAACATAATAAAGTTATCCTAAAAGTAAGTTCCCTTGAAATATATAGAGTTATCCTTAATATAATGAAGTTACCCTAAAATAGGTAAAAGTTACCCCTAAAATATATAAAGTTACCCTTAAAGTGGTAAAAGTTACCCTTGTTTTTATTTTTCAGATTAAGAGCTGTTTTCAGCGGATCCTACCCCTATATATATGTGTGTATATATATGTATGTATATATGCATGTACATATATATATATACACATATATACTATATATATATATGTAATAACCAATATTCAAATAACTGGACTACTAGAGTAAATACAAATTTAATTTGGTATGATAACAATAAATTATATAAATTGTGTCAAATGAAAATACGTGGTTAAGAAAAATTCTCTCTCTCAATAATACCTTAAGTATTGAGTTATTGTCTCCTAAGTTAGTCGATATGATGCATTGTAAATGATGTGAATCGACGTCTAGTTTGGCGAAGTTCGACCCGAACTTGAAAATTTGCGAGCTTGAAAAATCAAACTCGATCTCGAACTTGAAACTCTAAACTCGAACTCGAATGAAGCTCAAACTCGAAGCAAGCACTAGTGGAAAAAACGCTATATGTCACAACACAACCGCTGCGGTCCTTAAGAGAACCGTAGCGGTAAATCCTCGAAATTTTGGGTGGGAAAATTGGGAGCACAAAACCGATGCGGATTTCTGTTAACCGTTTGGGTTCTCTTAACCGCAGTGGTTAATCTTCTTTTTTTTTTCTAACACCCGTGTTTTTATTTCTACAATTCGAACACCCTAGTCCCCACTGCGAGGCATTTTCATTTCTGGCTCTACGCTTCGTCCCTTAGTTCAATTCTCCCTCCACTTGGTTAGACCTCACACCAATACCTCACTGCCAACCACCTGCGACCGTCGGCTACCTGAAGGTTCCACCACCTGATTCCGCCCTAGGTTGCGCACCACCACCTGATTCCACCCTAAGTTGCGCACCACCAGACCTTATTTTCTCTCTCATCTGAAGGTAACCCTAATTCTTACTTTTTCTCTCCTCTTCTTCTCTCTGTTTCTTTGTCTCTGATTTTTTATTCATTCGATTTTTTTCACATTGAATTCCTCGTAACATTGATCACTTTTTCCAACATTCTGGAGCTTTTTTTTTTTTTCGATCTTAAAATTCGGAGATCGCATTTTCTCAAACCCTAGGCACTTCCTTTGGATTTTAAGGTTGTATTTTTTTAAAATTAGTGTGTAAGTGAAGATTGTGATCTGAAATTCTGCAAGTTTCCAGGTCAGATGTCGATTTTTAAATTGTATTGTTATTTATGTTAGTTTGTTGTTTATTCTTTTTGATAATTCAATTTTATAGCTTATCTGTTGTTTAATGAGTGATTAATTCATAATATGATTGAGATCAGTGACATTCTTTTTGTAGGCAAGGCGATGTGAACGAGCTGCAGGAAGAAAGCTTCCGGAGGTTGAATCACGTGAAGATGATCTTCACCGTCGAATGGCATCTTTCAAATCTCATTGAGTTTTTGTTATCTTTTTCTTCAATGTTGGCAGCATTCTTACACTAACTTCCCATGTTTAGAATAGTTTTGGTTCCTGAATTATAAGTCTTGCGGTTGAAGACTAGAAATGAAATTCTTTAATTCGCAGTAATTATCGGAAAAATGCCCAGTTGTGGGTATGAAAATTTGTCTCAACAGCGTGGTTATTATTATGAACATTCGTCATTCTATCCTACCTCTGATAGTAATTGTTTAAGGCTTTTAGCCTGATTTCGTCAATGAAAATCCTAGTTTGCTATCTCAGTCTTTTGCTCAACCTCTCAATGTAAGGAGGGATTACTCTGGAAATTCTGTTAAATATCTACTACTTTCGTCCTTTTATCTTGCTTGCCTTAGTGTTATAATTCAACCTTCCTTTACTTGTATTTTGCTTATTTAATGCTTTCTAGTACTTTTCTTTAAGCTCTTTGGTTAGGTTTTAATGATTGTTTAATAAAGTAGTGAATAAAGTGACTCTCTCCTGGTGCCCCATTCCTTTATCTCTCATACTTTAATGGATGATTTATAGTGCATGACTCTTCAGTTTCGCTACTGTTTCTCCTGCATTAGTCTGATATCATTTAGTATATTTGCGTGGGCTTTGAACTTGTTGTAGCTTGTGACTTAGATCGTGAAATCATCTTCGCTATATTTACTGCTGTTTGCTACCAGGTATTCTACTAGCAGTAAGGAGCATCATCATCACCTTGCTCTCTGACTGCGTCCGCTCTTATGTCAATGATGATAATTCTGATATTGTTGCCACCGATATAATGAAGAACACTGTAATTTTTTTAATACCCACTTTCTTAAATCTTTAGTTTTACATCATTTTTTACTTGATCATCTTGTTTGTTGTTGGTGTTTTCTTGATTCGAAATTACTGGATCATTAATTGGTCAAACTCAGCTCTTTGAGAACCTCAATGTTTTGGATTTGAGTTACAATATGTTGTCTGGTGATTTACCTGAATTCAAGATATGTTGGGAAATGAATTTTATGCTGGCGTTTACAAGGTACTTTTTCTTCTCTTCTAATCATAAACCCTAATTTTATGTTGGGAAATGAAATGAAAATTCACAACAGATGTTGTATTCAGTTTGTCAATTCTCGAGGTCTCCGTTTTCTTCTCTTCTAATCATAAACCCTAATTTTATCTATTCTTGCTGTTTTTCGGCTTAATTTTACTTATGCCTTGTAATTCTTTGAGTTGGTTGGTGGTTTTGTACTTTTTTTTTGTTTTTAATTCCATTTCTTCTAATCATAAACCCTAATTTTATCTATTCTTGCTGTTTTTCGGCTTAATTTTACTTCATGCCTTGTAATTCTTTGAGTTGGTTGGTGGTTTTGTACTTTTTTTTTTTTGTTTTTAATTCCATTTCTACTAACTGTTTAAGCTGAATTGAGTAACTTTCGACTGTATCTTGTTGTTGATTTTTTTGGAGAAGCGATTTTACACACATATTTTTTTGGCTCCTTTGACTATATGCATGTTTTTGCCACCACCACTGGGTTCCACCTTCCCCTGACGGCCACTAGCTACCCTCGTTTCTTCTTCGATTTCCTGCTTCTTGTTTGCTCTTTAATTTAATTTTTGTGCTTTTATTGTTGTTGTTGGTGTTGCAGATTAAAAGAGGTGATTTCCTCTTCCTTAGTTGATTTACCTTGTTCTTCTTCGATTTCTCCTCTGTTCTTCGATTGTTCATGTAAGTTAATTACTACTCTCCCACTAAAATTAGGGTTTTTTCATATTAATTTGTGGTTTTGATTTTGTGGATTGATTTTTCGCTTGAATTGCGTAATCAATATGTTGTTCTTTGATTAATAGTACGTTTGAAATAAATTCTGTTGTTTTTGAGGTGTATTTATTTCATATTATATGGTGCATTGTTTTTCATGGTGCAAAGTAAATTTGTAATGGTTGGTGAAAGGTGTAATTTTTAGATGAATAAGCTATGCAAGTGTTCATGTGGGTGCGAGTTCGTTGGTGTTTTCTTGATTCGAAATTACTGGATCATTAATTGGTCAAACTCAGCTCTTTGAGAACCTCAATGTTTTGGATTTGAGTTACAATATGTTGTCTGGTGATTTACCTAAATTCAAGATATGTTGGGAAATGAATTTTATGCTGGCGTTTACAAGGTACTTTTTCTTCTCTTCTAATCATAAACCCTAATTTTATGTTGGGAAATGAAATGAAAATTCACAACAGATGTTGTATTCAGTTTGTCAATTCTCGAGGTCTCCGTTTTCTTCTCTTCTAATCATAAACCCTAATTTTATCTATTCTTGCTATTTTTCGGCTTAATTTTACTTATGCCTTGTAATTCTTTGAGTTGGTTGGTGGTTTTGTACTTTTTTTTTGTTTTTAATTCCATTTCTTCTAATCATAAACCCTAATTTTATCTATTCTTGCTGTTTTTCGGCTTAATTTTACTTCATGCCTTGTAATTCTTTGAGTTGGTTGGTGGTTTTGTACTTTTTTTTTTGTTTTTAATTCCATTTCTACTAACTGTTTAAGCTGAATTGAGTAACTTTCGACTGTATCTTGTTGTTGATTTTTTTGGAGAAGCGATTTAACACACATATTTTTTTGGCTCCTTTGACTATATGCATGTTTTTGCCACCACCACTGGGTTCCACCTTCCCCTGACGGCCACCAGCTACCCTCGTTTCTTCTTCGATTTCCTGCTTCTTGTTTGCTCTTTAATTTAATTTTTTGTGCTTTTATTGTTGTTGTTGGTGTTGCACCTTAAAAGAGGTGATTTCCTCTTCCTTAGTTGATTTACCTTGTTCTTCTTCGATTTCTCCTCTGTTCTTCGATTGTTCATGTAAGTTAATTACTACTCTCCCACTAAAATTAGGGTTTTCGAATTTTTCATATTAATTTGTGGTTTTGATTTTGTGGATTGATGTAATCAATATGTTGCTCTTTGATTAATAGTACGTTTGAAATAAATTCTGTTGTTTTTGAGGTGTATTTATTTCATATTATATGGTGCATTGTTTTTCATGGTGCAAAGTAAATTTGTAATGGTTGGTGAAAGGTGTAATTTTTAGATGAATAAGCTATGCAAGTGTTCATGTGGGTGCGAGTTCGTTTGTGTTTTTTGTAACTTGTGTTTAATTTCAAGAATTTGAAAAGATGGAATAGGATTGTGGATGGTGGTGATAATGGCTTTTCATTGATGTAGTTGGTGGCGGTGCGGGGGGGCAACACGGGGGGGGGGGTAGTGCGGTGGGGGTGGGGGGGGGGGGGGGCGTAGTGGGGTTGGGGGGTAGTGCGGGGGTTGTGGGGGGGACGGTGCGGGGGTGGTGGGGGGTAGTGCGGTGGGGGTGGGGGGGGTAGTGCGGTGGGGGTGGGGGGGCAACAGTGGGGGTGGTGGGAGCGGTGCGGGGTGGTGGGGGGACATTGCAGGGGTGGTGGGGGGACAGTGCGGTAGGGGTGGGGGCAGTGGAGGGAGTGTGGGGCAATGCGGTGGGTGTGGGGGCGGTGCGGTGGAGGTGGGGGCGGTGCGGTGGGGAAGGGGGGAGTGCAGTGGGGGTGGGGGGTAACGCAGGGGTGGGGGCGTGCGGGGGGGGGGGGCAGTGCGGGGGGTGGGGGCAGATAAAATGCCCAATAACCAGATAATTTCGTTTATGACAGAGATGTATGAGATATCAACAAGTTTAGATTCATGGAATTATGAGCCAACTGAGGTCGGGTTTTCAGGGCATGGTAGTAATGTTATTTCCGGTTGGTATATGAAATTCATAACTCGAATATCAAGCATACAGTGGCCTGGTGGCTTTTGTGGTGCGTTCGGTTTGTTGTTGTAGGATAGGAGGGGCTCTATAAACTTCGTACTTGATATGGCTGTGCAGTTCTGTGGGGGCAGATAAAATGCCCAATAAACTTTGTACTTGATAGGGCGAAATTCCTAATATTTGAACAAAAGTAAAAAAAAGATTATATGAGGTCCTCTTGTTGTAGCAGGTGAAAGATCCATTCACCAATTAAAGAGTGCTTAGTCCTAAGCCCAACTGATTATTTCTTTCTTTTGCTAATAAATTTGAATTCATTTGATGTTTCCCAATTCACCTCTAGATTGGCCCTCAATGGAGCAATATTTATAGTAGGTGACCATGATAACTATTAATGTTATGTTTGTAGCTTTTATACTTAATGTCTTGGTTAGCTTCCATATATGTGCAGCTGAATTACTAGAATACTTACGTAGATTGCATTGTTGATCCTTAGATTACTTATTGGAAGGACAACTTGTTGAGATATTGCTGGCGCTATGGGGAACTAACCAAATCAAATTACCATCACTTTATTTGCTTGCGTTGTGATTGGAACATAGATAATATGTCATTCTTTTCAATGTATATAGTTATAGTTGAGTATGATATTAAAATTATAGTAAATAATCTTATGTATCTAATTATTTTATGTTTATGCTTCAATTGAGCTTAATATGCTTAATAAAATGATTATTGTTATATATTATTGATTTTGTATTGATAAAAAAATACAAAAAAAATTTTTTTTTTATTTTATTTTTGGGGTGGTCAACCTCTGCGGTTTTGACCCAAAACCGCAGCAGTTAATCATTTACCGCTGTGGCTTTGGGTCAAAACCGCAGCAATTAATAGATTAACTACTGCGGTTTTGACCCAAAACCGCTGCGGTAAATGATTAACTGTTGCGGTTTAGGACCGGAGCAGTTAATATTTGGGGACTGCTGCGAGTCCAACCGTTGCGGCGCAAAACCGCAGCGGTTGAACTTTTTTTCCACTAGTGAAGGTTCGTCTCAAGCTTGAGTTAATCCATGTATCTTGAGTTAGGTATTTGGAGTAGCCTTAAATGGAGAAAAAAAAATTGTGTTTCATTGCTCAACCAATGTGGGACTTTATAAATTAATCTTTTATCAAAAACAATAGTTCCCATCCAATGAAGAAATTCATTAAATAGTTTTTATCCATTTATGAATAACTTAGGCTTAAACTTTTGTTTCCCAACCAATGTGGGACAAATTGAATTCAAACAACAGCTATAGTTGGAGTAGTAACATTTAACAGGGAAAAAAGGCTATTGTTTATAATATAAACTGATGTGGGACATTTAATGTTGAGATTATTGAAACTAAAAGTATTATTATAATTAAATTTTTTTCAAGTTTCTCGATCACGAGCTTTTTAAGTCGAGTAGGGATTAGCTCAGCTCAACTCGTTAGTCATCGAGTTCGAGTCGAGCCTACTCGAGTTGAGCTTTGACCGAGTCGATCTCGAGTAACTGCTGAGTGATCTTCATTTCATTTACACCCCTACGATTGAATAGGTTTGGTCTTGTAATTAAAAGAAACTAATTTGTTGACCCATTGAAGCCCTGAGTATTTTTTTTTGGTGTACCTCTAAATAACCAGGATAGCAAATGTTGGTCACTTAAAATGTCAATAATTAGGGGTAATAAGAGGGTGTAAATTAGAGAATGAAATAGGCAAATTCTTAGTTACAAAATCTGAAGTATTAATTTTATTTCAGTATTTAGGGATAATGAGGGTGTATTGTGCTTAATTTTTTTCATTAGATTAAGTTGTACGTTCTTCAAGAAAAGTGCAAAATCCTTCGCATTGTCCGATGTCAAGCTTCATCAACATCCCCGTAATTGCTGATGTCAATTGAGAATGTTCAAGAGATGAATTAAAACAAATGATTTCAGTGAAGGAGGAGGTTTGAAGGAAGAAGTTGCTATGGATGCTATGAGGTTTCGGAAGAAGAAGGAAATTGAAACATCGGGAAGAAAAATGTTTTAAATAACTAATTAATAAGTGTCGAATTAGAGGTTCTGCATATCTCTAACTATCATAAGTTACAACGAGATGTTGAACCCTAGTTTTGAACAAACAAGTTGTTAAGTAAAATGGATTTTACAAGGTATCAAAGAAAAGAGAAAAGAGAATACTAAGTCAAAGAAGAAATCAAGTTTGGATTTTGAAGACGACTAAGTGAAGATGCTCAAAGATTTGGTACTTGAGAAGCATTGGACCAAGAAGATCAAATCAAGGCTTTTTGTTTCGAGTTTGAATGTAAAGGAACGAGTAAGAATTGGTAAGGATTGCGGCATTTTAAAATGAGAATGAGTGTTTGTTCCTTTGATAGGAATAAAAGAACTGGCACTGTCATGTTAAGTTAAAGGAGCTAATTATTAAAAGGAACTAGACATAGATTGTAGCAGTACAACTGTTAATATATGACGCTTGTGTGTTTTATGCCTAGATTCAAGGAAACCGTTTTATTTATGTAAAAATCTGGTTTTAAGGAATATCTTTTTAGGGAAAAGATTTTATTTTTATTAGATAATAAAAATCCTTTTTCGGTTTTATAGAAAATATTTTTTTCAGATAATATTTTGATAAACGGATTTAATTTTTGTTTTATCAATTAAAATACTTTTTCATTAAATTATATTTTTGGTATATTGCCTAAGTGGTTACTAAATTTAAGGAAGCAGTAAATTACCATAACCCACGTTTAACAGAGAACATGGAGATCATGGGTGTCAAAAAGGAACGTGTTCCTATAGTTGAGGAACATCATGGGAAAAATGTTTTTACCACTAACACATGATTTAATCCCACGTTCTAAGTAATCACTGCTATAAATACTTATGTCTAATTAAGTTCCCATTTGTGTCTGACCAAGTGAATTAGTGAGTTTAACTAAGTAAAGTGTCAGTGCCCTCATTCTCTCATAAAACCATTTGTTCTTTGCCTTCTTACTCTAATTCCGCTAAGTTTATTTTATCAATTGTATTTTGGTTTTGGGGTAAGGGAATTTTGAGTGAAGTCCTGTAAGAGAGAAAGCTTTGAGTGAAGTGAGTTAAAGTGAGAAAACTTCAAGTGAAGTTGAGAGGAGCAACTGTTAAGGGAACAGTTGTTCAGGAACTTGAGTTTAGGAACTCAAGGTGTGGCCTTTGAGTAGAATTAAGTTGTAACAAAATTGTCTGGCCTAATTAGTGAAAGTGTTGAGTTTAAAATCCCTAGTGGTCAAGGTTGTTTCTTCTTGTTGGGCCTAAGAAGTTTTTCCTCGTAAAAATCCCTTGTGTTCCTTTGGCTTGTTTCTTTGTTTAAGTTTTATAATTCCGCAAAAAGTTACGTTTATTTCTACGCATACAATTCACCCCCCTCTTGTATTGTTCTAGTCAAATAACAATTAGTATCAGAGCTAGAACTCACGAAAAAATAGGAAACCCTATTGAGTAAAAGATCCAAGGAACAATGAATACCACCGAGAAACTTGAGGAAAGTTACTTTACGCAAAGGCCTCCTATGTTCAATGGGAAGTTCTATTCCTATTGGAAGAACAGAATGGAGATTTTCATCAAGGTAAAAAACGACCAGGTATGGAGAGTCATTGAAGTTGGTGATTTTGAGGTCACAACTATTAATAACAAAAATGAGGTAATTCCTAAAGCCTTCTCTGAATATGACAAAGCTGATTTTGAAAAAATGGAAGTGAATGCTATGGCTGTTAAACTTTTGCATTGTGGACTTGGACCCCATGAACACAATAGAATCATGGGATGCAAATCCACAAAGCAAATATGGGATTTACTTGAAGTAACCAATGAAGGAACTAATGATGTCAAGAGATCTAAAATTGATTTACTAATGAATCAATATGAATTGTTCTCCATGAAGGCTAAGGAAAGCATACAAGAGATGTTTACTCGTTTTACTAACATTATTAATGAGTTAGCTTCTCTTGGAAAGTTTATTTCATCAGAGGAACAAGTTCGAAAAGTCCTTAGGAGTCTCCATAAGGATAGATGGATGGCTAAGGTCACTGTTTTGCAAGAAACAAAAGACTTCACTAAGTTCAACTTGGAACAGCTTGCTAGATCACTAATGACTCATAAGCTCCACCTTAATACTAAGTATGGTGAAAGCTTTAAGTCAAAGTTCATTTCCCTAAAAGCAGATGATGAAGATGACTCTGACTCTCATGGTCCGAAAATTTCGAAAGATGTATAGGAACATGAAGAATGGGAACTTCAAAGGTAAAACTAAAAACTTTTCTAAGAAAGCTGCTTGTCATAAATGTGGTAGTACAGATCACTTCATCAAGGAATGTCCTCTTTGGGAAAATGACAAGACCAAAGAAAGGAACAAGGAACATTTTGCTGAAAGGAACAAGGAAACTAAAGCACCTTTCTCTAAAGCGAACTTTCGAAAAGCTATGATGGCAGCTTGGGGAAATTCAGAGACTGAATAGGAAGAGGAACCACAAACTGAAGAAACTGCAAATCATTGCCTCATTGGCAAACACTGACACAAAAGAAGACGAAGAAAATGTTGAGGTAAGCCAACATATACTTGAATCAGACATAGATGGAAAAACTAGGACTGAAATTTATGATCTTCTCTATGATGTAATTCTTGAATGTAGAGATGAACGTGAAAAACGTGAATGAATTGAACATGTTGTTAAAGTTTGTAAAGAATATATAGAATGGCTTAACAAAATGAGAACGAATGTTGAAAGTAGGTTTTTTCTTTTATTTGATAAGAACTTAAAAATCAAGGAACTTTATGAAAGTGTGAAGAGTCAAAATTATCTAATCAATTTAGAAATTTCACACCTAAAGGAATTTGTCCCTGTTTTAAATTCCTTTGATATATGATCAACTCCTTTAAAAGGTTACAGATCTGAGATCGAAAATTTGAATAAAGAAAAAATAGTCTTAAAGGAACAAATATGTAATCTTAAGAAGGAACTTGTTGTTGCAAGGAACAGAGGCAAAATGATGGTTGTTCCTAAGTGGATTGAGAGACCACAGACTAAAAGAAAAGAAGGTATTGGTTTTGAAAACCACAAGAAGAGGAACAAGCCTAAGAAGTATGTTGACCTACCTAATGACAAAATCTGTATGTATTGTGGAAGGATAGGTCATTACATAACTCAATGTCAACTAAGAACTGGAATGATTGGCAAGAATGTGAAATTAAGCAACATAAAATGGGTTGCTAAAACGAATGCTATAGTCAAGAACAGAACCCACGAAACAAGGGGTTCCTACAACTAACAACTAGTTAATTTTTGCAGGTTGGAGTGAGGGGAACAACACTTGGTATCTTGACAGTGGTTGTTCTAAGCATATGACAGGTGACAAATCTAAGTTTCTCTTACTCTCAACCTATGAAGGTGGAAGTGTGACATTTGGTGCTAATAAGAAAGGTAACATAGTTGTCATGGGTAAGGTTGGTAAGTCACTATCACACTCCATTGATTATGTTTTTCTAGTTGAAGGTTTAAATCATAATCTCTTAAGTATATTCCAATTTTGTGACAAGGGAATTGTTGTTAAATTTAATAGTGAAAAATGCTTAATCGTTAACATTAACTCTAAGAATATCATCTTGGAATGTTCAATGCTATATAAGATTATAGCAAAAGTTCTCACTCACAGGCTGCATTTTGTTATAAGTGAAGTGGTGAGTCCTTCTCAAGCTGGTTTTATTCCAGAGAGATTCATTGCTGATAATATCTTATTAGCAACTGAATTGATTAAAGGCTATTCCAGATCCCATGTTTCTCCTAGATGTGTTATCAAAGTTGATATAAAAAAAAAAGCTTTTATGATTTAGTTGAATGGAGATTTATGGCAAGTGTGTTGGAGGAGCTTGGTTTTCCTTCTAACTTTGTCAGCTGGGTGATGGCTTGTGTGAGAGGAGTCTCTTGTTCTATTATGCTGAATGGCATTCCTTCTCCCCCTTTTCAAGCTAAGAAAGGCTTAAGGCAAGGTGACCCCCTTTCCCCCTTCCTTTTTCCCATTTGTATGGAGTATATAAGTAGATGTCTTGGTGAGTTGAAGGATAACCCAGATTTTAATTTCCATCCTAAATGTGAGAGATTATTCCATGCTAATGATCTGCTTTTATTCTCTAGAGCTGATGTTGGTTCTGTCACCAAGATTATGGCTGCCTTCAATAAATTCTCTCAAGCTTCTGGTTTGGTGGCAAGCTTAGAGAAGAGCAATATTTTTATTGCTGGTGTCAATGTTCAAGAGGCTACCGATCTAGCTAAAATTGTTCAACTTCCTATTAGGGAGCTTCCCTTCAAGTATCTAGGGGTTCCTCTCTCCTCAAAGAAGCTCAACTTCTCTCATTGTAAGATTCTAATGGACAAAATTACTAAAAGAGCCCAAGGGTGGATTGCTCAGTCTCTTTCCTATGCAGGCAGATTGCAACTTGTGAGGAGTATTTTGAACACTATGCAAAATTATTGGGCTCAAATGTTTCCTCTCTCTAAGAAGATCATAAGAGCTGTGGAGTCTGTATGTAGGAAGTTTCTTTGGATTGGAAAGACTTTAGATTCCAAGATTGTTCCAATAGCGTGGAATAACTTCTACAATCCAAAAGTTGCTGGGGGCTGGAACCTGATTAATATGGAGCGTTCGAATAAATTAGTTGTTCTTAAGCTTCTTTGGGCCATTGCTTTCAAAGCTGATAAGCTTTGGGTTCAATGGATCAATGCATACTATTTGAGGAGAAATGATGTGTATAATGTTGTTGTTAGTAGCAACATGTCTTGGCAATTAAAGAAAATCATTGAGTCCAGAGATAAACTCCAGGACATTGGAGGATGGAATGCTGTTGTGCAAAATGGGAAATATAGCATTAAAAAGGCTTATACCTTGATGTTGGGTAACTTTGAGAAGGTGTTTTGGAGAAGGCTTGTTTGTAACAACAAAGCCAGTCCTAAAAGTAAATTTTTACTTTGGATGGTGCTACAGACCAAGTTAGCTACTGCAGACAGATTTAGTAAGTGGAACATTGTCTGTTCTTTAATCTGCAAGCTTTGTGAGGCTGAAGATGAATCCGTGCATCATTTGTTCTTCAAGTGTGCCTACGCTGCTGCTGTTTGGCAAAAAAAAAAAAAATGATAAATTAAATTTGAATTATCATACTTGGTCTTTCAGTGAAGAAGTGAGGAAAGCTAACATTAAAGCTCATGGGAAAGGGAGACAAGCTAAGCTTTATGTTATGATGTTTACAGAGACAATTTATGCAGTGTGGTTGCAAAGGAACAATAAAGTTTTTAATGATTTACTTGTTCCTCCCCAGGTGCTGGTAAAAGAGATTATTTTTAGAGTTTCTTGTAATTGCAACGATGTTGAGAGGACATTGTTAGTTTACTAGGCTTTCTGACAGTCTTTGCCTCTTCTGGTTTGTGAGCTCTGCTGTTGTTGCCTCTGTGTTCGCTTTGTTTTGGTTGTATTCTTTGCAAACTCTTTTTTTTTGTTATCAATAACAATTTTGAATTGCCAAAAAAAATATCATCTTGGAATGAACTAGAAAAGGGAACACATATATTGTGGATCTTGATCTTGTTCCTAAAAACAGCTTGACATGTCTTAGTGTTATTGAAGATGATCCACTCTTATGGCATTACTTGACAAACTTCGATCAAAAGTTCTTGTCTTGGGATTACCATCTATAAAATTTCATATTGATCAAGTTTGTGATGCATGTGCCAAAGAGAAGCATATTAGATCATCTTTTAAGTCTAAAACGGTTGTGAGCACCACAAAGCCATTGTAATTAATTTACATGGATTTGTGTGGCCCCATGAGAACTCAAAGTAGAAATGGTAAGAAGTATGTGCTGGTTATTGTTGATGACTACTCCAGATACAATTGGGTTATTTCTCTTTCTAGTAAGGATGAGACTTATGATGAGCTACTTGTGTTTTGATACGCTCAAGTTATACGGTGTTTATATTATATTTTGGGTGCTTTTTGCTAAGGGTCTTGATCATAATTGTTAACGTTTGCATTTTATTTAGTTCTTAGCGGAAGTTCGGAATTTTGTATATTAATTATTATTAAAGTTGTAAGTTCCGAGCTCCTAGAAGCATTAGTGTTTGGAACGACTCAACATCGTTATACTTGCCAAGCGTCGCCACATGTTCCAATCAAGCATCGTCGCAAGCCGTAGCCGAGCATAGCACCAAGCCTACCGAGCAGCCAGCATCATCGCCCATCACCGCACGCTCGGCGGCCGAGGCACGCCCGGCTCTCGTGCGCGCTCGAAGCCCAGCACTACCGGAAGCCAGCAAGCAGCACAACGCAGGTCGCACCTCGCGAGATTTCTCGCACCTCGCGACCTGTTTCTCGCACCTCGCGAGTTACTTCGCACCTAGCGACTTCCTTTGCCTGCCCAACTCTTCAGCGTGTTTTGGAGGCAGTAGCTCATCGCACCTCGCGACCTGTACCGCACCTCGCGACCCCTAGGTCGGTGTAATTGTCGGCTGACTTTTGAGCTTTAGTATAAATACTAAACTTGATTTTTGGACATAGGGGGCAGCAGCCACAAGGAGAGGGAGTCTCCAAAACTCCACTCCTCTCTTGTTGTCTTCTCTTTTTAGTTTTCATTTTCTAGTTTAGTTTTCGTAGATTTCAATTATGGAATTGGCTTATGCTATGCCGATTGTAGCTTGAACCGTTCTTGAACGAGATTAATATGGAGCTTCAAGCATTATTGTGAGATCTTTCCTCTCTATTTAGTTTCTTTGATTATGGTTTAATTTCTATGATTGCTTTCTATGGTTTTTGCATAATTATGCTAGGAACGTTACTAGTTTGATTGTGTAATTAATCTAATGCTAGATTTAAGAATAGAATCGGATTGTTTTATTCTTTTATCAATTGGTAGCAAACTAGGGAGTAACTTAGATGCAGATCGTCTTGGTTATTTCTTGGGGAAATTGAATAAATTGTTGAATGTTTATCGCTTGTATGACGTTAGCAGGTCTATTGGTTCTCTGTGTTTATTGCTGCTATTGGATTGAACTTAGACGCTATCGGACTAGGTTATCCTTTAGTTAGGGTTTTATAGTCACGCTGATCGTGCTATTCAACTAAGAATAAGGAGAATGCGAGATTATTTCTCAACAATAGATAATTATGGAAATAATTAGAGTCGAGGTTAAATGATCGATAATGAATTGAAGTGGATGTTAATCGGATTCAAGATCTTCCTATATTGATTTCTTATTTTGTTTATATGCTAGTTAGTTTTAGTTTGTTCGTAAATCTACTTGAAACCCCCCTTTTGTAATTAGGTTTCTCGACCCTTAGCTTAATCTAGGTTTTGAATCACGCTGAATATAAAACTCGTCCCTGTTTCCCTGTGGATACGACCCCTACTTCCATTATACTTGCTTAGTGTAAAAGAGAGTAGGAGAAATTTTATCTTTGGTTGGGTGGCGTACACGACAAACGCGGCCCACCAAATTTTGGCGCCGTTGCCGGGGAAACGGTGTTACTTGTTTGTATTTAGTGTGATTTTTGAATGGTATTGCTTGTGCTCTTTGTTTTTGGTTGGCCACTCATACAAAGAATTCCCTTTTTGTTTTAGTTTCTAGTTTTCATCTTCCATTGAGCTCCATGTATTTCTCTTTTGTATTTTGGACAAGAAGCATGGAACTTGTTGCTTAAACTCTCTTGGGAATGGTTGATTGAAGCTTTTGACGGTTTATTGTAAGATTTACTCTTTCTCATACTCTATAACTTGGTTATTGTTTAGCTTTACACATTTATATTAATGGTCATGACTTGGATTAGCTAGGAGTACTACTAGTTGATGTTTGTTGTTGACTTAATGCTAGGTTTTGGATATAATCTTGATGTTATATGCTCAACCATGTTGTAGTAAGCTAGGTATTAACGATGCATTGCAAGAGTTCTTCTCAATCAATTTTGCAGGTACTTGAAGTGGAGATTGACATGGAACCACCATTGTCACACATGGAGCACAACCCAATGATTAAGCTTAAGGTACTAAGTCGAACTCACGACTTTAAACAACAGCGCTTCTCGGGAGGCAACCCGAGACCCCTTTATTTTCTTTCTTTTCCTTTATTTTCTCATCAAATTTCCACCACCACAATAAATTTTCTTTCACCCACCGCCCACACAATACAAAAGATCCACAACCAATCTTAATTCACTTGGAACCAAAAATCCACAAAAGAAAACCCGTTGGGAAGAGTTCAATAGCTAGGAGTTGGTAACACTAGAGGATTGAGATTGTTAATGTATCTTTTCGATCTCTTAAGCTAGGAGCAAATCTCAAAATTTGAATTTGTCATTTGTTTGAGTGATTCGAGGGAAAGGGTTGTGAGTTGAGTTATGAGATTTGAGTTGGTGTTGTTAAGAAATTTGAGTTTGACGGATTGCTTTTCATGAGTTTTGAGCATTCGATCTTCGATTTACCCGATTTTCGATTTCCCCCCCCAATTTTCAGTTTACTTTTTCTTTTAATTGTCGACACATTGAGGACAATGTGTAGTTTAAGTAGGGGGGAGGGTATTCTCATTCTCATGTATCTATGTTGTGTTTATTACTTTCAATTTGAAAAAAAAATTTGAAAAAAAAAAATGAAAAAAAATAAAATATTAAAAAAAATGATGATGAAGTGAATCCCGCTGAGTTGAAAACCCACAAGGGCGGGCGACTCGGGCAAAATTGGGGGCCCGGATAGGTTGAAAACCTAAAAGGGCAATCTATGCAAAAAAGTGGCTTATATTGAGCGGGTGAGTTTTGTGAGCCGGAAAAAAAGAGAGATGACAAAAAAAAAATGTGAGAAGCTAGGATGAAAACCCGAAAGGGCTCCTAGGCAAAATGAGAGATTAAGAGAGAATTATACACTTTGGAAACTCATTTGCCGGAGATGGTGTCATAAGGTTGAAAGCGTTTTCGGGTTGGGTTGGTTATTTCATCCTTGATTTTGTGAAGATTTATTTTGGCTTTCACATTCTTTTGGTTGATTGTTTGTTTTTGGGAGTAAGCATGGAATTTATACCTTTTTGTCTTTGTTCCTTGGCTTGCTATTCTAAATTAGTTGTAGTAGTAGTAGTTTTAGTTTATCTCTTGAGGTTTTAGGCGAGCTGTCATTTTGATTGTGGCGTTTGAGTGAGTTCAACTCCTTTGAGATCCTTCAGGAATTGAGCTCACATTTTGGTTGTCGTTTGCTGGTTATTGTTGTTGTCGCGTCTTTGTATTTTTAAGGTGAGCTCGAATCTAAGTGTGGGGGAATCATCGTCCCTTACTTTTAGGTTTTGAGCGGATGTTGTTAAGATGTGATGATGATGATGTAGTTGATGGAGAGTATAGGTTGGTGTCGATAGCTTGGGCGATGATTTAATTGGTATTTCTCATTTTTGAGTTTACTCGAGGTCGAGTAAAGTTCAAGTGTGGGGGTATTTGATACGCTCAAGTTATACGGTGTTTATATTATATTTTGGGTGCTTTTTGCTAAGGGTCTTGATCATAATTGTTAACGTTTGCATTTTATTTAGCTCTTAGCGGAAGCTCGGAATTTTGTATATTAATTATTGTTAAAGTTGTAAGTTCCGAGCTCCTAGAAGCATTAGTGTTTGGAACGACTCAACATCGTTATACTTGCCAAGCGTCACCACATGTTCCAATCAAGCATCGTCGCAAGTCGTAGTCGAGCATAGCACCAAGCCTACCGAGCAGCCAGCATCATCGCCCATCACCGCACGCTCATCATCCGAGCCTGCCCAGCTCTCGTGCGCGCTCGAAGCCCAGCACTACCGGAAGCCAGCAAGCAGCACAACGCAGGTCGTACCTCGCGAGATTTCTCGCACCTCGCGACCTGCTTCTCGCACCTCGCGAGTTACTTCGCACCTCGCGACTTCCTTGGCCTGCCCAACTCTTCAGCGTGTTTTGGAGGCAGTAGCTCATCGCACCTCGCGACCCCTAGGTCGGTGTAATTGTCGGCTGACTTTTGAGCTTTAGTATAAATACTAAACTTGATTTTTGGACCTAGGGGGCAGCAGCCACAAGGAGAGGGAGTCTCCAAAACTCCACTCCTCTCTTGTTGTCTTCTCTTTTTAGTTTTCATTTTCTAGTTTAGTTTTCGTAGATTTCAATTATGGAATTGGCTTATGCTATGCCGATTGTAGCTTGAACCGTTCTTGAACGAGATTAATATGGAGCTTCAAGCATTATTGTGAGATCTTTCCTCTCTATTTAGTTTCTTTGATTATGGTTTAATTTCTATGATTGCTTTCTATGGTTTTTGCATAATTATGCTAGGAACGTTACTAGTTTGATTGTGTAATTAATCTAATGCTAGATATAAGAATAGAATCGGATTGTTTTATTCTTTTATCAATTGGTAGCAAACTAGGGAGTAACTTAGATGCAGATCGTCTTGGTTATTTCTTGGGGAAATTGAATAAACTGTTGAATGTTTATCGCTTGTATGACGTTAGCAGGTCTATTGGTTCTCTGTGTTTATTGCTGCTATTGGATTGAACTTAGACGCTATCGGACTAGGTTATCCTTTAGTTAGGGTTTTATAGTCACGCTGATCGTGCTATTCAACTAAGAATAAGGAGAATGCGAGATTAATTCTCAACAATAGATAATTATGGAAATAATTAGAGTCGAGGTTAAATGATCGATAATGAATTGAAGTGGATGTTAATCGGATTCAAGATCTTCCTATATTGATTTCTCATTTTGTTTATATGCTAGTTAGTTTTAGTTTGTTCGTAAATCTACTTGAAACCCCCCTTTTGTAATTAGGTTTCTCGACCCTTAGCTTAATCTAGGTTTTGAATCACGCTGAATATAAAACTCGTCCCTGTTTCCCTGTGGATACGACCCCTACTTCCATTATACTTGCTTAGTGTAAAAGAGAGTAGGAGAAATTTTATCTTTGGTTGGGTGGCGTACACGACAAACGCGGCCCACCATGTTTGCAAAAAGAGTTCAAAATTTGAGTGGTCACAAATTGATGCGTATTAGATCCGATCATGGTAAATAATTTGAAAATCATAAATTTGATAATTTAAGCAGAGACCATGGCGTAGATCATAATTTTTCTGCCCCTAGAACACCACAACAAAATGGTGTTGTAGAAAGGAAAACTATGACTTTGGAGGAAATGGCTAGGACTATGCTAATTGCTAGTGAACTTCCAAGAAACTTTTGGGTTGAGGCTGTTAATACTGCTTGTCACATAGTAAATCGTGCCATGATGAGACCTATCATTAACAAAACTCCTTATGACCTTTATTTTGGTAAGAAACCCAATATTACACATTTCAGAACGTTTGGTTGTAAATGTTTTGTTCATATAATGGGAAAGATCATCTTGGAAAATTTGATGCAAGGAGTGATGAAGCAATATTTCTAGGATATTCATCACATAGTAAGGCTTATAGAGTTTATGATAAAAGAACTATGTGTGTTAAAGAAAGTGTACATATAATCTTTGATGAATCTAACAACTATAATCCGAGCAAGCAGGTTGATGACTTTGATATAGGCTTGGTTCGATCAAATGAAAAAGATGCAGATTCAATTGAGGAAGAAGGAATAGAAGAGGAAAGGAACGAAGAAGATGAAAACCTTCATAATAATGATGTTCATGTTCCTCAAAATGATGGAGATGATCCTGTTCCTACTAAGAATGAAAATTTTAAAGGAATTGATTCAACAATTGCTGAGAGAGGAACAAATGAACAAGGCTCCTCATCTTCTCATGAAACTCAAGAGGAACAACCTGTTCCTATAAGGGAGTTTCAACCAAAACCTTAGAGACATCAAAAATCACATCCAGTGGAACTCATAATAAGTGACATATCCAAAGGTATGCAAACTATATCTCTGTTAAGAAATTTTTGTGCATTTCATGCGTTCTTATCAATGATGGAACCAAGAAATCATGAAAAAGCCTTAATTGATTATGATTGGATCACTGCTATGCAAGATGAGTTAAATGAGTTTTAAAGAAACAAGGTATGACATCTAGTTCACTCTTCCAAACAACAAAAAATGATTGGCTTAAAATGGGTGTTTAAAAACAAACTAGATGAGTATGGAACAATTATAAGGCACAAAGCTAGACTTGTAGTAAAAGGTTATAACCAGCAAGAAGGAATTGACTATGAAGAAACCTTTGCTCCTGTTGCTAGACTTGAGGCGATTAGAATACTAATTGCATTTGCTACATATATGGGATTTAATCTGTATCAAATGAATGTCAAATGTGCGTTTCTTAATGGCTATTTAAATGAAGATTTATACGTTGAACAACCCCCTAGATTTGAAAGTAATGATTTTCCAAAGCATGTCTACAAGCTTGACAAGGCTCTTTATGGGTTAAAGCAAGCGCCTAGGTCATGGTATGAGAGATTATCTAAGTTCCTTTTAGAAAACAATTTTAAAAGACGAAAAGTTGATAAAACTTTGTTTCTCAAATCAAAAGGAACTGATATACTTCTTGTTCAAATATATGTTGATAACATTATCTTTGGAGCAACTAATGAGTCATTATGCTAAGAATTCTAAACTTAATGAGTAATGAATTTAAGATGAGTATGATGGGTGAGTTAAATTTCTTAATTGGTTACAAATTAAGCAAGCGGAAAAAGGAATAATCATTCACCAACAAAAATACATAAAGGAACTGTTAAAAAAATATGGCCTCGAAAATTCATATATAAATCACACTCCTATGGGAACTTCAACTAGATTAGATGAAGATTTCATAGGAACAACTGTTGATCAAACAAAATATAGAGGCATGATTGGTTCTCTGTTGTATCTAACTGCTAGTCGTCCAGACATAGCTTTTTATTGTTGGTTTGTATGCTAGATTTCAAGCAAATCCCAAGGAGTCTCATCTAATAGTAGTAAAGAGAATTCTTAGATATCTCAAAGGAATAGATGATCTTGGACTTTTCTATCCAAGAAGTGACACATTTGAGTTAAGAGGATGCTGATGCTGACTATGTTGGAGATCTTGTAAATAGGAAAAGCACGTCAGTTGCTTTATCCATTGCTGAAGCAGAATATGTAGCTGCTGCTACATGTTGCTCTAAAATGCTTTGGATAAAACAACAACTTTGTGACTACGGAATAATCTTTAATTGTGTTCCTATTTATTTTGATAATACAAGGGCCATTAGTATTTCAAAAGATCCAGTGCATCATTCAAGAGTTAAGCATATACATATCAATCATCACTTTCTGAAAGAAAGTGTGGAAAAAAGTTTGATTAAACTTGAGTTTTGTCAAACTGAAGCCTCTACAAAGAGATAGATATGAAAAGTTAAGGCTTGAGTTAAGTTTAATAAAACTTAAGTAATTGTTCATATTCCAATCCCCCATGTCTGAATTGATTTGTCTTACTTTATCTGATATTAAGTGACTGTGATTAATTACCTAAGACCATTGCAAATTAAAATGTTCAAAACATAAACATGGATTTAAAGGAATAAGCCACTCACAATATCACATAATACTCCCCTTATTATTCCTAAGTGATAGAAACATGCATGATTTGATGAATGTTGATAATTAGTAAAAGTTGTTTCTATAGCACAAGTTTCTTACTTTTCTTTTTCTTTCCATAAATTAAAAACTCCATAAAAATCAAAAAATCCGAAAATCCCTAAAACATAGGAATCAAATTTATCAAGTCTTGATTCAATTTTTATCTTTTACTTTCTTTTCTTTTATTTTTATCCTTTTAATTTTACGCGTGTAACTCTTCGTTTACTGTTACATGCATCTTCTCTCTTTTTCTTTCTTCCCTTCTAAAATCGTGTTCCTTAAACGCTTCAACTTCACCATTGTTCATCTACTTCACACCTCTTCGCACCACATAAAACCTTAATTTCTCTTCACCAAATGGCAAAAACCTCTCTCAATTCACCTTTTCCAAAAGTAAAAACTCTCACAAACTCTCAAATAGAAAACCCTTCTTCTCCTTCCAAAACACTAGAAATCGAAAATTCTAAAAAATGGAAGTAGTAGAGCAAAAATTGTAGTCACCAAGAAGAAGTGTGAGAAGAAGGAAACTGATTGGGGAAGATAATGAAGAAGAAACCCTAGAATCAGTTAAGGGGGAAGAAGAAGCTACTCCTGTTCCTTCCAAAGCAACTGCTGCTTCTTCCTCCAAGAAAGGAGTGGAACGAAGTGATTCGAGGTATTGTAGTACCCGATTTTCTATTGTCTTAATTAATGGTCTGAATCCCATGAAAGTCTCTCATTGGACTATGCGTTCTAGAAAACTTGGAAGTCGCCACCCTATTAATATCTGAATAGGGACAAATTTATTTAATAAATCGTTTTAAAATCAATTTCAAGAAAAAATCATTTAAAACGATGATGACTTCATATGGATAAGGTTTTTTTGAAAATTGTTCTTTCATACCATGAGATAGGGTTCGGGGTTTAGGTTAAGAGGTGCGAACGTCTGGAACTCGTCTCCTCTTCCGTTCTAAAAAACGGGCTCTTACTTAATGAGTTATTTCCCATTTTAAAGTAATCATGGCTATTAAAAAGAAAGAAAATCACATAATTTGCACATATACACATTAACCATTTTTATTTAGGACCAATATATCATTTGTACATGGTAGGTTTGAGCACTGAAGTTGCACTACGTACCAATTATTATGGGATTGGAATCCACTAATGGATCAAAACCGTTGTAGTTCGAGCATATGTCTCACCCTAAATCGCCAATTCCATTAGGGAAAGAAAAGGATCAAGAATGAAATCTATTGGAAAATGAAGTAATCTATTGGAAAATTAAACAAATCTATTGGAAAATGAAGTAATTACTCAATTAGTGATTAAAATGGGGTAAGATAATCACTTTAATTAGTGACTAAATATGAAAAAGGATCAAGATAATCACTTTAATAGTGATTTAAAAATGAAGGTTAAGATAATCACCCTAATTAGTGATTATTCAAGGCTTAAGATAATCACTCTAATTAGTGATTAAATGAGGAAAATAATCGACCTAATTAACTATTATTAGGGTTTGAGATAATCACTCTAATTAGAGATTAAATGAGGAAAATAATCGTCCTAATTAACGATTATTAGGGTTTAAGATAATCACTCTAATTAGTGATTAAATGAGAAGAATAATCGTCCTAATTAACGATTATTAGGGTTTAGAATAATCACTCTAATTAGTGATTAAATGAGATTGGAGATAATCACCCTAATTAGTGATTAAAAGAACTTTGAGTTAACCAGCGATTAATCGAGGATTGAAATAACCACCTTAATAGTGATCACGTTTATGATTTTCGAGAGGTCTTAGAAGGTTTGCTTCCTAATTGAAGGCTTTTGAGAAATAATCTTAATTGTAGATTAATAAATCATTTGGAGAGAAATGATCAATTTGAGATCGAATTTGGAAATTTGTGTTTGGCTTAATTGACATTTGGCCATTTAAAGTGAGATAAGTGAAACGACCTAAAATCAATTAGGAGATCATAATTACCAATCTAATTATGTCGAATTATATGATTGATCCATTTGAATATGGAGAACACATTTTTAAAATGTAAGATGAATCATCATACAATTTAACTTAGTTAGATTTGCAATTTTTCCTCTTAATTCAGATTGGGTCATTTGAGTCATATACAATGATATATTGGCCCAACATGCAATATTTGTAACATTGGTTGCTCATTTTATTAAAAATAATTATGTAATTATTTATGAAAATTATGCATAAACATCTCCAAATTTTTTTATTAATTGAGTGATGTAATAACTATTTACAAAGAATCATTATTACAACAAAATGTACAAAATCTATGATCTATACAAATCTTCAATCTTGATCTTCACCATGGGGCTTCTTGATCTTCATCTCCTTGAATGGGCTTTGGAATTCATGTTTATATATAAACTTGTGAAAATTTAAAGATTAATTAACCTCTTTGATTTTGATTTTTTATGACAATTTTTATTGATTTTTATTTACATGATAAAAGTGAGTTATTTTAAGAGAGACTTGAAATTTCATGATTTTTTTATTAACATTTTTGTGTGCAAAGAAAACAATTATTTCAATGAAACTTGAGTTAATCACTTTATTTCATTTTTCAGATTGCACTTTTGTTCTTGTACTGACTTACAAAAATCATAACTTTCTGTACAAAGTGTTAAACTGGGATTATGATACATCTATGGATAGATTAGTGAGTTCTTTATGTTCTGTCAAAATTGTAAAGTTTGTAGTGACAATTTAAATTATGGTGAATTTTAGGACCTTATTATGTAGTGAACTTTGGTATGAATATACTAGACTGGAAATTTTCACTTGAATTGAACAATTTTAAGACCATGTTTTATTTATTTTATTAACTGAAGAGAAAATCAGTATTATAAAATTTAGTGATTTACATGAACGTTTTTGTAAAAATGATATAAAATTATATAAAATTCATATGAACATGATTTTTATATTTTTGGAAAACCACTGATGTTTTATTTAAAATTGATGTTTTTAGTTTTGTCTAAATGATTTTATTTTTTAACTTTATTGACAGAACAATCCTTAGTGATACTGGACAAAATCAGTTTTGCACAACAAAGTTGTATGATTTTTAATTATTTGCACAAAATTTAATTTTTAGAAATTCTAAATCCCAATTGCTGGAAACATCTTTCGCTTCATAGCAAAAAATATTAAATCCTACGAACTATTTAGTTAATGCAGACGAAAAAATGAAAAAATGTACGAAATTAAAACTGACCATAATTACAGCATCAAATTTTTTTTTATGGAGATGTTTATACACAACTTTTCTTGAATTTTTTTTTATGAAAATATTTTTTGGTGATGAACAACAACTTAATTAAAGAAAATCACATAATCACATTCTTTCCTAAGAGTCACCCCATTAGAGGTGACTATTCTAGGTGGGGTGATTTAAGGTTGGGAACCAATTAGGACTTCCTCATACCCAAATCACTCCAAAATTTAAAAAAATGATAAGAAGAAACAAGAAGAAAGGTTAGTAGATGATTGATGAGATAATCAAAAATAATAAAACTTACAACTTTACCTTGCAAGCTCAATGATGCACTTCTTTTTTGCAAATTTTTCTACCTTTTTTGGGATTTTCTTAATTTCTAGTTGAGTTTCTAAATCCTCTTAATTACTAACTTAAACTCATTTTTTTGTGTTTTTTCCTTCTTTTGATGAACTTCTTTGCTTACTAATTATCTTACAAATTTTTACTTCTTTTTCTTAAGTGAGATTTTTAGAGGAGAACACTAGAGAAGATGAGAGAATTGGTTTTTTCAACTTTTTTACTTACTAATTATGACTTTTGCTTAGATGGAAAGATTAAGGAGGAGAAGAGTAGTAGAGAAGATAAGAGCGAAGTTGAATTGTGTTTTTTTCAACTTGGTTTTGAAGTGAAAAGAGGAGGGTATTTATGGAGAAATGAGGGAGGTGAACTAGGATTTCAAAGTGGGAGAAAATCAGATTTTTCACCCAAAAAAAAAACTGATTTTCTTCATCCTTAATCGCCTTAATGACATCACTCTAATGACCTCACCCTAATGACATCATCAAATCTCTTTGGAAACACAAATATTCTTATTCTTTTTGGATTTTCTCATTAATGAGGCAAAATCAGATTTTCAGAAAATATTCTTCCCTAAACATCCTAATACGTAAAAAAAAGTGCATCGAAAAACGTGCAAAACAAAACTGATCAGGACGTTGCGCTAGGCACACCACCTTCAGCTAGGCGCACAATCATGTGTCTAGTGCATGATTGTGTGTTTGGCGCACACTTGATTCTTCCGGAAAAAATTCCGATTTCCACCTCTTACACATGGGATTTGATTCTTATTATCACATCTTTTCATGATTCTTATTCTCTAACTAATGGATAAATGATGTGATTAGTGGATAAAGAATATATTCTTATTCTTTATCCAACGAACAATGACTTGACCATCATGAAAACTGATTATTACCGATTTTCGAAAGACTCACTTAAAACAATTAACGAAAACTCATCAAATTAATAAAGACGAGCGTGATTATACTACAAAGCACTTTATTAAAACGGTGATTGTAGTTATCGACTACGACTCACAAAAAAAAAAATTCTAAACCGAAACCGCAAAATTGGAAAACCGTAAGATGGAACGAAACTTGGCTCCTGGGCGAAACATGCATTTTGACGGGGCGCTTGCTTCACGATGCATGATGGTTTTTCGTCATTTTATGTTTTAAAAAAAAATAATTATCCGAAAGAGGGGTTCAAAATTTGGTGTCTACAGAATGCCCCACATTGGTCGAATTTCGGAGGAAATGATTGCCAATGTTTGAAAAGACACAAAATTTTGACAGAAAATTTCTTGTGAGATAACATATTCTCCATAGGAAAAAGTTATCATCAATGCTATCATTCGCGTTGCTTTCTATAGAAAATCCCAATTAATTTTCTAAAAAAATTTTAAATGTGACTTTATTGTCGTCTTAGATAGAAAATCCCAATTAATTTTCTAAACACTTGAAAATGAAACCTTATTGTCGCCTTAACTAGAAAATCGCAATTAACTTTCTAAAAAAAAATTCAACGCTACTTTATTGTTGCTTAGATAGAAAATTTCAATTAATTTTGTAAGAAATTGAAAACGCGACTTTATTGTCGTCTTAGATAGAAAATCTCAATTAATTTTCTAAAATTTTGAAAATGCGACTTTATTGTCGGCTTAGATAGAAAATCTTAGTTAATTTTCTAAAATTTTGAAAACGCGACTTTATTGTCGTTTTTTTTTTCAATCTTATGAATTTGTCTTTTGTTAATGCGAGGGGCTCCGACAATTCACAGGTTAACTCCAGTCTTTTCTTTTTTCACAGTTTTCATGGTCTTGATGACAAACAAATTGCCAAATTACCATCATCACTTACTTTTTATGACTCCATGTGTCAGGTCATGTCACCTTAAAGTGATGTATTGTTAAATCATGTCACCTAAAAGGGCTGACCAAAGGTTATTACCCTCTATGGTGGACCAAACATCATATGGCAAAATTTTATCTGTTTTTTCCCGAAATCTTTCAGTCAATTTTTCACGCATTTGCTTTTTTGGAAAATGATGTTCACTATATAGAATAGACTGATAATGGTCATTATTTTGGATAATTATTAGGAAAGGATTGTATCAACGTTCTTGATTCATCATTGACACTGTTTTTTAATGCTCGGCTTTAGCAAAAATTGCCATACCACAAATGCGTGGTCATTAACCATTGTGAAGGATGCTCCCTATTATCTTATGGAAAATACTCAAACCTATTTTCCATGGCATGAATCATGGATGATCATCCTTTCTATCTATAAAACGGGCATGGCTCTTCTTTTCCAAATGCACCACTTCCACTACTCCAATCTTCTCTCTAAAAATTTTTCTTTCACAAAATGGCTCTTACTTATGAAGAAGCTAATGAAATGTGGAGTCGGGAGAAAAAACAACTCTTGGGGGTCACAAGAAACTTGGGGCAACCAAGGCAATCCTTTTCCTCTTCCCGCTTCACTAAGGTGCTTATGCCTTTGCTTTCACTTTCTATTTGTTACGACATGATTCATACTGCTTCCAAATTTTGGGATTAAACTCGCCACGTCTTCCGCTTTGGAGACCGGGAGATTGTGCCTTTTGTTGAAGAGGTCGAAGGTTTGCTATGCTTATCATCCAATGGTCCAGTTATCACACCTAGATATCCTACCAGGATCTCGGGATATTTATCAACGATTTTATAACTTCCCGAAAACCATATGGAAACTACCTTCAATATGGTGAGGTATTTCTTCTCAACTTATTGTTGACTTTCCAATTTGGCACTTCGCAATTTTCTAACAATGCCAACTATAGGATTGCTAGATAAAATGCTTGCATTCTTATGATTTTGGGGAGTACCCTCACTAAATGGTTCTTTAAACACATGCCATGTTCGGTGTCTTTCACTTATTCCTCAAATTATTAGCGGGGGTCATCTTGGACCACTTTTATTGGGGGAAATGTTCCTTGTCTTTGTTGAACTCAAAAGAAACCCTCAAAGCTTTGTGAATGGATGTCCATTAGCCCTTCATTTATGGCTATTAGAAAAAATTTCTCTCATGAAACCCCATAAGAGTCTTACTTACAAAACTAGTCATGCCCGGGAGAGATGTCTTCTTCCTTTCTTCTATCAACTTAGAAGAATGGTGGGTGGGAGGATTTTTTTCCACATCAATAGATAAAGTGGGTCACAAGCAACCTTGGCATTAGTGCAATTGTATATTGCAATTGTGGTCGTAGAGGTGTACAATTACCCGGGCTTTGCCAAGTCACCTTCTACCTTCCATGGAGATGTCTAAGGCAAATTGGTTGGAAGCAAGAGCACATTCCTGCCCTCCAGGTTCTTCCATCTTGTACCACTTATGAGGCTGATATGAGTGGTATTCAAAGAATGTCTACTATATTGCAGGGGGCTAAAATTCTATCAGCGCTTCTAGAACCTCCTTTTCCACTAATTGATGAAGATTACCTTCAATGGCTTCTAGCGGATATTGGTCAAGACAAAGATTCAGATGTGCCTCCCATGAAGAGGAGAAGGGTTTGAGAGAATTGTCATGTTTATTTTCTATGTTGTTTTTATTTTTTTTTAAGTTTGTAGGAAATGAGGGTTTTATGTCTTTTTATGTATGAAATGAAGTACACCAGTTGGGATGAATAAAAGATTTGTTTGCACTAGTGGAAAAAAGCTCATCCGATGCGGTCAAAACCGGACTTATTGATCCGGTTTTTGTCCGCATCATATGGGCTCGCATCAGATCCAAAATATTAATTGATCCGGTCATAAACTGGATCAGTTATTAATTTACTGATCCGGTTTTGAAGGAAAACCGAATTAGTTATTCATATTAACTGATTCGGTTTTCTTGCAGAACCGGATCAGTAAAAGTCCAACACCATTTAAAAAAAGGAGGCTAATTCAGTGAAGCCTCAAAAGTTTTGGGACCTCATTGTTTCAGCCAAATAGGAACCCGCCAACTTGCAAATAATGAAACCAAGTTAACGAATTAAGTACAGGAAATAAAAACAAATTTGCTTCAATTGAACACATTAAGTACAAGAATTAAAATAAATTTTGCTTCCATTGAATGAATTAAGTACAAAAACTAAAAATATGAACGAAACTATCTGAGGAAATAAACCCTAAAATTTGAACGAAACAAAAATTATAAACGATATTAGGAAACTAAAAATACAGAAACTAAGGAAATAAACCCTAAAATTCAGCACCCTCAAATTATTATGAACGAAATTCAACGAAAAAAACAAAATTTGCAAGAAATGGAGAAGAATCCAAAACTTTGACTTGTCATCTTCCTTTTTATCCACGCATTAAGTAACGACAGCTACCTATTGATATCCTTTGTTTTCAGATTCAATTGTTTACATCTGTCCCATAGGACAACAACTAAACATTGATGCCTACTTTCAAACAGTAGGCTGAAAGTCAAATAAATTACAAGAATCTAAAAAAATAACTCACGTTTAGCTTGTTTGGATGACGATGCACCAATGCCTCATACTCTTCGATCAAATCAGCACTAAAAACAAATTAATTTTATATAAACCTAACCCACGATCATTGAAACAAAACCCATAAAAATTAAGATTACAATGTTTAATTTCCCACTATCCATTTCGTGCAATCAAGTTCAAAATAATCGACACCCACGAAAATTCTCCACCAAAATTATCTCCATTTCTTGCAATCAACCTTACAAAATGCAGATCTTGTGGATCTGTTGTAATTTGGTGCGGGAATCCTCGAAGATGGTGTAGGAATAGTCGGAGATCGACGAAGATAATGCGGGAATCGGTTGTTTTCGTCATATCTTTCACACTGAATTCGATGAAAGAAGAGGGGAGGGTGCGTTTGAGAGGGGAGGGGGTAAATCGGCGTTTGAGAGGTACGGTTGATAGGCAGCGCAAGAGAGAGAAGAAGATTGGGGGTCGGATGGTTTAGGGTTGAGAGCAGGAGAGAGAAGGTTATTGGGGGTTGAAATATAGAGGAACGAAAATGAGTGGGCTTGGGCCGACTATCTCTTGGAGTATGGAATTTGGGCCAGCGTTGAGCATTCCCCTTTATTTGATAATCTGATTCGGGCTCTTGGACCGCATCAGGTGACAAAAAAACGGGATCTGATTTGTAAACTGATCCGGTCTCTTTAGGACCGGATTAGATTTTTAGCCCAGCTTTCCCTCCCATTTTTTATGATGATTTTCGGATGCGGTTTTGTAAAAACCGAATTTGTTACTAAGTAACAGATAAGGTTTTTTCCACTAGTATTGTGAGAATTATCTGCTTGTGAGAAATTCAATGTGACATGCAAATCATAATTAACTAATCATATGACACATAAAAGCATAACATATAAACCTTAACAATCAAAGACATTTTTCATCATTTTTCCTTTTTCCTTTTTTCCTTTTTTCCGTTTTTCCACTTTCTCTTTTTCCCTTTTTTTTTGTTTTTTTTTTTTTTTTGTTTTCCTCCTTTTTTTTTATTGCATACATCATATGAACATTTAGAAACTCATGGCATGTTTATTAAGAATAACCAGATAGGATACAAAACCCACAAACTGCTTGGTTACTTGACCATGACAATTACAATTACTTTGATGCCTAAGCGTAATATTTCTTCAACTGATCAAGATTAGTGAAATGGGTAAACTCATTTCCATCAAAATCCATTAGCTTCACTGCTCCAGCCGTGGTGACATGCTTGATCAGGATTGATCCAGACCAGTTAGGCTTGAATTTTCCTCGAGGATCATGCAACAGAGCTCTATTTTTTTTAAAACTAGATCACCTTCTTGAATGTCTCTATCTCGAACCCTTTTGTTAAATGCACGAGCAATTCTCCGTTGATAGATTTGTATGTTATGCAATGCTTGTAGTCGGCGCTCATCTGCGAATGCAAGCTCATCATAGCGAGTTTTGTGCCACTGGTCTTCCGAGATTTCACTTTCTACTATGACCGTGAGAGATTGTGTCTCCACCTCAACTGGTTGGATTGACTCCATCCCATAAACCATAGAATACTGGGTTGTTCTTGTTGGAGTCCTAGTTGATATCATATATCCCCAAAGGGCATATGGTAGTTTGTCATGCCATTCCCTAGTCTTTTCAGTCATCTTGGCAACAATCACTAGTAAAATAATTGCTTATTGTTGCGGTCATTAAGTAGCCTAATGCGACGGTTTTGGACGCGCAGCAATTAAGGGCGCAACAATAGGTTAGGTTCCTAGCCAAAACCGCAGCAATAGGTTTATTTTTTATTTAAAAAGTAAAAGTCTATTGCTGCAGTTTTGGGTAAAAACCGCAGCAATAGGTACTACAACTCAAAAAAAAAAAAAATTTCGATATTCATATACAATGAGAGACAGTGCCAAAAAAACAAAACCACTTAACTAAAACACAAACTTACATCATTACACTCATATATTATATAGAATCATATTCGTACACTAGGGGAAAAAAAAGGAAGGGCTGCGTTTTATTATTCTATGAAGGGCTGCGGTTTCCAAGGAAACCACAGCCCTTTTTGTGAAGGGCTGCGGTTAGACTTAAAACCGCAGCCCTTCATGCAGTATGAAGGGCTGCGGTTTTAAGGCTAACCGTAGCCCTTTATGTGAAGGGCTTCGGTTAGCCTAGAAACCGCAGCCCTTCATACACGAAGGGCTGCGTTTTCTAGGATAAGCGCAGCCCTTCCTATCCCGCCCATTTCAACCTGTGAGTTTTGCGCGCAACACACAGTAGCACTCACTCGCAAATTTCCCTCACACACTCAGCTCACCCCTCTCCCTCACACTCACTCGCACACTCACTCCTCTCCCTCACACTAACTCGCACTGCCCTAACGGCCATCACCGGAGCACCGACACATCGCCGGAGCGCCGTCCCATCGTCGGTGCACACTTCTTCTTCTCTTCTCTCAGCGTTGCCTGAGCTCCTTCTTCTTCTCTTCTCTCAGCGCGCCTTAACGCCACCACCACCACCACTACTGCATTGTCGGTAATTCCCCTCTCACTCTCTCTCCTCTTTGTTTTATTTAATTTCTCTTCTATTTTGTGTTGTAAAATGTGATTGTAGGGGGTGGGGGAGGGCTTGTGGAGGGTGGGTAGGGGGTGGGGGTGTTGGGCAGGGGATGGGGGATGGCTGGGAAGGCTGGGCATGGGGGTAGAGTTACATGAGTGCGCTAGCGATTTACCCGATGAAAGCGCAATTGAGGTTGCTTTGGGGGAGCAACAATTCCACTACCTTGAGGACTCATCGACATTCATTTCAAAGGTTGATATTAAAGAATTCTTATGTGGGGTAAAGTTGAATGTTTCCATGATACAAACATTCATGAGGTAATACATAAGTATATAAATTAAATATACATATACATATATATGCCTTAAGTAGTTTTCAAATCCATAATAAGTAATTGTTGGTTTACTTTTAATATAATCAATATAATTTCTCAGGTTATTATACAATGAATTGCTTGCAACATCTAGTGCAATATTTGGTTGGTTATGTCCAAACATAATACGAGATGACAATTGCTTACAAAACAAAGCCGAAGTGAAAGAGTATCTCGACATGAGTTTCAAAGCATCATATCGTTTTGGATATCATCAGATCATTCTTGTTCCTTATATTGAAAAGTATGCTTGTTAAACTCGCTTTACTTTTATTATTCGATACTTAAATTGACCTATTAATTATTCTACGATTAATAATAACTATATTTTCTTGTTGTAGGGCTCATTGGACACTGCTTGCGTTATGTTTGTCACGTAACGAAGTCTACCACTTTGATTCTTTGCGTCAACAACCACCACGGACCTTACTAATCAAATCATTGTTAAATAGGTAGCCTAATCGAAACTCAATATATGCGCACTTATTAATATTACACATTATTCATCATCTTTAAATATATAAACAGTTAGTACATCTAATCTTATAATAATGTTGTTGATGTAGTGTGATGAAGCATATTAGTGCAACAGGACTTCGAGCACCAAAAGCTCCTGTTTGGATATCAGTCGAGGTAACATGACTAATTTATTTGTCCTTATATAGAAACACTTTTAGCCACATACTACACATCTAATTAACATGAATGTCATTGGATGCATCCTTTGGTGAACATTTAGTGTCTGCAACAAGAAGATGGACTTGCATGTGGCTATTACGTGCTGAGGAACATGTTCGATATCGTCAACCAGTGCACTAACGCCGATGATCTTCAAAAGGTGTGTAACTTATTAGTATATGTTAGTTAGATTAGATCGATTGGTAATAGGTATTAATTGGTTTAGAAACCAAAGTAGCACATGCATATATTTGGGAACGAAAATGTCATTTCTAGGCCTATTTTTGCCTTTTACGCTTCCAAATCGTATTTATCGAGTCATTTAACCCCAAATTCATTTTTAACATGATAATATGAGGCATAATGTAACTATTGTGTACATTTTTAGGTTTGCAATTGTTGTAGGTTGAATTTTGAGAACGAAAAGCGCATTTTAGGCCTATTTTTGCCTTTTCGCGTCTAATTCGTACTTATCGCTTCATTTAACTCCATTTTCTTTTTCAATATGATAATATAAGGTATAATATAACTAGTGTGTAGAGTTTTAGGCTTGCATTTGTTTTTGATTGAATTTCGGGAAGGTATATGTCATTTTTAGAACTACTAACTACGGTACGTAAATGATTGAATTCTTATATTATGTGTTTATTCCTTGGTTGTTTTGCAAGGTTTATATGAATAACACACCACGTTTGAGGGCCTTCACCACAGACGAATTACATTAAGTTCGGGATAAGTTGGCGTCCCACATTTGCGATGATTGCTTATGATACATCTACTAGTTTGTATTAATTCTATGTACATTTTTCACATTATTAAATATATACATATTTAAAGTTAATTATTATATTACGTTCAAAAACTTGTCATATATTATTATTGCAATTTGATCGTTTTTTTTTTTGTGTCGAAGGGAGGTTTTGGGTGGGGGTGGGGTGGGGGGCCGCCATGGTGGGTCGGCTTGGGCTTGGGCTATGGGGTTGGTTGGGTCTTTGGGGTAGCTGGCAACGGCAATGAGTGGAGGAGGTGGCAGAGGGTAGGCCGGCGTGGGGGGTGCGGGGAGTGAAGGGGGTGGGGTGGGGTGGGGGCGGGGGGCTGGGGGAGTGCGGGGGGTGGGCGGGTGTGGGGCAGGGGTGAGGTGCGGGGGTGGGCGGGGGGGGGTGGGGGGGGCTGGGGGGGTGGGCGGGGGGGGGGGCGGGGGGGGGGGGTGGGGGTCTTTGGGCGAGAGGGTGGGGTGTGCGGGGGTTGGCGGGTGGGCGGGGGGGGTGGGGGTGGGTGGGGTTGGGGTGGGGGGTGGGTGGGGGTGGGCGGGGGGGGGTCTTGGGGTGGGGGGTGGGGGTGGGGTGTCTTGGGGTGGGCGGGGGGTGGGGTGGCTTTGGGGGGGGGTGGGCGGGGGGGGGGGGTCTTTGGGGTGGGCGGGGGGTGGGGTGTCTGGGGGGGGGGGGGTGGGCAAGGGGTGGGGGTCTTGGGGTGGGCGGGGGGTGGGGTGTGCTAGGGTTGGCGGGGGGCGGGGGTGGGGGTGGGGTGGGCGGGGGTGGGGTCTTGGGGTGGGCGGGGGGGGGGTTGGGGTGGGCAGGGGGTGGGTTGTCTTGGGCCGGGCAGGGGGTGGAGGGTGCAATTTATTTTTTTTTTTTTTAAAAAATTTGAATGTGAAGGGCTGCGGTTTTAAGCCTAAACCACAGCCCTTCACTTAAATAGGGATGCGGTTTAGGCTTAAAACCGCAGCCCTTCACATAGAGAAGGGTTGCGGTGTAAGCCGAAAACGCAGCCCTTCAAGCTTATAAGGGCTGCGTTTTTGGCCTAAACCGCAGCCCTTCGTTGTGAAGGGCTGCGGCTAAAAACCGCAGCCCTTCTTATCTATTGAAGGGCTGCTATGGAAAGGGCTGCTGGCCAAAAACGCAGCCCTTAGGGCTATTTTGACCGCAGCCCTTCCTTGTTTTTCCACTAGTGTTACATAACTTATAACAAAATTTGACTAACAGATCTACCTATAACACTAACCTAAAAGAAATTTGACAAAAAAAGAGTTAGAACTTAGAACCATAACATTCTCGCCCAAAGTGAAAAGCATCCGACAAAATATTCAAACAAATTCATTATTTCCTTTTTTTTCTTTTTTTTTTCAAATTAAGAAAAAGTAATTTTGTCGATCAAAAAAATTAATTATAAGTTCAGATCACTTTTAACTGAAATTTTTCTACCCGTAACACACTGATCACTTATCCACTCAATTTATACTAAAAATTAGTAGGAAAAAAGAGGAGAGCTAAAACAGTGATGAAATTCATGAATGAAGCTCAAATATCGATTAGATCATACATACATATAAACACATCAAATATCCACACCATATGCATCATAATCAATTCATCATACATACATCACCATGAATGATCAGATTCATATGTACATCAAAAAATGTGAAAGTATAAAATTAAAATTTTAACATAGTGAATGAAAGATTGAAACTGAATCTACTTAAATCATAAAAAATTAGTAGAGAAGAGAGAGACAAAGGAAGATTCCTTGCTTGAGAATGATGAGCGTTTTGTGTATTTTTGTGCAGAAATTCTTTTCGCTTTCAATGAATGCTGATGAATTGATGAAGACGAGAGAGAAAAAGAGATGGAAGAGAGAGAATGGGGTTTATTAGTCAAATATAAGAAAAAAAAGGTATGCGCCATGGATGTCAGCGAAGTTCGCCATGGATGACCACCGCCAAACTCGTCGGAGGCGGCGAACAAGTGCCGAATTCATCTTCAGGTATTTTGCTTCGCCATGGATGCCAGCGCGTTTCTCGTTGAACGAAGATGGAGTGTTTCTTCGCTGAACGAAGATAGAGCGCGTTGCTTCGCCATGGTGGCTAGGACGAAAGAGATGACAGATCGAGAGAGGTCGACGGATGAGAGAGGTCGAAGGATGAGAGTATGAAAGAGGATAGAGGGTGAGAGACAGTCTGAAACTGAAAGAGGATGAGAGGCGTGAGAGAGTTTGAGTGAGGAGAGAGGCATGAGGATGAGAGGGTAAAAACCCTAAGTTATAATGAACTTGTAATGGATATTACTGCGGTTCCTGCAATAGATTAAAATATTATTAAAAAAATAATATTTTAATCTATTGTTACGGTTCCTCCTAGAAACCGCAATAATAGATTTGGTCAAAAAGTCAACTTAAGTTTGAAAATTGTCCCGTTGGAATCTATTGCTGCGGTTTTCGGCCGAAACCGCAGCAATAGGTCTATTTTATATTTTACCTTTTCTTTTGACGTGGTTTATTGCTGCGTATGGGTAAAACGGCAGCAATAAGCAAAAATTCTACTAGTGAATAGTCTTGATTGTCTTATTGGTTGCTTCCACCGCTCCATTTGTTTTGGGACGATAAGGTGAGGACTGATGATGCTTGATTGCATATTTTGCGAGAGTGGTCTTCAAATGACCCTCAAATTGTGATCCATTATCAGAGATGATTTCGAAAGGTATGCCATACCGATAGATGATGTTGTTAATCACAAATTTCGAGACTTGCTTTCCCCCTAGCTTTGAAAATGATGGAGATTCAACCCACTTCGAAAAGTAATCAATTGCTACAAGAATATACTGATGCCCATTTGAAGCCTTTGGATAAATTTGTCCGATTATGTCTATGCCCCAACTTGAAAACGGCCAAGGAGAAGTCATATTATGTAATGACATAGGTGGCATATGATTGAGGTTAGCAAATATTTGACATTGCTTGCAGGCGCGGACAAAGTTGATGCAATCGGCTTCTAGAGTGCTCCAATAGAAACCTGCTCGCAAAATTTTATGAGTCAGCATTCTTCCATTCATATGGGGTCCACATTCCCCTCCATGAACTTCTTCCATGATGACTTGCTTTCCGCTGTCATTTACGCGGAGTTGCAGAGTACCATCAAACCCTTTGTGATACAATATGCCTTCTTGCCACTTCCCTCTGGATATTGCATAGTTTCCAGAAAATTCTTGATATCCTTATACCAGACATCATCATCATCTTGTTGAACCAGCGTGGAGACAATTAAAACTGACTGGATCTTTGTACCATTTTCCCATGTTAAATTAGCTACGAGATTAGTTAAAGCATCAGTTAAACTATTTTGTCCTTGAGGAAGATGTTTGAAGCTGATATCATCAAAATAAGGGATCAACACTTGAAGGTACTCGGTGTAGAGCTGAAGTCTCTCATCTCTAACCCTCCAAATTCCTATTGTTTGAGATATGATGAGATTAGAATCTCCATACACAATGAGATGTCTTGCCCTTGCTACCAAGTCGCCTTTACTCCATATATCCAGGCTTCATACTCGTCTGTATTATTTGTTGTTGGGAAATCCAGCTTGACAGCAAATGGAATATGGACTCCGTCAGGATCTACTAACAAAACCCCTTCCCCATTACCTCTCCTATTAGAAGCTCCATCAAAGTACATGCACCATTGTGGACTATTAATGAATAATAAGTACTCATCAGTGAATACATCATCATATTCATCTCCTGACTCTAGTCCTTCTGTTAGGGCTTCAGATATTGCTCGTCCTTTCACAGATTTCTGGATGACACATTGAATATCAAACTCAGAAAGCATAGCATGCCATCTTGCCAATCTTTCACTAAGAATGGGTTTTTCAAATAGATACTTGATTGGATCAAGTCTTGAGATCAGATAGGTAGTATGAGCTTGAAGGTGATGCCTCAACTTCTTCGTGGCATAGGCCAAAGAGATACATGCTTTTCCATTGGGGTATATCTTGTCTCATACTCTAGGAATTTCTTGCTGAGATAGTATATGGAAACCTCTTTCTTTGTTCCCTCTTGATATTAGGCTAAGAGAGCTCCCATAGCCGTTTATGTGATAGTAAGGTACAAAATCAGAGGTCCTCCTGGTCTAGGTGGCATTAGAACAGGTGGATTTGAAAGGTATTCTTTCATTGAATCAAAAACTTCCTGACATTCTTCATTCCACTCATGGGATGCCCCTTTTCTGAGCAGCTTAAATATAGGTTCACATCTCATAGTGAGTTGTGAGATGAACCTGCTGATATATTGAATTCTGCCGAGAAATCCTCTTACTTCTTTTTCTGCTTTGGAGGAGGTAATTCCTTAATAGCCTTCACCTTTTCAGAGTCCACTTTGATGTAGTCTTGACTGACAATGAATCCCAACAACTTCCCCGAAGTGACGCCAAACACACATTTTTGAGGGTTCAGCCTTAAATTGTATTTCCTGATTCTTTCAAAAAAGGACCTTAATGCAGGAATATGCCCCTCACGATCTTCACTTTTCACAATCATGCCATCAACATAAACCTCTACAATGTCGTGGATGACGTCATGAAGGATAGTGGTTGCAGCCCTTTAATATGTGGCTCCGGCATTCTTGAGCCCAAAAGGCATAACTTGGTAGCAAAAAGTGCCCCATGCAGTGATGAAAGATGTCTTTGTCATGTCTTCTTGAGCCATGAATATTTGATTATACTCTGACAATCCATCCATTAAGGAAAACATTGCATGACCAGCCGTATTATCAACAAGAACATCAATGTGGGGTAGAGAAAAATAATTTTTTGGTGACGCAGCTTTCAAATCTCGAAAATGAATGCATACCTGAACTCTCCCATCCTTTTTTGGTACAAGCACTATATTGGCGAGCGAAGTTGGATGTTTCACAGCTTGGATGAATTTGGCATCAAGCTGTTTCTAGATTTCTTTTTTCACTTTCAGTCTAACCTCTAGCTTCATTCGGCGGAGCTTTTGCTGCTTAGGCTTGCTTTCAGGATGTAACGGAATTCAATGTTCCGCAATTTCTCTATTAGCACAAGGCATATCAGCATAAGACCATGCAAACACATCTACAAACTCTTTTAATAATGCAATAAACATAGACTGTTCAGTTAGGGAGGGGGATGATCCTATTTTGACTTCTTTTACAGCATTTTCTGTACCAATATTAATTACAATGGATTCTTCCATGGGTTTTATATATGTTTCAGTTGTATCAAGTGATTCATCATTATTAAATTCACTTTCATAAATAACTTCTTGCATTCAAATGTATTTAGATAAAGGTTCACATTTAATTTCCTCACTATCAGAGTCTTCTAACTGGGTATGTAAGGTAGATTGGCTGGAAGATGAACTATCGGTATGATATCCATATCAAGGGGGTGAAAAGGTATTTTTATGAGATGGATGTGGAGGATGGTTTCCTAAAACATTTTAAATTCTATAGGCCTGTCTTTTGCCCAACACTCAATACTCCATTTATGTTTAATGCTTTCGCCAAAAGGTATCATCAAAGACAATGGGTCAAAATCCCCTTCCCTAGAGGACTCAGAAGCGAAAAGCTTCTTAAGGACTCCATGTTCTAGATTATCCACCCAATAATTTTCTTTATTCATGTTTTGTTCTCGGACAAACCAACTTTCGATTAAGTCCAGATGTCTAGCCTCATTGAAGAATATTTCCAATCCCGGTAAAATCCTCAGTTCTTTCCTACTGAGCCAAGGTTCGGGAAACTCGTAGTATGGCTCATTATCTCCTTGCAGGATGAACTGACCATTGAGGGTAGAAGAAGGTTTTTTGGTGTTTTGAGAAGTGCTGCCCGGATCATATCCTAATCCATGCCGGTTCTGCTTGTCTACTACGGGGACTGGTTGCTTCATTCCCCTATCATTACGCCCTAATCTGTTTCCTTGAGTATAACCCATCTTCATCATAATTTGAAATCCTTTGGACAGAGGTTGCATGGCAATCCCTACAGGCTCTTTGACCGCATTCGTGGATAGGGCTGAGGTGTTTGTTTTCTGACGGTAATTGGTCATCCTTAGAGAAGGGACAAATTTCTTCTTTTTGGACCTAAAGATAGAGAAAAAGAATTAAAATAAAAGAAAAGAAGGCTACATATTGCAGAATGCATTGCAGATTAAAGAAATTTTTTAAAACAACTTTGCCATATTTTGACTGGAATGGTCCACCTTCGTAATTTTGCTTTTTTATTATTTATTTTTATTTTTTTGACTTTATTTTGACCTTTTTAAATGATTATATTGTCATTGGGGTTGAAAATAGATTTTTTCATTTCATTCCCAGCTTAATATTTGAACAAAGACAGAAAATATGAAGAATACGGCATGTATCCCCATTGATTCGTTAATTCAGCATTCTGAAATTGCTCCTTTGATGACTGACATCTTGCATTCTGAACACATTGCCTGAAATACAATGGTTAATATATTTGAGTCGAACCCGAAGGTTGCCTACATATCCCCATTGCTCCAAGTGCATTTTATGGGGAATCAGACTCAGCGTAGTTCGTTATTTTAGAAAGAACTAAAGTTTTTTATTTAATAAAGCAGCTGCACTCATATTGAGCTACCTACGTACCCCAGGTGTTACATAGGTAGAGTGATAATGGGGATTCAAGTTGCATGTAGTTCTCTGATACTACCGGGCTGAAAGATTTTTTTTTTTTTTTTTTTGATGGGCTAACCCCCTACAAGACTTTTACCGAAGACTTTCCTCTTGTTGGGAGATAATCAAGTAGCTTTGCGGTAGACAAGAGCTATGTTGGTGATTTGCTTGATGCGATAGCTGAGAGCATAACATTGGTTTGTGCCATGACCATGCAACTGATGATATTGGCAGTACTTGTGGGGATCTGACCCTATGGGACTTGCACTTGGGCGTCTAGGAAGTTGATGTATCCGACCTTGCTCGACTAATTTGCAGAAGATATCAACTTGGAATTGAGGTTGGGGGTGCGCCGACACTTTCCTAATGGACACTTCCTTATGGGTTGGACTAATGATGCCTCGATCAATCAGGCTTTGCACTTTGTAGTAAAGGTCATGGCATCGATCAGTTTTATGCCCAAATTGACGACAATAATGGCAGAATTTGCTCATGTCTGTTCCAGGAAGGGGTAAACAGTGCACATGCGCTGGAACTTGAAGTATACCTTGCCCGCTAAGACTATCATACATCATACTCAATGGTTCATCCATCTTAACTTAAACCCTTGGATTTGTATTGGGAGTTTCAAGATTTTCTCGGGGCCGTTTTTCTTGCAATTTCAGAGCATCGATGTCAAAGCCATGCTGTTCCATGTGACTAAGGGAGGTGTATTTTACAGTAACCATGTGGCGATAATAGAAATCATTCAGGTTACGCAGCAATATGAGCATGAATTCCCGATCAGTAATAGAGAAACGAAGTTGTGTGCGGATATGAGTGCATCTCGAACAATAGTGCGTGAAGATTTCTAAGGCACTCTGACGCGAAGTGACTAGCTTCAGCTTCTTGACATCAGTCTATTTATGCTCAAAATCCCAATTAACAATGGCTTGGCTAGCATTTTCCCAACTAGCCCTATCTACACAATCTGAAGAATAGTACCAGTCCAGAGCTGGTCCTTCTAAACTCTTGTCAAACAGCATGGGGTAATCTTATTCTGGTATGCCCCATGGGTGCAAGGCATTCACAAATCCCATTAAGTGGATAAAAGGATGACCGTTCCCATCAAATTTCCTGAATTGGGGTAATTCAAGATAGTGATTTTCATGTTGATATCCTGGAAAGAGAATCAGTGATTCTGTAACACCCCGTAATTTTCATCCTTTATTTTTGGTGTTTGTTTATATTAAAATCAATTTTTTTTTCTTCATAAAAAATAAATAATTTATTATTTAAATTATTTTGGAACGTGTTGTGACAATGTGTATATATTTTTATATGTTGTGATATATTTATATATAATTATTTTAAGTTGTTAGTTATTTATTTTAAAGGTTATATTATTTTCGTTATTTGTTTAGGCGTTTAGGATGCAGTTTTGTCGCATAGCATTTTTGTAACGTTGTTGGACCGACTTGGGTGATGAAATGTTGCATCGCATGTGGCGTGTCATGCTGGCCGAAAATCAGCAATTATAGTGTGGAGGATGAAGAATTTTGGTGCTCATTAAGTTAACCTTTGGATCTCTTGTAACCCCCTATTTAATTCCCCATTAACCCACCTTTATAATCACCCTTTAAACCATTGCTTAATGAGGTTATTAATCAGGTTTTTGCTGCATTCTAACCCCCATTTTCGCCCAACCCTTAAGAGAGGAAGAGAAAGAGTTCTTCTCTCTTCTCAGATTTTCGTCCATTTTTGCACACCTATTTTGTTTGCATCATATCTCCTTCGTTTCTTATCCGAATTGAACGTGTGAGTAGTCAAAATCCATCGACTCGGAAAGATCTTACTGGTGGTATAATTTGTTTTTGAAGAAAGGGATATATGCGACTGCAGTTTTTGTTTCAATCAGTTGAGTCATCCGGTTTTTTGTTCCCTGTCACACCTTCACGAAATTAACCATATCCGGAGATCTAACCGTTGGATCATTCTCAAATTTGGACAGCACTTTTATCTCGATCTTTACTTTGACCAGAGCAATTGTGAATTCAATCTTTCAATCACCGGGAATCGTGGTCGGAACAGAGCAGTACGAAATGAGATTTTTCAATGTTCAAGAAGAAAACGCCTAGTGACTTGTTGCTACAAATTATCGTTCGTTGTGCTTCGGGGTTAGAAGAGGAATTGGATTGTATTCGTAGCTCTTAACTATGTCTTTAGACTCAGCTCTCCTCCCGACGTTCCTGGTAACTAGTAGTTATCTTAGAACGATAGAGATTAGAGTATTTTTCGGTATTAGATTATTAAGCTAGGAATTGTTTAAAATACTTTTTGAATGAAATTATTGATGAAATTTGACGTGAATATACTTGATTCATGCTGTATGAATATTGTATACAGAAAAATAATTTTCGTCTGATTTTTAGTATTTATTTGATTTAATTGGTATTTTGTGCGTTTTTGGCTTATTTGCATAATAATTATTTAACGAATGTAAAAATTGCTGAAATTATTTTTCGTGAATCATGTTATATGTGTAGTATGTATTTCATGCCTTGGAATAATTTTTGCCTACAGTTTTCAAGTTTATTTAATTGGTTTATCAGTTTTTGCATTTTCGTGTCTGTCAGTATATAAGTCGTGAAAATTATTTTTGTAGGTCAAAAATTTCAACTCTTTGTATATTATGTATTATCTTGAGTTTATGCATGTTATGTGACTTTTTGGTAATTTTTGGGCGTTTATTTTATTTTTAATTATTATATTGGCTTTATTGGGTATTCTATAAAATAACGTTTAAAAATACTTTTAGAGTCCAAAAATTATAAATAAATTTTGTACCATGTCAGTAGAGCCATTAGGGTCGTATGATAATTTTTGTGTTATTTTACGAATCGTACTTATTAGTTTAATAGTTATTATTGGGTTTTTGTTGTGAATTTGAGGATATTCTTTTAAATTATTTAAGAGCTTTTTAATCAGAAATAATTTGTGATCTTTTATGTTCTTGGATGCTGGTGCTTAGTAGGTTGCTGTAAGTATTATTGGGTATCATTATGTTTATGTTTGATTTATGTAAAAATGATTAGTTGTGTACGATTCATTTATTTAATAAGCCTTGGAGTTAATTGGTGATCTTATTTGATATGATGCATTTTTTATTGAACTGTTAGTGCTGTAAAAACTAGTTTAATATCATTGTTGATGCTTAGAGATGTTCAAAGTATTTATTGTGGGAGACATTTGTTGTAAGTTTGTAAGTTACTTTTTTTGAGGAAATTTGAAGAGTTGTTTCTTTTGATGAATTATGGGTATAAGGCCAGGTGGCATCCCTTTTGACGAATATTTTTTAGATGAATGATATTTTCATGATATTTATGATTTTATTTTGAGATAAGAATATCCGGTGGGATAGATGTAGTCCCCGGTGAAGAACATTCCAACCACCTGGTTTGCGAACTAGGGGTAAACCTGGGTTAATTGTTGTCGTCCGAGAGGTCAGGGAGTTCTGCGTGTTCTACCCTGCATCGGGAGTTTGGCGATTCTTAGACACAGGCAGTGGGGAACGTAAGCCCATAGACTGACCTGGAGATTGCGGTCTGACAAACCTTAGGAAGTGAATTGCGATTCACTAGCGTTCGGTTTCTGACTCAATAACTTGTTTTACCGATATTTATTTTTATAAAAGTGCTCTTGAGATGATTTATTTATTTTTATCCAACTCACTTGCTATTTATTATTCATTTGCGTTATTTGGTGAGTTATATGGAAGTCGATGCATATTGTAGTTGACTTGACTTTATGCTTTCCTTTCTTAGTAATCTATGTCTGAATCATGCTTTGATTTCTTTTGTTCTGGGAGGACTGCTAGTTACTCCCCACTGATTGTGGATGTTTGTTGTATATTTTGCAGGTTATGTTGATGGGAATCTTCTTTGGTTTTGGGCTCGGGTTGAGTTGTGAGCATCAAAAAGCTAGATGTTTTAGGCCTAGACTTTTAATTAGTTTGAGAGTCAGTTTTCTCTTTTAGATATTAATCTAATTTATTTATTTTATTTATACTATTTATTTATATTGGTTTTATCACTTAGTTATTTAAACGCATTTCTTGTAGTAGTGACATTCCCAGAAGACGATGTTTCCGCCATCGTCCTATTAATACTATTATTATTTCTTTCTTTTCCGCTTTGAAATTTTGGGGTGTTACAGATTCGGTGTGAACTTCTCAGATAGGACCCACTACATTAAAGTCCAGATCAAAATCATATGTCCTAGATCTCCCCTTTGAGTCATTATCATCATCTTGAGGATTACCGATGCAGGATTCTTCCGATGCTCCAGATGACGTATCATGAGTGTCAATTCTTGGAGCTCCCACTTCTTCCTCGTCATCCTCACTATACTCTGTTTCTTTTTCTTCAGCACTTGCATCTGGGACCTCATTCATCCATAAATTTTCAGGTGCTGCTAGAATAAAGTGGATAGTGTAACCATCCAACCTAGTGCCCTCCACTTCGTTCTGATACAATACCGATTTTCTGACGTTCGAGATGGTCATAATTTCTGGATCACCAGAAATAGTCACAGAACTCTGATCAATGAGAAGCTTTACCTTCTGATGTAGAGTAGAGGTTACTGCTCTATTTTTATGCAGCCATGGTCTTCCTAATAAGAAGTTAAAACAGGCTTGTATGTCAATGACCATGAATTCCACCTTCCTTGCCATGTGACCACATTCAATGAGAAGGCTGATCAAACCCAATACTTCTCTCTTAGCATTATTGTATGCTCTGACCACCTGGTTGGATGGCACCAGATCTTCTTTTGAATACCCAAGTCTTGTTAGCACACACAGAGGGCAAACATTAATTACGGAGCCATTGTCGATCAACACCCTAGGTATCTCCCATCCATTACAGCGTATAGTGATGTGTAATGAATTGTTGTGGTTAATATTGTCAGGGAGATCATTGTCTGTGAACATGAGAGTTCGATCTACCCCATGAATGAGCCCCACCATCTGGTCAGGTGTTATAGAAGAGCTTACAGAGCCTTCTTTAAGATGCTTTAGAACAGCTGCCCTATGAGGCTGGGAATGCATTAACAATTTCCAGATGCAAGCATTAGCATTTACTTCTTTCATGTGCTTGATAGCATCATCTTCCTTGTTACTTTCCTATGTCATTGGCTCTTTTCCCTTTTCTTTCCTTCTCAATACCTCCAAAGAATTTTCATCCTCCAAATGGGATGGTTTAAAATGGCGACCTGCTCTAGTCAAATGAGATATATCCACATACTCCTTATCACTAAGATCATCGAGGCAGATGGGGCGCCGGTATGTATTTGGAGTGGTGGAATGTCCTCTAGTGTTTTTCTCCACAATTGTTAAGACAGAAGAGGCATCTTCATCAGCATCAGAGTGCAAAATCAGGAAGGCACCATCATAATCCAAAGTTCCACACATATCAGAGAATGGATCCTTGTTGAGAGTGAAGCTGGGGTCTTTACAAGGCATCATTTTGACTTTTTCTTGAGTGGAATAGTCATATACCATACACTTGTAACCTACGACTATCGGCATTTCATACATTTGAGGAATTGTCTTGCGAATTAACTGAATTGGATCGCCTCCGTCCGAAGCAGCAGAGATGGCGAATGAGGGTTTATGATTAGGAAGGGGGTTTTTTGTGATGTTAGGCTGCGAGTCATTTGGTTTATTGGAGATGGATCCCAGAGAAAGTTTGACATCATCCACAAGGTTTTGAATTTGATGCTTTAGAGCCGTTCAGTTTTCAGTATTATGCCCAGGGCCTTGATGGTATTCACAGTTTTAATTTGGGTCATAACTAGGGTAAGGATTTTTAGGAGGTGGGTGTGGATTCAAGGGTTGAATGAGATTGGCCTTTTTTAACTTGGAGAAAGCTTGGGAATAAGTCATGTTCAAAGGAGTAAAGTACCTTTGTGGTCGCCACTGGAATGCAGACGATGCACCAATGGCATGGATTGCATTAGTTGTCTTAGGAGCTGCTGAATCATTGTTTGAGGCTCTTTTGTTATTTCCAAATTTTGTATTATAAGCAGTGCCGCCAATAGGTTCATCTTTCTTGATGTCTCCCCTTTTCACAGCATCCTCAACTAGAGTTCCCGTATCAATTAAAGCTTTCAAAGTCTGGAATATTGGTATGTCATATGCTTCTGATGGACAGGAAAAAGGTTATTCACAACCATTTGCAGCTGTTCCTCCTCATTAGGCCTACTCATCATTTTGGAAGCTTTGTTTCTCCATCGACTGATAAATGAAGAAAATGTCTCATTAAGGTTTTGAGAAGTGGTCTCCAGATCCAGTCTAGTAACATCAATTTCTTCATTATACTTGTATTGGTTTGAGAACTCTCTGACTATGTCAGCCCAAGTGGATTTCTTTGTATTTTCAAGGTTAAGGAACCAATGTGCTACAGCACCATCTTAATATTGTTGAAATAGTTAGGTCATCAAGGATTCTTCCACTCCCCAGGGACTTATTGCTCCTACATACATTTTCAGGAAATTAGTGGGGCTATCGGTCCCATCAAACTTTGTCAGATTAGGCATTTTGAAACCATGGGGTAGTCGTGCCTTCGGGAAAAGAGTTAATCCATGAATATCCATCCATGGTTCAGCATGAGTCATTCCTTTTAAGACTTCTTTAAGCTTGACTACATCTTCCTCGAGTTTAGTGGGAATTTCTCTCTCATTGTTTAGAGGCTCAAGATGAAAAGGCGAAGCTACTTCTGACTTCGGAGGAGGAGGAGGCATATGGGCGCTTTGGTGCATTATGCCCAACACAGTTTGCTCAATATTATCTTGTCGGTCAAGCATGGCCTGGACAAGTCCTCGGAGCTCAATCATTGGATCAGGTGGAGGGGTAGAGTTTTGTTAGTGCTCGTTGTTCGGAATTTGAGACGTGTAGCAGAGAATACAGCTGGTGTAGACAAGGATGACAGTATTATTGACAGAGAACGTTCACTATGGTCAGAACTTCGGCAAATTAGCCTAGATCCTGAGCGGGCCCAGGCAGAGTTCCTGTGAAATGAGATGAAAATTTAGTACAAAAGTTTGTCCAAACTTTGTTTCTTCTTTTCTTTTCTTTTTCTTTTTTGTTTTTGCAGGGAATGAAAGAAATAATATCTTTGAATTTTTTTTTTACCCCAATTTCAGTTATCATTTATTAAAAAGGTGTAAAACCTTGACTCTATCATTTGTTTTGAGATTTTTCATTATATTTCTTTGACTTGTTATTATTATTATTTTTTGACATTTTATTTACATTTTAAACTTCCACTTTTTAGACTCATATATTTTTTTTGGGATAATATACAAACGTTTTTCAAAATCAATTTGATGATATCCTTCTATTTCCTTCTACTACAGAAATAAGAGAAAAGAGGTATAGCGAGGCCTATATCCTCATTTTGGCAAATTATAATGCCCCAGATATCGTTCTTCTTTGTGGTGAAATGCATATATTGATTGCTTTTAAGCGCTGAAATCATAAAAGAAAATATCAAATGCAAAAGGGGCCGCACCCGAAGGTTGCCTACGTATCTCCATGAGTGGATTTGGATTTGCGGAATTTTTTTTTTTATGAGTTTTTTTGAATGGAGAATCAGGCCCAACGTACTTCTGATATATTAAAAATAAATTTTAACATATTTTTTTTTTCTTTTTTTTTTTTTGTTTTTGCAGCTGCACTCAGAAAAAGAGTTGCCTACATACCCCTTTTGGTACATTACATAGTACAGAAACTAAGATAGATGCATACAACATCAGATTTATATATATATATATATATATTTTAGGGGATCAAGCTGCATATAGCTCTACCTATAAAATACAATATAAAAGCGATTAAACGAATCAGGTACTTCCCAAACTTTTTCAGAATTCAGTTTGCTGGGCGCCAAGCCATGTATTCTCCTGTTTGAATACGTCTGTTCCACCTCTTAGGATTAGACTAATGTGAAGTATTCAGGTTCTTCTCAACCTTTTTCCGAGTTCGGTTTGCTAGGCGCCACACCATGTATTCTCCTGTTTGAATACATCTGTTCTCCTCTTAGGATTAGACTAATTTGAAGTACCTGAAATGTACACACTAACAATGTTAGTCAATTAACGATGAATTTCTTTTATGATTCTTAGCAGGAAATGGAATAATTTTTTTCTTTTTTTTTTGAAATGTGATTATCCCTTTTGATTATACACATTCATTTTTTTTAGTCAATTTTTTTTAGACTAGATTTCTCGTGTTTTAGACTATATGTTCTAATGCCTAAACATGACACGTTTTGAACTCGTGCTTATTACTCTTTTCATTTTTTTTAAATTTTTTGTTTTATATTGGGATAATCTCTTCAAAACAAGATTTTTTTTCTTTTAAAAATCAATTTTGTTTTTGAAAAAGAATAATGAAGTAAATGTGATTTTTTTATGAAAAAAATGGGTGATCACACACATTTGTTTTCTACATGACACTTGTGATAAATAAACAAAAATACTCTTAATATTTCAATAATCATTTCGGCAGCAATTCAGCTACAGTTTATGATTACTGAAATCTTGACCGATTGAAAACGGACTGAGGAATTTTGAAAATTTTTCACATTATTCAATAACTGAAATAAATAAAGGACATTTGTGCATTGATCCTTGTGTCCTAAAAGTCAACTAAAAGGTGATTCATTTAAGGAGAAATTATGTTAAAGTGGCCTCGAGTTACTTTCATTGTGTCCATCGAGGGTGGACGCTCCTGACAGAGCCGGTCACAATAGCTCGCGGATGCCGGTTTTACGCCCTTAATTTATTAATTTGTCATTCTCAAATTCTGACCCTTGCGAATAGACAAAGGTATCAAACCTAATAAGAAAATGGTTAAAAACAGTGCACGTGTATGGATCGATAAACTACCAAGCACACATATTTTTCACATAAGCATGCTATATACAAAAATTAATTTATGAATAGCCATGATTTGTTTTATTATTACATATACATATGGAAAATAATGCATTGTTCAGGTTTAAACCTCATATACTTTTAGTGGAAGTATAATCCTCAGTGAAGTCGCCAACCTATGGTACCTGATTTTTTACTGTCTTAATTAACGGTCTGAATTCCACAAAAGTCTCTCATTGGACTATGTGTTTTAGAAAATTTGGAAGTCGCCACCCTATTAAGATCAATTTCAAGAAAAATCATTTAAAACGATGATGACTTCATATGGATAAGGCTTTTTCTGAAAATTGGTCTTTCATACCATGAGATAAGGTTCGGGGTTTAGGTTAAGAGGTGCAGACGTATGGAACTCGTCTTCTCTTCCGTTCTAAAGAACGGGCTCTTACTAAATGCGTTATTTTCCATTTTAAAGTAATCATGGCTATTAAAAAGAAAGAAATCACATAATTTGCAGATATACACATTAATAATTTTTATTTAGGACCAATATATCATTTGTACATGGTAGGTTTGAGCACTGAAGTTGCACTACGTGCCAATCATTGTGGGATTGGAATACACTCATGGATCAAAACCGTAGTAGTTCGAGAATATGTCTCACCCTAAATGACCAATTCCATTGGCGAAAGGAAAGGAAATAGATTATGAATAACTCACCTTTAGAATTAAACAAATCTATTGGAAAATAAAGTAATCACTCTAATTTGTGATTAAAATGGGGTAAGATTATCACTTTAATTAGTGACTAAATATGAAAGAGGATCAAGATAATCACCTTAATAGTGATTTAAATATGGAGGTTAAGATAATCACCCTAATTAGTGATTATTCAAGGCTTAAGATAATCACTCTAATTAGTGATTAAATGAGGAAAATAATCGTCCTAATTAACGATTATTAGGGTTTGAGATAATCACTCTAATTAGTTATTAAATGAGAAAAATAATCGTCCTAATTAACGATTATTAGGGTTTGAGATAATCACTCTAATTAGTGATTAAATGAGAAGAATAATCGTTCTAATTAATGATTATTAGGATTTAAGATAATCACTCTGATTAATTATTAAATAAGAAGAATAATCGTCCTAATTAACGATTATTAGGGTTTAAGATAATCACTCTAATTAGTGATTAAATGAGAAGAATAATCGTCTTGATTAACGATTATTAGGGTTTAAGATAATCACCCTAATTAGTGATTAAATGAGATTGGGGATAATCACCGTAATTAGTGATGAAAAGAAGTTTGAGTTAACCGCTCTAATTAGCGATTAATCGATAATTGAAATAACCTCCTTAATAGTGATCACGTTTATGATTTTCGAGAGGTCTTAGAAGGTTTGCTTTCTAATTGAAGGCTTTTGAGAAATAATCTTAATTGAAGATTATTAAGCCATTTGGAGAGAAATGATCAATTTGAGATCGAATTTGGAAATTTGTGTTTGGCTTAATTGGAATTTGGCCATTTAAAGTGAGACACGTGAAACAGCCTAAAATCCATTCGGAGATCATAATTACCAATCTAATTATGTCAAATTATATGATTAATCCATTTGAATATGGAGAACACATTTTTAAAATATAAGATGAATCATCATACAATTTAACTTAGTTAGATTTGTAATTTTTCCTCTTAATTGAGATTGGGTCATTTGAGTCATATACTATGATATATTGGCCCAACATGCAATATTTGTGACATTGGTTGCTCATTTTATTAAAAAGAATTGTGGAATTATTTATGAAAATTATGCATAAACATCTCTATGTTTTTTAATTAATTTAGTGATGTAATAAGTATTTACAAAGAATCATTATTACAACAAAATGTACAAAATCTATGATCTATACAAATCTTCAATCTTGATCTTCACCATGAGGCTTCTTGATCTTCATCTCCTTGAATGGGCTTTGGAATTCATGTTTATTTATAAACTTGTGAAAATTGAAAGATTAATTAACCTCTTTGATTTTGATTTTTTATGACAATTTTTATTGATTTTTATTTACATGATAAAAATGAGTTATTTTAAGAGAGACTTGAAATTTCATGATATTTTTTATTAACATTTTTGTGCGGAAAGAAAACAATTTTTTCAATGAATCTTTAGTTAATCACTTTATTTCATTTTTTAGATTGCACTTTTGTTCTTGTACTGAATTAAAAAAATCATATCTTTCTGTACAAAGAGTGAAACTGAGCATATGATACATCTATGGATAGATCAGTGAGTTCATTATGTTCTTTCAAAATTGTAACGTTGTTTAGTGATAATTAGAATTACGGTGAATTTTATGTCAAAACCGGTCAAAACAGGACCTTTATTAAATTTGTTCTTTGAAATCTGACTTATTCAACTTATTTTGTAGTGAAATTTGGTATGAACATTCTAGACACTTTGAAAAACTAGGCTGAAAATTTTCACTTGAATTAGAGAATTTTAAGACCATGTTTTATTTATTATCTTAACTGAAGAAAAAATCAATATTATGAAATTTAGTGATTTACATATTCGTTTTTGTAAAAATGATATAAAATTGTACAAAATTTATATGAACATGATTTTTATATTTTTGGAAAGCCACTGATGTTTTATTTAAACTTGATGTTTTTAGTTTTGTCTAAATGGTTTTTTTTTAACTTTATTGATAGAACAATCCTAAATGGTACAAAATCAGTTTTGCATAACAAAGTTGTATGATGTTTAATTATTTGCACAAAATTTATTTTTTAGAAATTCCAAAATCCGGTTGCTGGAAACATCTTGCACTTCATAGGAAAAATATTAAATCCTACGAGCTATTTAGTTAATGCAGACGGAAAAATAAAATAAAGTACGAAATTAAAACTGACCATAATTACAGCATCACTTTTTTTTTATGGAGATGTTTATACACAACTTTTCTTGATTTTTTTTTTTTATGAAAACATATTTTGGTGATGAAAAACAACTTGATTAAATAAAATCACATAATTACATTATTTTCCTAAGAGTCACCCCATTAGAGGTGACTATTCTAGGTGGGGTGATTTAAGACTGGGAACCTATTAGGACTTCCTCATACCCAAATCACTCCAAAATTAAAAAAATGATAAGAAGAAACAAGAAGAAATGTTAGTAAATGATTGAGGAGATAATCATAATTAATAAAACTTACAACTTTACCTTGCAAGCTCAATGATGCACTTCCTTTTTGCAAATTTTTCTACCTTTTTTGTGATTTTCTTAATTTCTAGGTGAGTTTCTAAATCCTCTTAATTACTAAATAAAACTCTTTTTTGTGTTTTTTCCTTCTTTTGATGAACTTCTTTGCTTACTAATTATCTTACTAATTTTTACTTCTTTTTCTTAAGTTAGATTTTTAGAGGAGAAGAGTAGAGAAGATGAGAGAATTAGTGAAATTAAGTTGAATTTTTTTCAGCTTTCTTACATACTAATTATGACTTTTGCTTAGATGGAAAGATTAAGGAGGAGAAGAGTAGTAGAGAAGATGAGAGTGAAGTTCAATAATTTTTTTTTCAACTTGGTTTTCAAGTGAAAAGAGGAGGGTATTTATAGAGAAATGAGGGAGGTGAACTAGGGTTTCACAGAGGGAGAAAATCAGATTTTTCACCCAAAAAAAAGCAGATTTTCTTCATCCTTAATCACCTTAATGACATCACTCTAATTACCTCACCATAATGACATCATCAAATCTCTTTGGAAACCATAATGAGGCAAAATCAGATTTTCAGAAAATATTCTTCCCTAAACATCCTAATACGTAAAAAAAATGCATTGAAAAACGTGCAAAACAAAACTGATCAGGACGCTGCGCCTAGCGTAGGAAGCTGCGCTAGGCGCAAGGCTCTGCGTCTGCCGCAGAGCATGCTTGTGCGCTAGGCACACAATCATGCGTCTAGTGCATGATTGTGTGCTTGGCGCACATTTGATTCTTCCGGAAAAAATCCGGATTTCCCCCTCTTACACATGGGATTTGATTCTTATTCTCACATCTTTTCATGATTCTTATTCTCTAACTAATGGACAAAGGATGTGATTAATGGATAAATAATATATATTCTTATTCTTTATCCAACGAACAATGACTTGACCATCAAGAAAACTAATTATTACCGATTTTGGGATACGACTAAAATTCCGACGCCTTATCGCGACTCGTTTTCTGTTTTTTTTTTTTCCCGAAAGACTAACTTAAAACAATTAACGAAAACTCATCAAATTAATAAGGACGAGCGTGAATATACTACAAATCACTTTATTAAAACGGTGGTTGTAGTTATCGACTACGACTCACGAAAAAAAAGTATTTCTAAACCGAAACCGCAAAAACGGAAAACCGCATGACGGAATGAAACTCGCACTCCGGGGCGAAACATGCATTTTGATGGGGCGCTTGCTCCACGATGCATGACGGTTTTCGTTAATTTTTTTTTTTTAAAATTATTTATCCAAAAGAGGGGTTCAAAATTTAGTGTCTACAGGTATGTTCTCAGATTCTGTGTAGATCTAGAATGGGCCAAGAAAGTTCAATTCAATGAACTACTTGAAATTCCAAAGGAACAAGGTATGAAATACTTGTTTGAAACCGCATATAACAATGCCTTAGTTCCTTTAGCCATGGATGAGTTTTGTGCAAACTTTATCAATACTGATGGAGTATGTATTACTGAAGTTAGGGGAAGAAACTTTAGGAAAAATATGGGAAGTTCGTTGTAAAGGAACTGATGTATATTTTTAGAAGAAAGGAATTATCACCTTTCTAAATTTCTCCTAGGATGACATTGTTGACTCCTTTGGGGGAACTGCTGGTTAAACGAAACTCAGCCACAATCTCCTCTCTCCTGTCCATAAAATTTTGTTTAGCCTTGTTTGGAGAGCATTCACTCCTCGGACTGGAAAGAGGAATGAGGTGGGTGTCCTAGGTATGTGTTACATGTTTTGTCTTGACCACCACATCCAAATAAAACTTCCCCTTTCTGTTTATCCAACACCTTACTCACTGCATAGAAAATCATTGTGTTGTTGGCTATAGTGCTTTGATCACCTCTCTTCTCTCCTACTTCAAAGTCAAGACCACTGGTTGGCCTACCTTGGGAATTAAGCAAGGTAATATATTGAATGAGAAGACTCTGTATGGCTTGGACCTCTCTATCCAAGAAGGGATTTTGACCCAAGGGAGGATAGCCTCCAGTTCCTCACAAAAGAGAAAACTGCCTAAGGCAGTAGACGAGGAACGAGTGGAAGTAATCTTGGAGGAACAACTTCCTACACCTACTGAACCAAAGGAACCGCAACCCAAGAGAAGAAAAACAGTTGCTAAAAAGCCTACCAATCTTGTTCCTAAACGAGTTAGAAAGTTCTAGGCTGAGAATTGCCAAAACTGCACCTGTTCCTTCTAATGAGAACTCTCCTTTAATCCTATCTGATACAGTGGAACAAGATCCCAACTCACCTAAGGAACTCACTCCTCATTCTTCACCAAAAATACCAGTTACTCTCAATACCATTCCTTCCATCTCTCTGTCATCCTTCACTGTTCCTTCTCGTTATGAACGGTTGAAGGTTGCTATAAATGAGCCTAACCCTTTCTCCTCCACATCTATTGCCCTACCACCCCAACCTCCATTTCTTCCTTCACTTTACACTACCACTTCATAATCTATTCCTCTCAGAGGAACAACATAACCATCCTAAGAAAACACACCAGTTCCTTAACCTAAACCACCCTCTGACTTTGGTTCAAAGGGAAAGAACCAAGTTCCTTCGGATTATTATGGATGGGTAAATGAGGTCTGTCTCCCTGCTCAACATATGATCAAGTTTTACAATCACCTTCACTGGACTTTGGATGATAAAACTGATAAGATGATGGGTCTCATGAAAGTGTTTAGTGATACGGTGATAGAGCAACAAAAGAATATGGAGATGATGGCCCAAGCAATTAACACATTGAAACAACAACTGGATGGGCATCATGGAGATGTTATGAAGAAATTAGAGGAAGTGGTTGAAGACGAAGTAGTAGAGGAACACAACTCCCCTTCCCTTCCTAATGTCTAGTTCCTGTTTCTCTTAAAGGAACAAGAACCCATAGCTTTTGTTTCTTTTCTTTTCTTCCTTTTTATCTTTTTGTACGTTTGTGGAACAAGTGCTATAATATAATGAATTTTGCTACAAACTGTCTTTATTTCTTATTTGAGTGCATAATTTCTTACTTGGAATGACTAGTATTATGTGATTGATTTTTGAGCAAGTCTAACCTTTGCAATTCCTAACTTAACCTTTTTTTTTTTGTGCTTGTTAATGGTCTTAAGGTCTTGTAAATATTAGTCTTACCAAAATCACCAAAAGTTTGATATTTTTGACGATGACGAAGGGGGAAAAGATACCAGGACCAAACTAAGTTGAAAAATTGAAAAAAAAATGAAAAACTCAAAAATTTAAATCCTTAACCTGCCTTAATAAAATTATAGAAATTATTATTTTATCTTTTTCATTCTCTTATGTTATTTATTGTTTTCCTTAGTTTGTAACTTTGTTGTCATCATCAAAAAGGGGGAAATTGTTGAACCCTAGTTTTGATGATGACAAAGGAACAAAGATACAAACTAAGTATTGAACTAACAAGTTGTTAAGTGAATGGATTTTACAAGGTATCAAAGAAAGGAGCAAAGCGAATACTAAGTCAAAGAAGAAATCAAGTTTGGATTTTAAAGACTAAGTGAAGATGCTCAAAGATTTGGTACTGGAGAAGCATTGGAGCAAGAAGATAAAAGCAAGGTTTTTTGTTTCTATTTCCAATGTAAAGGAGCGAGTAAGAATTGGTAAGGAACTATGGCACTTTAAAATGAGAATGAGTGTATGTTCCTTTGATAGGAACAGACGAACTGGCACTATCTTGTTAAGTTAAAGAAACTAATTATTAAAAGGAACTAGACATAGATTGAAGCAGTACAACGGTTAATATATGACGCTTGAGTGTTTTATGCCTAGATTCTAGGAAACCGTTTTATTTAAGTAAAAATCTGATTTTAAGGAATATCATTTTAAGGAAAATATTTTATTTTTATTAGATAATAAAAATCCCTTTCCGGAATTATGGAAAATATTTTCTAAAGATAATATTTTGATAAAAGGATTTAATTTTGGTTTTATTAATTAAAATACTTTCTAAGTAAATCAGTTTTTTGGTTTACTACCTAAGTGGTTGCTAAATTTAAGGAAGCATTAAAATTTCCATAAACCACATTTAACAGAGATCATGGAGATCATGCGTGTCAAAAAGGAACGTGTTCCTGTAGTTGAGGGACATCATGGGAAAATATTTTTACCACTAACACATGATTTAATCCCACGCTCTAAGTAATCACTGCTATAAATACTTATGTTTAATTAAGTTCCAATTTGTGTCTGACCAAATGAATTAGTGAGTTTAACTATGTAAAGTGTGAGTGCCCTCATTCTCTCATAAAAGCCATTTGTTCTTTGCCTTCTTACTCTAATTCCACTAAGTTTATTTGATCTATTGTATTTTGGTTTTGGGGTAAGGGCATTTAGAGTGAAGTCCTGTAAGAGAGAAAGCTTTTTGAGTGAAACGAGTTAAAGTGAGAAAACTTCAAGTTAAGTTGAGAGGAACAACTGTTAAGGGAACAATTGTTTAGGAACTTGAGTTTAGGAACTCAAGGTGTGGCCCGTGAGTAGAATTATGTTGTAACAAAGTTGTTTGGCCTAATTAGTGAAAGTGTTGAGTTTAAAATCCCTAGTGGTCGAGGTTGTTTCTTCTTGTTGGGTCCAAGAATTTTTTCGTCGTAAAAATCCCTTGTGTTCCTTTAGCTTGTTTCTTTGTTTAAGTTTTATAATTACACAAAAAGTAACGTTTATTTGTACACCCCCCCTCTTGTATTGTTCCTAATGAAATAACACGGGCGATCTAGGAAACACAAGGGGAAAATAGGAGAGTTTTGAGAATATTGTAAAGAGTTTAAGGGTTTATTGTGTTTTCTAACTTAAAAAAATATTATAAATTTGGAGTTTTATTGTAATTAAAAGGGTGTTACTTTTGTACTTTTACATTATGTTTTACAAACATTTTAATGTGGAAGAAGCATTAACTATTTGGATTTAGACTTTGTATATAAATAAGGTGATATATTTTGGTTGTATAAAGAATGAAATTTTACTTAAATGGTCAAGGGATCAAAACCTCTTGCACAATTTTTTGCGTTAATTGAAACAAAGAAAGGAATGTCGTGTCATAACTTACATGGCAGCATGTCAACCTACACATTCAGATGACATGTGGCGAGCTATAAAATTTCCCCACATTTAAATAATATAGTAGTATTTTAGCCTGGGAGATGCTCTATTATTATTCATAATTTCATAGTTGATTTTATTTACTTTTCGTAATTTTCTGTCTAGTGTAAAATTGGAATATGGACGTTGAAAAAAACTAATAAGGAACTGGGAGTAAAAATAACAATTTTAATGCAATTGGGGTCAGAGAATGCTATTATCTTAATAAAAGTGTCAGAGATCAAAAAAACTTGTCTATGTCTTTATAGTTAGATATAATTATAAGACTTTATTATGTTTAACTTTGAAACATTAAACATTGATTGGTGGTTAAACTCACACATTTCATTCCAACATATTATTAATATTTTTAGATGAGATCATAAACATGTGTATTAAAAGTTTGAGAAGAGTGCCACGGTATATATATCATAGAGTATCATGTGGCACCGTTCCTTTGATATGGACGTCTTTTAATATATTTGAATAGATATATATACGTATAAGTGACAATTCAATCAAAATAACAACTAAATACGCGTTTGAAATTATTTCAGGAGATGTTCCAAAAGTTTTTCTAATTATATTTCCATAGTAATATAGTTTATTTTGTCTGATTGCCCAAATTACTATAGTTGACAATATAACATTTGATAACTATTTTCCTTGTAATTGGTTCGTCATATTAAAATTACCCAAGAAACAACATACCATCTAAGCAGGATTCGTAATAAACTTGTCGTTAGGTCGTTCTTTTTTAATATGGTATATATACAATATTAGTATATTACAAGTAAATATGTTAAGGATTTCATAAACACCGTATGTTACTGTAAGTGATGTCATAAACACAGCAGGGGGTTGTGCGGGGGCGCTGCAGGGGGAGGTGTAGGGCGTCCGCAGCGGGGGGAGGTGCAAGGGGGTTCCGCAGGTGGGGGGAGGTGTAAGGGGGCTGCGGCGGGGGGGAGGGAGGTGCGGGGTGGTCCGCAGGAGTCTTTGGTGGGGGGGTGCGGTGGGGGGAGCAGTGTGGAGGGGGTGCACGGGGAGCAGTGTTGGGGGTCTCGCATGGGGAACCAGTGGGGGGGCCAGTGTAGGGGCGGGGGCGGTTTGCGGGGGGGGGCAGGTGCGGGGGTCGCACGGTGGGGGGAGCAATGCGGGGGGTCGCAGGGGGAGCAATGTGGTGGGGTTTGCAAGGGAGAAGTAGTGGGGGAGCAATGCGGGGGTGTGGGCGTCTAGGAAGGGCAAGCAGGGAAGGGGTTGTGTGGGAGGGGGAGGCAAGCAAGGGAGGGGGCAATGAGAGGGGAGGGGGCGGCTAGTAGGGAGGCAGCAAGGGAGGAAGAAATATGGTCCGAGATTTTGTTTCAATTATGTTTTTTTGTTTAATCTTGCGCGTTTCCATTTGTATTTTAAATTTATGGACATTTCAAACATGGTATGAGATGATGTAATTTTGGAGGAAGAAACTGATGATGATTATGATAAATCGTCGGATGATGATGATGAGTATGATGAGGAGAAGGAGGAGGATAAAGGTGAACTGGAAGACATGGCGCATGATGAGGAAATGCGTTTGTGTGATCAGGAATTTTGCTTCGTTGAAATGCATGAGCAGCTAGCCGATAATGCTCCCCCCATTGACGACAATGCTAGGGAAGATTATCCTAGTGCTTCATCCATCATTGTGCCACATAAAGATGCGGGGAAAGAAGTTCATAGTACCACCAAAACTCCAAATAAGGTTGCAACAAAGAAGCGGAAAGGAAGGGGTGCGGCCAAGGGTTTGAATGTTAAGGGCTCTATGACCCTCGAGTATGATGATAAGGGTCAACCTTGTGTGCGCAAACTCAAAAATTTGGTCAAATGGAAAGATGTGCCCGAGGGAATGAAGAAAACATTATGGGAAGACACTTGTGTATGTTTAAATTTTGACTATATTACTTTAATTTCCCCCATTTAGGGGCATGGTAGGTCATAGATAGTTATAATTACAACATATATCACCATTAGAGTCAAGTAAAGTCCAATTATATGCTTTGAAAACCATTTTGGGTAGATAAATGTCATTTTGTGTAAATGAAGGCCGTTTTGGGGCGATTTTGCCTTTTGAATCTCAATTTACTTAGTTTCCCGCATTTAGTCTCATGTTAGATCATGTATAATCCTAATAACAACATATTTAACCATTAGAGTCATGTAAAATTCATTCACATGCTTGGAAATCCATTTTGGGTAAATGAACGCCGTTTCTAGCCGATTTTAGCCATTCAAGCTCATTTTACTTAGCTTCCGGCATTTTGCCACATATTAGGACATGTATGGTTCTAATAACAACATATATAACCATTAAAGTCAATTAAAGTACATTCACATGCTTTGAAACCCATTTTGGCTAGATAAATGTCAATTTGGGTAAGCGAAGGCCATTTGGGGTGATTTTGCCTTTTGAACTTCAATTTACTTAATTTCCCGCATTTAGTCTCATGTTAGCTCATTTATATTCCTAATAACAACATAAATAACCATTAGAGTCAAGTAAAATTCATTCACATGCTTAGAAACCCATTTTGGGTAAATGAAGGTCGTTTCGGGCCGATTTGGCCTTTCAAACTCATTTTACATAGTTTCCCGCATTTAGCAACATATTAGGACATTTATGATTCAAATAATAACATATATAACCATTAGAGTCAAGTAAAGTCCATTCATATGCTTTGAAACCCATTTTGGGCAGATAAATGTCATTTTGGGTAAATGAAGGCCATTTGGGGCGATTTTGCCTTTTGAAGAATTTACTTAGTTTCCCGCATTTAGTCTTATGTTAGGTCATGTATAGTCCTAATAACGACATATATAACCATTAGAGCCAAGTAAAATTAATTCACATGCTTGGAAACCCATTTTGGATAAATGAAGGTCGTTTCGGGTGATTTTGGCCTTTCAAGCTCATTTTACTTAGTATCCCGCACTTAGACACATATTAGGACATGTATTATTCTAATAACAACATATATAACCATTAGAGTCAAGTAAAATTCATTCACAAGCTTTGAAACCCATTTTGGGTAAATGAAGGCCATTTCAAACCGATTTTGGCCTTACAAGTTCATTTTAGTTAGTTTCCCGCATTTAGCCACATGTTAGTTCATGTATAGTTCTAATAACAACATATATAACCATTAGAGTCAAGTAAAATCCATTCACATGCCTTGAAACCCATTTTGGGTAAATGAAGGCCGTTTCAGGCTGATTTTGGCCTTTCAATCTCATTTTAATTAGTTTCCCGCATTTAGCCACATATTAGGATATGTATAGTTTTAATAACAACATATATAACCATTTGAGTCAAGTAAAGTTCATTCACATGCTTTAAAACCCATTTTGGGTAAATGAAGGCCATTTCAAACCGATTTTGGCCTCACAAGTTCATTTTAGTTAGTTTCCCGTATTTAGCCACATGTTAGTTCATGTATAGTTCTAATAACAACATATATAACCATTAGAGTCAAGTAAAATCCATTCACGTGCCTTGAAACCCATTTTGGGTAAATGAAGGCCGTTTCAGGCCGATTTTGGCCTTTCAATCTCATTTTACTTAGTTTACCGCATTTAGCCACATATTATGATATGTATAGTTTTAATAACAACATACATAACCATTTGAGTCAAGTAAAATTCATTCACATGCTTTGAAACCCATTTTGGGTAAACGAAGGCCATTTCGAGCCGATTTTGGCCTTACAAGTTCATTTTACTTAGTTTCCCGCATTTAGCCACATGTTAGTTCATGTATAGTTCAAATAACAACATATATAACCATTGGAGTCAAGTAAAATTCATTCACATGCTTTGAAACCCATTTTGGGTAAATGAAGAGCATTTGGGGCCGATTTTCGCCTTTCAAGTTCAATTTACTTAGTTTCCAGCATTTAGCCACATGTTAGGTCATGTATAACTCTAATAACAACTTATATAACCATTAGAGTCCTGTAAAGTCCACTTATATGCTTTGAGGGTAGATAATTGTCATTTTGGGGTAAATAAAGGCCATTTCAGGCCAATTTTTGCTTCTTATGTTCAATTTTTTTTTCCGCATTTAGCCACTGTTTTCTTTGATATATGTATATATATATGTATATATGTATATATGTATATGTATATGTATATGTATATGTATATGTATATGTATATGTATATGTATACTGTTTCGAACAACTTATATGTATATATGTATATGTATATGTATATGTATATGTATATGTATATGTATATGTATATGTATATGTATATGTATATGTGTATATGTATATTTATATGTACATGTATATGTAGATGTATATATGTATATTTATATGTACATGTGTATATGTATATATGTAGATATGTATATGTATATGTGTATATGTATATATGTATATGTATATGTACATGTGTATATGTAGATGTATATATGTATATGTACATATGTATATGTATATGTATATATGTATATGTACATATGTATATGTATATGTACATATGTATATATGTATATGTATATATATGTATATCTGTATATGTATTTATGTATATGTATATGTATATGTATATGTATATGTATATGTATATGTATATATGTATATGTATATGTATATATGTATATATATATATGTATGTATATATATATATATATATATATATATATATATATATATATATGTATGTGTATATATATATATATATGTATGTGTATATATATATATATATATATATATATATATATATATATATATATATATATATATATATATATATATATATATATGTATGTATATGTATGTATATATATATATATAAATATATATATATATATATATATATATATATATATATATATGTATATATGTATGTGTATATATATATATATATATATATATGTATGTATATGTATATATATATATATATATATATATATATATATATATATGTATGTATATGTATGTGTGTATATATATATATATATATATATATATATATATATATATATATATATATATATATATATATATATATGTATGTATATGTATATATATATATATATATATATATATATGTATATATGTATATGTATATGTATATGTATATATATATGTATATATATATATATGTATATCCGTATATGTATATGTATATGTATATATATATGTATATATGTATATGTATATGTATATGTGTATATGTATATATGTATATATGTATATGTATATGTATATGTATATGTGTATATGTATATATGTATATGTATATGTATATGTATATGTATATGTATATGTATATGTATATGTATATATGTATATATGTATATGTATATGTATATGTGTATATGTATATATGTATATATGTATATGTATATGTATATGTATATGTATATGTATATGTATATGTATATGTATATGTATATGTATATGTATATGTATATGTATATGTATATGTATATGTATATGTATATGTATATGTATATGTATATATGTATATGTATATGTATATGTATATGTATATGTATATGTATATGTATATGTATATGTATATGTATATATGTATATGTATATGTATATGAATAGTTTAGTCTTTGACTGAAATAAACCTTTTCTTCTTTTGCTATTTCTAACTGTTTTTGTAATTTTACTAGTTCAATTAAACTGGGAATAGTGTTATTCATTTATCGTTTTAGTTTTATATTGGTTTTGATTATATGTAAATTCAAAATAGTCTTGGTTTATTTTCCATGGCTTAACTTTTTCTAAGAAATCTTTTCCTAATATTATTTTGTTATTTAGGGTTATAACATATTCGATGTTTATATCTTGTAGTGCAATCTTTGTTGTTAGGGTGATTAATCTATTAAAATTTTCATTGATGTTAAGAGATAGTTTTTCTAATGGAATATAATTATTTTCAATGTTGATGTCTATTTGTCTTGTTAGGTTTTTTGTTCCTATTTGTATAAGTATATAATGTTCATATGATTTTAGTTGAATAGGTAGACTGTCAGTTAAATGTCGTTTGGATCGAGAAATACTTAACCGTTTCTTTACGATTTCTCAATCTTCATAGTTTGGTTTTGAATATAATTTAATCCTTTTTCTATAGGTAAAATAAGATCCGTAAAAGGGGTGTCTATAGTAATTGGTCTCAATTTATTTTTGGTATAAATTTGATGTTGATCTGTTAAAATATAAGCATTCTTACATTGTCTTGTCATAACTTTTGATCCATTGGTCATGTTTATTCCACTTAGCATCCAGTATAATACTAATGCTTTTTCTATGTTTTGGTCGAGTTAAACTTATAGAATAATTTGGTTTAATTATGAATCTTACTTTCGATAAATAAGATTTCCTTTAAGTTGTGCTATAATAGCTTGTTCTCTTTGGTTCTTTTATTCTGTCATCGGCTAATTCTAACTCTAAGGGAGTATCTATTCCTTCTTTAAAACATGCTTTTATTATTATTTCGATGGTTGCTTGTTCTACAAATCTAAATGTAATTGGTTTATTTTTTAAAGTATTGTTAATTTTTGTTATTTCTTCATTTAACACTTCTTGTGTTATTAAAGGAACTCTAGTATTTCCTTGTACTTGGGTTATATCTATAACATGTTCCCTATCGGCTATGACTAAATATTCTTGCTTTTTCTTTTTAAAATACTTTGTTAAATTTGTGAAGTCAAATTTTTTCTTATCTACTATTTTATCGGGTGACAAAGTAAATCCTTCATATTTTAATTCATTATATTTTTGCAAATCGAAACTAGCTCTTTGATTTCTATGTTATTCCGTAATATCTTCATCATAATCAACTTGTTGTAGTTCCTTACTCATCACTATCAGTTTCAATATTATCTGTTTCTTCATTACTTTCTTCATGGTTTTCTATTCCATTGATTTCATCATTATCTGTTTCATATTCAAGCATATATATTTGTCGATATCAAAGTATAGATAACTAGCAGCCTTCTCGGTATCCGATTCAGGGGATTTCCGGTATTTCATTATTGTCTTTGATATTATTTATAAGTTGTTCTTCGATTTTATCAAATTTATTATTATACTCTAGTTTAAGATTTTGTATTTCGTTATTAAAACTATTTTCTACTCTATAGACTTTGTCTAAAATTTGTTTGGTATTAAGATGTATTATTTTAATAGATTCTTCCATTTTTCTCATTCGTTCATCGTATTTTCTTTCTAGTTTCTCTAATTTTTTATAAATATCGTTGATTGTTTTGTTATCCTGATAGTTACATTCTATGTTTGTCAGTTGTACTAAATTATTTTCTAGCGCTAATCTTCTTTCTCTACAAATTCATTTTCTAATATCATTTGTTTTCGATCTTTAATTAAATAAAATGTGCCTTCACTTATTTCTGCAAATTGTCTATTTTGATTAGTCTTATGTATTTTAAATGGACCGTCTGGATATCTAATAATTTCTTCTTCAATTATTTTTTCGTTATTATTCATTATTCTTCTTGTTTAAATACTCTTTCGTATTCTACTTCGATTTTCTTTCTTAAAAGTAATTCAGGAAATAACTGTGAATATTCTTTAGTGATCTTTTTTCCTAATATTTTGTAACCTTGTTCTTCTAATTCCATTGGTAACTTAGTATTACTTGACTCTGGTTTGTCTCGATTTATTTTTACTTTCTTTTAGCAATTTTATAATTAATAAAATATTTGTATTAATTATTTTTAAATTAGTACCTAAGTGTTCGTCTGTTTCTAATTCACTCATAAGCATAAAACTGGTTTTCTATTTAGCTTATAATTTTTATAATCTTCTATGATTTTCTTAACCACTTCTTCTTGTTGTTTTATTTGTATTTCTAGTAATTCTAATTGATCATCAAAAGGTTTTAACTCTTTTTCATAGTCATAATTATCATTTAACGTTGCTCGTTCTAATATTTGTAGTTTATTAATGATAGCTATTTGCTTTTGATTACTTAATTCTAAACTTTTAATATCCGCTTCCATAAGTGATATAAAGTATTGCCAATTAGCTTTTGTCATTGCTCTGTTTACTTGTGATTTAGTACTCATACGTATAATGAATTTTGTAAATCTTTAAGTTCTTGTTTAGCTATTAAGTTTCTATTTTTCTTGTCTTGTAACTTAATTAAATATTTTCTCAAGGCATCTTTTATTTCATTATCTTTTCTTCTGTATGCTTCATATAAGTAATCTTCAAAATCATCTATTTTATCTTGTATAATTCTATTCTGAATATTTAATATGTTTTCTCTCGTTTTTATATGATCTTTAACGTTATTTATTTGTGTTTTAATAGTCATATTGAATTTATCAATTGTTCAAGTTCTATTAATGATTGGCTAAGTTCTATTTGTTTTAAGAAATCAATTAATTTTTCAATTTCTAGTTGTATTTGTACAATTTTATCTATCTTGATGTGTTCTTCTTGTAGTATGTCAATTAAAATATTTCTTAACTCTAAATCTTCTACTCTAGCTGTGTGAATATGAGAAATTCTTAGTTGTTCTTTTAAGTTATCAATTTTAATTTGTAAAGCATAATTTATCCATTCAACACGTAGTTTAACAGTTTTTATTAGAGAACTCATAAGCTAAGTAAATAATCAGGCAAATATTTAAGCAAATAAACACGTAAATAGGTAATTGATCTGTTTCTCTATGAACTTCTTTTTAAGACTCAATCCCTTTTGCTTATAATAAACCTTAATCGGTTAATAACAATTCCATCAGCTTTCATATAAGTACTGCTAATCCGCTTTGACAACCCTTAAGCACTTTAAGCATAATTAAATAAATTCATGTTTTTCAACCTCACCACATAGGTTTCATGCATCACGCCCTACAACGCCTTCTCATTTTCAACGGCTAAACGGGCTCCTGCTACCAATTGTCTCTTGGTTTCTAAACATGATTTTACTTAATCGGGGAAAGCATATTTAAGATAGCATACGTCCTATATGAAATTATAGAATCATCTTAACAGATCTTAGTATTATTATAAACTAGGGGATTGAATTTAAATTTAGTTCATAAGAAAAGGGGTTACCTTATCTGCTTCCATAATTGTCTGTAAAATATCTTAAAGAATTAGCTATAAGTAAGTAACTCCGATCTTGTGAATAGTAAGCTCTGATACCAGTTGTGGGGGGGGGTGAAGCGTGTTTTCAGAGAAGGTAGAATAGAGAAGAAATGTTGAGAGGAAAAATATGGAAATGTAGTTAGGCAAGTGCCTTCTGATGATTTTGCCTCATCAGATAACTCTTATTTATAAGCAAAGGATTACAACGGTTCGTACAAAAACTACATACTGTTATAAAACACTATTTGCTACAGTGAAAAGTGCTACAGTAAAAATACTATTCACTATTCACTATTCACATATTTTTCGCGTTAGCCGCCTATCTTTTGTCGTGTAGTAACTATTACAAAGTTTATCTGTTACATGATAAAATATCTCTATTCTACAGTGCTTATCTTATTAGACAGATATTTTATTCTGGTACGCTGTGTTCTATCTCTGTAGTTGATACTGCAGTGTTAGATGATTCAGCCTTATCTTCATAACTATCCATATCTTCGATTATTGGTACAGTCGTTTGCTTAACTCCACATATCTTACATGAGTGGTTATTATTTTGTTGCATCCAACTGCAATATCTCTTCAAAGTATCCTCAGTTAGGAAATTCCTTGGTAAATACCGTGTAACTGGCGCTTGGTCTGGGTGGAGCAGGCTCCATATCCATGATTTAATAGTTTCGATCGCATCATGGCCATATCTTGTGCTTTGAGAGATAATTAGTGTGTTTAACTCCTTATGGTTTATCCAAACATAAGTCTTGACCATGTTAATCAAGGCTTCATAAATTGCTTTTATCTTGACTGCCCTCTTTTCCCTGAGGAGGTCTGGTATCTCGTGGTGGTTTAACTCTGGCTGTGCCTTAATTTCTTCAGGGCAGATAAAATGTGTTGTACAACCCATTTTAACAACCCTAATACATTGTTTTATCTCAGAAAAAGTAACTTCGCCTGGGGCGGTATAGCATCTTACAAAAATCATAGGGGATTTTGTAATATGCAAATAACTTTTAGCTGCTTTATATAGTTCAGGAATTGATGATAGCTCCTCTCCATTCAGTGTATATACTGAATTAAGAAGGCCATAATCATAAGCTGCTTTGACTAAATTTGCATTGCAACCAGGCAACGCTATTAACTCGTTTACCCTTTTTAAAGGGTTAGTAACATATCCACCTTCGATTTCTCCATGGCGGTCTTTTGTGGTTATTTCTGGGAAGGTATTTAGCCTATTGGCAATAAGTAAGAAATAATCTATATATTGGCGAACTTGAGGGATCATTGTTTGTTTCGTACCTAAGGTTAATTTTTCTATAAAAGAAGTGGTATCTGGTATTAAGCTTGGAAAGTTTATTTCATTGATAACTGGAGTAGGGTTATTGGCTTGATTGGGGTTATAGGTTTGTAGGGACATACTTCGTTTGAAAGGGGAGTTAACTTTTCTTGTGATAACTCGGCTTTTATATTTTTGGCTGGTGCCAATATCGCTTGCTCCATATTAGGATTCTTTGGAAGTGGCTTCTCTTTTCATAGAAGCAAGTTCTTCCATTATCTTTTTGAGTTGTATCTTGAGTTCCTGATTTTCTATAATTAGTTGTTGAACTATGTCTTGAGAGATAGTCTGCAAAACAGTTTTCTTTGGTATTTAGTAATTCAATAGTAAACTCATACTGGTTAATATCGGCTACAATCCTGTTTATCTCCTTCCTCGTAATTGAATCCTGCAATTTTTGGGTTAGCCAACTTTTAACAGTTCTATTATCTGTTCTGATTATAAATTTATTATAAACTATGTAACATTCAAATTTTTTAATTCCATATTTTACTGCTTTTAACTCTTTTTTATTTATATCCCAATTGATTTCATTTGCTTTAAATGTTCCTGAGTGATATCGACAAACATATTCCTTTTTATCATTTTTATATCTATACTTTAATACTGCTCCATAACCGTTATTAGTTTCACTAGCATCTGTTTCTACTATCCATGTAAATTCTTTGTCTTCATCGGGAAAACTTAGTTTTGGTAACTTTCTGACTAATTCCTTAATTTTTTCTAAAGTCTTTGTGTCAGTATCATTCCATCTAAAATCGTAGTCTTTCTTTAGTTTTTTAGTTAATGGTTCAGTATATTGTGATAGTTTAGGGATAAATTCTCTAACTTGATTAACTATTCCTAAGAACTTTTGTAATTCCTTTTTAGTATTAATTTCTTGTTGAAACTCTATAATTTTTTGAGCTATATGGTCTTGCATTTTTATTCCAGCTTTATCTATTTCAAATCCTAAGAATTCGATCTGAGTTTTAAATAATTCCATTTTCTTTTTGCTTAACATTATACCACTGGTTTTAATGATTTCTATAAACTGTTCTAATAACTTATAATGTTCTTCTTGAGTTTTCGAATAGATTAGTATGTCATCAATGTAGACTACACAATTTGATAGTTGATTTAAATATTTATCCATAAATGCTTGGAATCTTCCTGGGGCATTTTTATATCCAAAAGGTAATACATTCCATTCATAAAATCCATTAGGGACTTTGAATGCTGTTAATTGTTTAGATTCTTCAGTTAATTTTAGTTGGTGAAAACCACTTTTACAATCAAACTTTGAAAAATAATTGTAACCTTGTATTTGCCTCATTTTAAGTATCTTATTTGGTATGGGGTAATTATATGTAATTGTTTTTTCATTTAGAATTCGGTAATCTATAACCATTCGTGTTTTACCTCTTTTTTGTTCAGAATGATTATTAACTATAAATGCACTGCTACTATGTTTTGATTTACTTGGTCTAATTAATTGGCCAGCTAATAGTTCCGTTATATGCATTTTAAATTCCTTTTCATCTCTTTGGGTATTATTAAAGGGTTTTTGTGATATTATGCTATTCGGGTCTTTTAATGTCATTTGTATTTCCGTTTTATGCTTATACCAATTCTCTAAAGGGTTATCACTACATAATTTTTCTAGTTGAGTTTTTAAAGGAGTAAGCTTATCTAAATGGAGTATACCTATTTCTATAATTTCAAAGTTATTAAGAGGTTCCCCTCTTCTTGGTTCGTCATTTTTGGACTAATTGAGTTTCTTCACCTATTTTACATTTTTCCCATTCTATTGGCATTCTTTCTCTATTTTTGACTATTTTAGCTCTTAATTTATGTTTACAAGGAGTAAATAATGTGACAAATTCTTTACCTATACTAAAAGGTTTATATTGGCTAAGGAAGTTAGTTCCGAGTATGATGTCTTTTCCTATTAGTTCGAAACAGTATACTTTAGGTATAATTAATATTTTATTCCAAATTTGTATTTTTACCTTTGTTTGATATAAGGTAATGGTACTACTATTGTTATTAAATCCATTGATTCTAAATGGTGTGTTTAATTTTTTCCATTCTGGTAAACAATTTTCTTTCATTATTGTTGGTTGTGCTCCTGTATCAACCATTGATGTATAATATCTACTTTTGTATCCGTCAAAGATTATTTTTATAAGTATATAGGTCAAATTACTCATTTTTATTAAGAATTGCTAAGTCATTTGTCATTTTATGTAGTCAGTTGTTCTAATATTTCTATGTCTTTAGTTTTCTCTTGTAACTTTTTAGAGTATAATTGTATACTATAGTGATGGCATCCTGCAAATCTAACGTAGTTTAGTCTTTGACTGAAATAAACATTTTCTTCTTTTGCTATTTCTAACTGTTTTTGTAATTTTACTAGTTCAATTAAACTGGGAATAGTGTTATTCATTTATCGTTTTAGTTTTATATTGGTTTTGATTATATGTAAATTCAAAATAGTCTTGGTTTATTTTCCATGGCTTAACTTTTTCTAAGAAATCTTTTCCTAATATTATTTTGTTATTTAGGGTTATAACATATTCGATGTTTATATCTTGTAGTGCAATCTTTGTTGTTAGGGTGATTAATCTATTAAAATTTTCATTGATGTTAAGAGATAGTTTTTCTAATGGAATATAATTATTTTCAATGTTGATGTCTATTTGTGCTGTTAGGTTTTTTGTTCCTATTTGTATAAGTATATAATGTTCATATGATTTTAGTTGAATAGGTAGACTATCAGTTAAATGTCGTTTGGATCGAGAAATACTTAACCGTTTCTTTACGATTTCTAAATCTTCATAGTTTGGTTTTGAATATAATTTTAATCCTTTTTCGATAGGTAAAATAAGATCTGTAAAAGGGGTGTCTATAGTAATTGGTCTCAATTTATTTTTGGTATAAATTTGATGTTGATCTGTTAAAATATAAGCATTCTTACATTGTACTATCATAACTTTTGATCCATTGGTCATGTTTATTCCACTTAGCATCCAGTATAATACTAATGCTTTTTCTATGTTTTGGTCAGTTAAACTTATAGAATAATTTGGTTTAATTATGAATCTTACTTTCTGATAAATAAGATTTCCTTTAAGTTGTGCTATAATAGCTTGTTCTACTGGTTCTTTTATTCTGTCATCAGCTAATTCTAACTCTAAGGGAGTATCTATTCCTTCTTTAAAACATGCTTTTATTATTATTTCGATGGCTGCTAGTTCTACAAATCTAAATGTAATTGGTTTATTTTTTAAAGTATTGTTAATTTTTGTTATTTCTTCATTTAACACTTCTTGTGCTATTAAAGGAACTCTAGTATTTCCTTGTACTTGGGTTATATCTATAACATGTTCCCTATCAGCTATGACTAAATATTCTTGCTTTTTCTTTTTAAAATACTTTGTTAAATTTGTGAAGTCAAATTTTTTCTTATCTACTATTTTATCGGGTGACAAAGTAAATCCTTCATATTTTAATTCATTATATTTTTGCAAATCGAAAATAGCTCTTTGATTTCTATGTTGTTCCGTAATATCTTCATCATAATCAACTTGTTGTAGTTCCTTACTCATCACTATCAGTTTCAATATTATCTGTTTCTTCATTACTTTCTTCATGGTTTTCTATTCCATTGATTTCATCATTATCTGTTTCATATTCAAGCACATATATTTCTTCATCTGGTGGTATATTGGTTTTGCCTAATTCATATTCTGCTATATGAAGTTCAATGAAATTTATATTTTTAATATTCTTAGTATTATTTCTATTTGTCTTTGCTTTGCATTCTCTTGCTATATGACCTATCTGTCCACAATTGTAACATTTACATCTTTTGGGGTTTTTAGCATATTTATAAATTTTTCTTTTAATAAAATAAATTTTATATGATCTTTTCTTATTTTTATATTTTCCATATGGTTTGAATCTTTTGTATCGTCTTCGCATCAATTTAGGTCTTTTTGCTGTATATCTTTTATTTGATTTGTAACAACCAAATTTTGGTATTTCATATCTATTACAACAGTCATTAAATTTAGCCTGTTTTCTAAATTCTTTTAGGTTATTAACTTCCATACAATAGTTTTTGTACCATGCTTGTAAATAAGCTATTTGTTCTCCTAAAGTTCCTGTTTTAGGTTCTGTGTAAAAAGCTTGTTGTACCATAGTATTTATAGGTGCTGGTAGTTTTTCAAAATATAATTTTCGAAAGACTGCTGATTGTTCAGGGGTTTTGGTTCCTAATTCATAATAATTCATTTGGAATGCACAAGTATATTTATTTAAATCTTCTGGACACATAGAACATATTTGCATATTATATAATTGGGACTTGCAATATTCTTTTTTGGCTATAGCATATTTTAAATCTGTATTTGGATTACCAAATTCTCTTCGAAATATTCTCTCATATTTTTTCAACATTTGAATTGGATCTGTCATCTCGATTCCTTCTATTTTGGTACTTCTTAATTCTGTTAATTCTGTTATGCCTATATTATTTAAAAAGTTTTTAGCTATTCCTGTTATTGTGGCTTCAATATAATTTGCTGCCGCACTAACGTGTATTTTAGCTTCGATTAATTTACCAGTTATCCTAGATACCCAATTTTGTATATCTATTTCAGCGTTTAAGGAACAATCTAAGTTTAAAGTTTCTCCGGCTTGATTATCTCTTGGTATGTAGTCGTTTTCTATTTTTCTTCGATATTTCCATATATAGTCGTTATTTTTATACTTGTAATCATAATATTTTTTCTTTTTAAAGGTAGGTTTATAACTTCTATCAGTTTCCATATGATCATAATTGCCATCGTTGTAGACTTTTGTGAGTACATTAATTTCTTCATCGTTATCTGAGTTAAAGTCGGTTTCTAAATAATTTGAATATCTAAATTCTTGACTGGATTGTTCAGAACAAGTTTCATCATTATCTGTTTCATATTCAAGCACATATATTTCTTCATCTGGTGGTATATTGGTTTTGCCTAATTCATATTCTGCTATATGAAGTTCAATGAAATTTATATTTTTAATATTCTTAGTATTATTTCTATTCGTCTTTGCTTTGCATTCTCTTGCTATATGACCTATCTGTCCACAATTGTAACATTTACATCTTTTGGGGTTTTTAGCATATTTATAAATTTTTCTTTTAATAAAATAATTTTTATATGATCTTTTCTTATTTTTATATTTTCCATATGGTTTGAATCTTTTGTATCGTCTTCGCATCAATTTAGGTCTTTTTGCTGTATATCTTTTATTTGATTTGTAACAACCAAATTTTGGTATTTCATATCTTTTACAACAGTCATTAAATTTAGCTTGTTTTCTAAATTCTTTTAGGTTATTAACTTCCATACAATAGTTTTTGTGCCATGCTTGTAAATAAGCTATTTGTTCTCCTAAAGTTCCTGTTTTAGGTTCTGTGTAAAAAGCTTGTTGTACCATAGTATTTATAGGTGCTGGTAGTTTTTTAAAATATAATTTTCGAAAGACTGCTAATTGTTCAGGGGTTAAGCCATGGAAAATAAACCAAGACTATTTTGAATATACATATAATCAAAACCAATATAAAACTAAAACGATAAATGAATAACACTATTCCCAGTTTAATTGAACTAGTAAAATTACAAAAACAGTTAGAAATAGCAAAAGAAGAAAAGGTTTATTTCAGTCAAAGACTAAACTACGTTAGATTTGCAGGATGCCATCACTATAGTATACAATTATACTCTAAAAAGTTACAAGAGAAAACTAAAGACATAGAAATATTAGAACAGCGACTACATAAAATGACAAATGACTTAGCAATTCTTAATAAAAATGAGTAATTTGACCTATATACTTATAGAAATAATCTTTGACGGATACAAAAGTAGATATTATACATCAATGGTTGATACAGGAGCACAACCAACAATAATGAAAGAAAATTGTTTACCAGAATGGAAAAAATTAAACACACCATTTAGAATCAATGGATTTAATAACAATAGTAGTACCATTACCTTATATCAAACAAAGGTAAAAATACAAATTTGGAATAAAATATTAATTATACCTAAAGTATACTGTTTCGAACTAATAGGAAAAGACATCATACTCGGAACTAACTTCCTTAACCAATATAAACCTTTTAGTATAGGTAAAGAATTTGTCACATTATTTACTCCTTGTAAACATAAATTAAGAGCTAAAATAGTCAAAAATAGAGAAAGAATGCCAATAGAATGGGAAAAATGTAAAATAGGTGAAGAAACTCAATTAGTCCAAAAAATGACAACCAAGAAAGAAAATATTAATAACTTTGAAATTATAGAAATAGGTATACTCCATTTAGATAAGCTTACTCCTTTAAAAACTCAACTAGAAAAACTATGTAGTGATAACCCTTTAGAGAATTGGTATAAGCATAAAACGGAAATACAAATGACATTAAAAGACCCGAATAGCATAATATCACAAAAACCCTTTAATAATACCCAAAGAGATGAAAAGGAATTTAAAATGCATATAACGGAACTATTAGCTGGCCAATTAATTAGACCAAGTAACTCAAAACATAGTAGCAGTGCATTTATAGTTAATAATCATTCTGAACAAAAAAGAGGTAAAACACGAATGGTTATAGATTATCAAATTCTAAATGAAAAAACAATTACATATAATTACCCCATACCAAATAAGATACTTAAAATGAGGCAAATACAAGGTTACAATTATTTTTCAAAGTTTGATTGTAAAAGTGGTTTTCACCAATTCAAATTAACTGAAGAATCTAAACAATTAACAGCATTCAAAGTCCTTAATGGATTTTATGAATGGAATGTATTACCTTTTGGATATAAAAATGCCCCAGGAAGATTCCAAGCATTTATGGATAAATATTTAAATCAACTATCAAATTGTGTAGTCTACATTGATGACATACTAATCTATTCGAAAACTCAAGAAGAACATTATAAGTTATTAGAACAGTTTATAGAAATCATTAAAACCAGTGGTATAGTGTTAAGCAAAAAGAAAATGGAATTATTTAAAACTCATATCGAATTCTTAGGATTTGAAATAGATAAAGCTGGAATAAAAATTCAAGACCATATAGCTCAAAAAATTATAGAGTTTCAACAAGAAATTAATACTAAAAAGGAATTACAAAAGTTCTTAGGAATAGTTAATCAAGTTAGAGAATTTATCCCTAAACTATCACAATATACTGAACCATTAACTAAAAAACTAAAGAAAGACTACGATTTTAGATGGAATGATACTGACACAAAGACTTTAGAAAAAATTAAGGAATTAGTCAGAAAGTTACCAAAACTAAGTTTTCCCGATGAAGACAAAGAATTTACATGGATAGTAGAAACAGATGCTAGTGAAACTAATAACGGTTATGGAGCAGTATTAAAGTATAGATATAAAAATGATTAAAAGGAATATGTTTGTCGATATCACTCAGGAACATTTAAAGCAAATGAAATCAATTGGGATATAAATAAAAAAGAGTTAAAAGCAGTAAAATATGGAATTAAAAAATTTGAATGTTACATAGTTTATAATAAATTTATAATCAGAACAGATAATAGAACTATTAAAAGTTGGCTAACCCAAAAATTGCAGGATTCAATTACGAGGAAGGAGATAAACAGGATTGTAGCAGATATTAACCAGTATGAGTTTACTATTGAATTACTAAATACCAAAGAAAACTGTTTTGCAGACTATCTCTCAAGACATAGTTCAACAACTGATTATAGAAAATCAGGAACTCAAGATACAACTCAAAAAGATAATGGAAGAACTTGCTTCTATGAAAAGAGAAGCCACTTCCAGCAATCCTAATATGGAGCAAGCAGATATTGGCACCAGCCAAAAATATAAAAGCCGAGTTATCACAAGAAAAGTTAACTCCCCTTTCAAACGAAGTATGTCCCTACAAACCTATAACCCCAATCAAGCCAATAACCCTACTCCAGTTATCAATGAAATAAACTTTCCAAGCTTAATACCAGATACCACTTCTTTTAAAGAAAAATTAACCTTAGGTACGAAACAAACAATGATCCCTCAAGTTCGCCAATATATAGATTATTTCTTACTTATTGCCAATAGGCTAAATACCTTCCCAGAAATAACAACAAAAGACCGCCATGGAGAAATCGAAGGTTGATATGTTACTAACCCTTTAAAAAGGGTAAACGAGTTAATAGCGTTGCCTGGTTGCAATGCAAATTTAGTCAAAGCAGCTTATGATTATGGCCTTCTTAATTCAGTATATACACTGAATGGAGAGGAGCTATCATCAATTCCTGAACTATATAAAGTAGCTAAAAGTTATTTGCATATTACAAAATCCCCTATGATTTTTGTAAGATGCTATACCGCCCCAGGCGAAGTTACTTTTTCTGAGATAAAACAATGTATTAGGGTTGTTAAAATGGGTTGTACAACACATTTTATCTTCCCTGAAGAAATTAAGGCACAGCCAGAGTTAAACCACCATGAGATACCAGACCTCCTCAGGGAAAAGAGGGCAGTCAAGATAAAAGCAATTTATGAAGCCTTAATTAACATGGTCAAGACTTATGTTTGGATAAACCATAAGGAGTTAAACACACTAATTATCTCTCAAAGCACAAGATATGGCCATGATGCGATCGAAACTATTAAATCATGGATATGGAGCCTGCTCCACCCCAGGACAAGCGCCCGGTTACACGGTATTTACCAAGGAATTTTCTAGCTGAGGATACTTTGAAGAGATATTGCAGTTGGATGCAACAAAATAATAACCACTCATGTAAGATATGTGGAGTTAAGCAAACGATTGTACCAATAATCGAAGATATGGATAGTTATGAAGATAAGGCTGAATCATCTAACACTGCAGTATCAACTACAGAGATAGAACACAGCGTACCAGAATAAAATATCTCGTCTAATAAGATAAGCACTCGTAGAATAGAGATATTTTATCATGTAACAGTATAAACTTTGTAATAGTTACTACACGACAAAAGATAGGCGGCTAACGCGAAAAATATGTGAATAGTGAATAGTGAATAGTATTTTTACTGTAGCACTTTTCACTGTAGCAAATAGTGTTTTGTAACAGTATGTAGTTTTTGTACGAACCGTTGTAATCCTTTGCTTATAAATAAGAGTTATCTGATGAGGCAAAATCATCAGAAGGCACTTACCTAACTACATTTCCATATTTTTCCTCTCAACATTTCTTCTCTATTCTACCTTCTCTCGAAAACACGCTTCACCCCCCCCCCACAACCGGTATCGAGCTTACTATTCACAAGATCGGAGTTACTTACTTATAGCTAATTCTTCAAGATATTTTACAGACAATTATGGAAGCAGATAAGGTAACCCCTTTTCTTATGAACTAAATTTAAATTCAATCCCCTAGTTTATAATAATACTAAGATCTGTTAAGATGATTCTATAATTTCATATAGGACGTATGCTATCTTAAATATGCTTTCCCCGATTAAGTAAAATCATGTTTAGAAACCAAGAGACAATTGGTAGCAGGAGCCCGTTTAGCCGTTGAAAATGAGAAGGCGTTGTAGGGCGTGATGCATAAAACCTATGTGGTGAGGTTGAAAAACATGAATTTATTTAATTATGCTTAAAGTGCTTAAGGGTTGTCAAAGCGAATTAGCAGTACTTATATGAAAGCTGATGGAATTGTTATTAACCGATTAAGGTTTATTATAAGCAAAAGGGATTGAGTCTTAAAAAGAAGTTCATAGAGAAACAGATCAATTACCTATTTACGTGTTTATTTGCTTAAATATTTGCCTGATTATTTACTTAGCTTATGAGTTCTCTAATAAAAACTGTTAAACTACGTGTTGAATGGATAAATTATGCTTTACAAATTAAAATTGATAACTTAAAAGAACAACTAAGAATTTCTCATATTCACACAGCTAGAGTAGAAGATTTAGAGTTAAGAAATATTTTAATTGACATACTACAAGAAGAACACATCAAGATAGAT
>CANSNZ010001128.1:175000-375000 GCA_947646795.1 Beta lomatogona
GTCTATCAAAGTTGATCGTGTCTCTGATTGGTGGTGCTCCATGCATCAGCGTGATAGGAACAATCAAATAACCATTTCAGATCCGGGGACCTTGAAGATAGTCAATGCCGTTGTAAGTACATGATGTGCCGCTTTTAAATTGCTCCCCGCTTTTAAATTGCTCACCCCGCTTCTTAATTCCCCCTTCCCCTTACACCCCCGCCCCTTGTTAAAATACATCATATCATTGCTGCCCCCCCCCCGCATGACCCCCCTTCCCCGCACCGCATACCCCCTTCTTTGCCCCCGTGCACTTCCCCCCGCACATACCCCCCGCCTCCCCCCGCACACAACACCTTGTTGCCTCCCCCCGCACACGACACCCCCCCTTGCACTGCCCCCTACACACAACACCCCGCTGCCTCCCCCTTACACACAACACCCCCCTTGCACTTCTCCCCGCACACAACACCTTGTTGCCTCCCCCATGCCCGCGCCCCTACACACAACACCCCCTTTACACCGCCCCCGCACTTTCCCCCCTTGCCTCCCCCGCACACACCCCCTTGATGCCTCCCCCGCACAAGACACCTTGGTGCCTCCCCCCCCTGCTTGCCTCCCCCTCGCACACAACACTCCCCTTGCACCGCCCCCGCACACCCCCCGTGCTGCCCCCCACCCTTTAAATTTGGCTTGTTAATTTCTCTTTTTTTTTTTTTTTTTACACTTACACTTGTTAATGGCGAGTTCAAGCAAACTAGTTTCAATAGGTTAGCGGCGAATTCACTCCCGAAAGCAACAAAGATGCCCTTTACGAGACTTTGGGAAGGGACCACAATGGACGTTTGAGGGGTTTTGGTGGTATTCGTCTCGGTGTGACAAAAGCCTATGCTAAAGATTCCTCCGTGGGTATAAAATCACGCTCTCATATTTCTGCACCATATGATACGGAAGCTATTAAACAAGCTATTCGGGAGAAGCTTACAGAGGAAATTACGGAGAAAATCACGGAAAGTTTCAACGCGGTCCTCTCACAGTTTGGTTTACCGGCGATACGTCTACCAAAACTTGATCGTCATTTGGTTGTGAATGTTTCCTACATTCAATTCTTCATGAGGTAAAACATTTGTACTTATAAAATATATAAAATTGATTTGTAATATATAATAATATATTTATGTTACGAACTTGGTTGTGCTTTGAAGATTACTCCAAGATGTTCGTTTTGGACGCGATTGCATACCAGAGCAGTTTTGGTGGTTATGTCCAAATTTCATCCGAGCTGACAATTGTTTGCAAGATACAAGTGAGGTTAAGGAGTATATTTGGCTATCACTCAAAACATTTAAACGTGCACAACACAAGTTCATACTTGCCCCTTGATTTGAAGAGTACAGTTCTTAAACTTGTATCTATTTTTACTAATAATCCTTATACAATAGAAGTACTCACATGATTGCTTCCTAACTTTTTTGGGATTTTAGTCTCCATTGGTCGCTCCTTGTGATTTGTCCTTCAATCAACACAATATATCAATTTGATTCTGTAGCTCAAGATCCACCACGACCCTTACTCCTCAAATCATGCATAAATATGTATATCTGTTATTTTAAATGCTTATTAGCATAACACGTTTTACTAATTTCATCCTTTGCCCACTTCTTACATGAAATTAACTTAACTACAGTTCTTTGAAGAAATTTGAGAGAACGGGACAACTTCCTCAGTGGAAAGCAATGAAGGTAATACATATTACTTAAGCTACTTCTTTTTTTTAGAAAGAAACAAACATATATGTTTCTTACATGATTTTTTTTATGTAACTCTGTAATTAGTGTGCTCAACAACCGGGGGTAACCGAGTGTGGCTACTATGTGTTGAGATTCTTGTTCGATATAACCTCAAGTTGCAAGGATGTCAGGGATCTTGAGAAGGTATATACATAACTAATAAGTAGCTCAATTTAGGGCCGATTTTGGCCTTTCAAGTTCATTTTCCTTAATTTCCCGCATTTATTCTCATGTTAGGTCATGTATGGTGCTAATAACAACATATAGAACTATTAGAGTCATGTAAACTGCATTCACATGATTTCAAACCCATTTTTGGTAAATGAAAGCCATTTCGGGCCTATTTTGGCCTTTCAAGCTAATTTTACTTCGTTTCCCGCATTTAGCCACATGTTAGGTCATGTATGGTGCTAATAATAACATATAGAACTATTAGAGTCAAGTAAACTCCATTCACATGATTTCAAACCCATTTTGGGAAAATGGAAGCCATTTCGGGTGGATTTTGGCCTTTCAAGCTCATTTTACTGAGTTGTCCGCATTCAGCCACATGTTAGGTCATGTATGGTGCCAATAACAACATATATAGAATATTAGAGTAAATTAAAGTCCAATCATACGCTTTGAAACCCATTTTGGGTAAATGTATGTCATTTATGGCCGATTTTGGCTTTTCAAGTTTGTTTTCCTTAATTTCTCGCATTTAGTCTCATGTTAGGTCATGTATCGGTCCAATAGGTACATATATAACTATTAGGGTCAATTAAAGTTCACTTATATGCTTTGAAACCCCATTTGGGTAAATGTATGTCATCTAGAGCTGATTTTGGCTTTTCAAGTTCATTTTCCTTAATTTCCCGCATTTTGTCTCATTTTAGGTCATGTATAATTCTAATAACATCATATATAACCATTAAAGTCAAGTATAGTCCACTCATATGCTTTGAAACCCATTTTGGATAATTAAAGGCCATTTCGGGTCAATTTTGGCTACTCATGCTCAATTTACTTAGTTTCCTGCATTTAGTCTTATGTTAGGTCATGTATAGTGGTAATATAGGTGGCCAACAGTGCAGGCCTATCCAGCCCGCCTAGCCCAACTCGTCTTGTGGGCCATGCATGCTTGGCCCGTGACCAGCCCAGTCCAAGCCCATAAGGCCCGTGAAAATGGTGGATGGTTCGTGGGCTGGAAAATTTTGGCCCAGCCCATTAAAGCCAGTAGGAAAAACCGTCCAGCCCAGACCAAGTAACTGGCCCAGCCCACCTACCAACCCACGTAGCCTGGCCCACAAACCAGCGCAATTCATGGACCGGCCTAGCCCAGACCGTGACCCAGCCCGTGGTCCAAACCAGCCCAGACCATAACCAGCCCAACCCGTGAAATTTTCTTGTCCCAATAGTTGTAATTGTTCACCTTGCATTCATGCATTGAATAAATCTTACTTGTAATTTTCTGGCCCAATAATTGTAATTTTACAGGCCCATTACAATTAGTTGAACAAAACATAATAAGTTGGACATGCAAAAGTATTCTTATTACACTTATCCAGATTGTAATTGCATTAAGATTCCTGGCCCATTTATTAAGAAAACGTGGCAGTTGGCAAGCCCAACTTGTTTACTCCTCTCCTGATGTGGTGTAATTGTCAAAAGTAAATGCAACTTGGCATGGCAAGTAGCTCTTTTTTGTACAACTGATAAGGCATCCTCTGGCATGCTCTTCTTTCTTTGATTCTTTCACCTCTTTTTTCTTTGATTCTTTCACCTCTTTTTTCTTTGATTCTTTCACCTCTTCTTTCTTTGATTCTTTCACCTTATCCCTGAAACCTCCATTATAGTGAATTGTCAAATCAAATAGCAGATAAGTAGCATACTCAACAATTATCATTCAACAACAGCTAACAATACTATACCGACAATATCTCCTAGCTTCCATGCGTTCCAATTTCAAAGTTATCAACTTTTGCAGGCTATTCACTGTAGTAGCGATATTTTTTCTTCAAATGCATTGATCAGTATTACAATAACGGATTGATTCTCATGGAGATGGAGCTACAATTTTGAAAGTATGTCTTAATTTCAATTATTTTCCCTCCCATTTTTTCCTATAAATAGTACCTCAATTTCATCCATTTCACCACACCATCTCTCATCTTTTGTCTTCTAATACTTTCAATACTCCTGTACTCAATTTTACTTGCTCTCCGTCTCTCTTGTCTCTTGTAGTATTCTAAGTTAATTTTTAATTTTTCTAGTTCTACAAATTAAAATTCCAAAAAAAAACTACAAAAATCCTACAAAAACCAAATAAATGGACCATTTGAGATTAACACCCAGAATTTTTATGAATATGGACAACACTCGGATGAAGTTCAAGTTTCCCACCGTTACGAACATCCCACCAATCATCTAGTTCCACCATGCCACCACCTCCACCACGCCGACCATCTCAAAACGAAGTTCAACCGTCTGGTGGAGAAGGTACGTCATTAACATGTACTTAATTAGTATTAAGTTTATATCTATATACTTAATGAAAATATATAATGCATTAATATTACTTTCGACATATGGAATAACCACACGTAATTTTGACATTTGCATAAATTAGCACACTTTGGACATTAGTAACTTTGATTCTAAATACTATAGCCACATGTAGTTCATTTTCATTTTCAATACAATCAATGTAATTTTCATTTTCATTAGTATTACTTTCGACATTAATATCAATTAGCATACTTTCGAGTTTTTGACATTAGTAATGGAGTAATGGTTATCCATAAGAATTAATACTAATAGAATGATAATGAATAATAATCCTTAAACGTCATACCCAACAACTTTACTATAAGTATAAAGGGCATTTGATTGACATGTTTCGTACAATTGAGTGTCGGGTTAGCTTGACTTGTGATACGTGGATTTCTTTTTGTCATGAGCCATTTATTAGTGTCACCGCTCATTGGGTTGATGGTGATTGGTATTTGCGGAAACGAATAATTTGTTTTGAAGTTATGGATGAGTCCCATAGTGGTTTCAATTTGAAAACTCGTATTATGACTTGTTTGAAATTTTTTAATTTGAATCGCAAAGTATTTTCTTTGTCTCTTGATAATGCTCTTGCTAACACAAAGTATATCGAGTAATTGAAAGTTGATACTGAGCTTCCCTTGCTTATAGACGGTGCACTATTACATGTTCGTTGTTGTGCTCATATTCTGAATTTGTCTATCCAAGGGGGTATGGCTCAACTAGAACCTTTGTTAACACCCATTAGACTTGTTACCAGGTGGATTAGAGTTGCACGAAATGTTCAAAGACGTTATATGGCCTTATGTAAGGAAAAAGGCCTAAAAAAGAGACGATGGTGTATTGACACACCAACCCGTTGGAGTTCAACCTATAAGTTACTAAATCAAGCTATAGATTATCGTGATGTGTTGACCATTATTTATAATGAGTCACAACAGGATCCTCAAGCCTTAATTACTAGTGAACATTGGACCAATGCCATTCTCATCCGTGATTTGTTGAAAGCTTATTCTGACGCTACAAATGTGTTTTCTTATGTTTACCAGCCTAATTTACATCTTGTTATTTTGGAATGCGTTAAGATTGTTAATGCAATCAATAGTGGTATAGATGTATTGTCAATCTGTACTATTCTTGATTCCATGAAGGTGAAATGGTACAAGTATTTTAGTGAGTTCCCTGTCATTTATGGCTTAGCTGCTATTCTTGACCCGGGAGTCAAAGTTGAAGGTTTGAAGGATGTGCTTGAGTTCTATTATGATTGCTTAGGTATTCGATATGATATTGAGTCATATATTATATGTTGTAAACATGCTTTAGAGGCTCTCTATGATAATTATGTGATGCTTTACAATCCCGGAGAAACATATGTTTGCAGAACCGAACAAGGCCAAAGGTAGGTACGGAGCATTAATTTCAATAATTCATAAAAAGCCACGAACGGTTGGTTCGTCATGCTCGTTAACATCTACTTACAAAGAGTTTAATGAATATTATGCTTTACAATATGACATTGATAATGACTTTGATATTCTTAAGTGGTGGAAACAACATTCTGGTCCGGGTGATTTTCCTATATTGGCAAGGATTGCAATGGACATTCTTGTAGCCCCTGCTTCAACAATTGCTTTCGAATCAGCTAGACGAGTTCTCGATGAAAAAAGATCTCGACTATTGTAGGCGTGGATTTTTGAATTCCTTTAATGCCTACACACGGTTTGAGCGCGTTTATTTGACTGCCCCATTATTAAGGTTTAATTAAAAATGTGTTTTGAAGTCGCCAACAATTTTTTAGAGGAAAAATCATAAACCTAATTGGATTGAAACTGAAGGGACATCTTAAGGACTTATCCAATGTAGATTTCCCCATCATGACTCCATAGATGGTCAGGAACCAAAAAGTGAGTTCGGGGGTGAGGGTACAATATAGTCAGGAACTATATTGCCCATTGCTGGCCTCAACTAAATACCAATTCACAACAGATTTTATGCAAAAGAACAATCAAATAACGTTTTTAAGCACCCTAAAATAATTAATCTAGATTGGTTCAGGAAACACATAAAAAGACTAATTATTTAGTGATAAGTTATTAGACAATCAATATTAATGGGTTCCTAGCATGTTGTCCATGTTATCTGAATTAGTTAGGACATTTATTTAGGTCTTGATTAACAATAAATACAAGGTGATAAATATTGCAATCAGGCATGAAAAATAATATGTTTATAAAAATAAATAAAAATATTAAAATAAAATATTGCAGGGAGTTAGTATAATATATACAATACTTACAGTCGCAGGGACGAGTAACAATCTACATCATGAATAGAATGTTAGTAATATCAAGAAAATAATAAAAATAAATAAAGAAATAAAAAATAAAGGTGGTTAATTTAGTTGACCCTCAGAAATTATACCACCGTCGGGGTCGTTGATTTGTACGGATCTTGGATCGAAAGTTGAACGAGTCTGAAAAAACTATGTGTTTTACGTTATAATATGTTGCGTTTGGTAATGTATATATTAGGCGTGAGAAAAAGGTGGGTTGATGATCTTGATGTAGCAGGGTATTAAATAAGTGGAGATGTGTTGTGGAATGAATGATGTTTTGTAGTATTAGGCGTTGACTTAGGAGTATTGTAGTGTGGTGTTGATGAATGTTTGATGATGATGGTGATTGGCGTTTGTATGTGTAGCAGCAGGAGAATTTGGTATTGTGATCAGGGGACAAAAAGATGATGATTATTAGAGTGAAACGATTAGATGAAGGTAATAGGTGTAGGAAGATGAATCAGGCATTGGCGGTGATGATGATTAATGTATTGATTGTGCCAGAGGTTCGCTTTTGGCGATAAGTTTGTTATTGTTGCCGTGTGAGATTTGTGTGGGATGGTCGTGAGATGAGTGTTATGATTTGTGAGTGTCGTGAATTGTGTTGAAGGATTCAGTTGTGTTAGGGAGGATATATATAGATTTAGGTAGTTGAGTTGTAATAGGCTTCTGAAAACTAGTAGGCCTTTAAAAGATTTTTATTGTAAAAAGATTTTAGAAAGTAGTTAGTAAGAGATATTTAAAGACAGTTTGGGAAAAGATTATTTTTGTAAAAGATTTTAGAAAATAGTTAGATAAAAGAAAAAACACTTTGGGAAAAGATTATTCAGAAATGGATTTATAAAATGAGTTAGAAAATGGATTGGGCATAGAACATTTTATTTTAGACTCGTTCTTTATTCTTTCCTTGATCCGGACCAATTGGAGCAGGGTATTGGTCATCATAGGGTACTAAATGGGGAGACACGATTATGTGTCTACAGAAGCCCCCACTTTGACTGAGGTTTGTAAAACCGAAAGTCAAAGTATACGTGTCGGGACGGAGAATGATTCTAGATGCTCTGCAATCCAAAATCACTCTTTTGCGCCGGTACCTTCAAAAAGCAAAAGCTTCAGGAACAGACATGTGTGAATTTGCAAAAATGAAATGATAGGTGTAAATGAAATAGATGTTGTAGAGCATTTGTATCCCGCTCCACGGGGCTGAGCAGTATGTCATTTGTCCCGCTCCTAGACAAATGATGTAGTTGATTGAAAGTGGTCCGCAGACCTAACGGTTTGTGTGCCGTTATTGACGGTTTGATACCTGTTAAATGCAATGAACACAAGCATGCAAACAGAAAGGAGTAACTTCCGAAAAGTTCATTCGCTTAAAAGCGAGAAAAAAAAACGTATAACTTACGAAAAAGTTCATTCGCCTAAAGCGAGGAAGAAAAGCATAACTTACGAAAAGTTCATTCGCTTAAAAGCGAGGAAGAAAAGAACAACTTACAAAAAGTTTATTCGCATGAAAGGTATTATTCGAGGTAGATTGATTTGGGTTAAAAGCAATTGGAATAGGATTAGCTTGCGAAAAGTTCATTCGCTCAAAGCGAGAAGGAATAACTTGCGAAAAGTTCATTCGCTCAACAGCGAGAAATATAACTTACGAAAAGTTCATTCGCTAAAAAGTGAGAAATATAACTTACGAAAAGTCCATTCGCTAAAAAGCGAGAGATATAACTTATGGAAAGTTCATTCGCTAAAAAGCGAGAGATATAACTTGCGAAAAGTTCATTCGCTAAAAAGCGAGAAATATAACTTGCGAAAAGTTCATTCGCTAAAAAGCGAGAAATAGAACTTGCGAAAAGTTCATTCCCTAAAAAGCGAGAAGGGATAGGACATATTGATGACCTAAACTATAAGGATATAGTGTAAGTGTGCAACTGTGTGACACTAGACTACAAAATGTGTATAATATGTGTGTGTATGTGTGACTTGATGATTGATGCTAGGATCCTATAGCTAAGGATGAAGGATGCATGCAATGATTGACATAGTGTTTGGATGATGCAGATATGTAATGCAAATGCCGATGATATAACACTAATGCAGAGATATGACACTAATGCATATGATATGATTTTTTTGTTGTTGTTCCTCTAAGCTCAATTTTTTTTTGTTTAGAAAATTGTTTTTTTTTTTTTGAAAGAGGAGAAATGAGAAGCCCCCAAACATGATCCACGTAGGTTATGTTAGATTCGAAATGTGTTGTAGTTATTACGGGTCTATGTCAGCCCATAAAACGGTTAGGATCTCGTATTGGTCTGGATCCCACAATCTTTTGTATCGACTCATAATGAAGTCATTATCAAGGCAGTCAATGGATTACAAGTTTGATTTGGGATACGTTATAGAACAAGCTTTTGTAATGTTTGGGTTGTATGTGCTTCGAGGCTTGTATGTGAAGGGCCTAAGCGAGCCCATAAACAGATGCGATGTTGTATCCGTGTGGGATTTAAAATCCAAGATGTCATGTATGGACTCGTAATGAAGTCCTTATCTCAATAGGTCTGGACTTGGAGCCTATAATTTTCTGGGTGGACCAGTGATGAAGCCCCTAGTAAGATGAAGTTGATAAAGTACCCAGCTTGATTTCTTGATTTTGAAGATATCTCGTCACGCTTAGTGGAAGTTTCGACCAAAAATTTCATATAGGGTTCCTAAGGTGAAAAAGACAAGAAAGGCCAAAGAAAGGAACACTCAAAGATGAAACACGGTCATAGCGCTGAGTGTTGAAAGGTTATGCTAAGGCTGGCTTAGAAGCGATAATGTGGCTCAGAAAAAGGAAGTGAATAGAATAAGAAAAGGCAGAGTCACAATGAATCGACTCACACAATGAGGTAGGTCAATGATGCAGGTTTGAATCCCAGTCTATAATCTAAGGGTGGGGAGGAGCATTAAAAAAAGATTCATGATTTGAGTGATCGCGCTTTTCTCATGGGCCTAGGCGAGCCTTAAAAGTATGTTTTGAATTAAAATGGCCGGGCCTCAAAAGAGGTTGCCTACCTATCCATGATGGAATCAGGCCAGTCGTAGCTCTTAACACTTTAATGGTGGCCGAGCATTTTGCTTTGGAGCCATTTGCAATGAATTAGGCATTGATTTGGAAGAGGTATTTGGCAAGGGTGGATAATGATGTAGGTTTGGTTTGGTTTAATGAGGTCAGACCTCAAGGTGAGGTTTCCTGCGTATCTTCAGCAGAATCAGACCATTCGTAGTTCAGGCTCGTGAATGAGAAGATACCCTGACTTTTGCCTAAGTCGCCCTTACGGGTTTTCGACCTAGCGGGCTTGGGTTTATCTTTTGTGGCTTATTGGAATGCAGTGTGCATGGTTGTTAAGAAGGTTTATTATAGAGATTTTATTTGACTTGTAATGGTTTAGAATCGAAGGTTGAAGATTTTGAAGGAAATACCTTTGACAAAGCTATTGATAGGCTTATTTGCAACATTTCTTTTTTTTCTTTTATTTTTGTATTTTGCATTTTTTATCATTTTTTTGCTTTGATTTTTCTGATGTTGCTCTTTCGACTTTTTTTTGCTTGCCCTTTACATTGAAAATTGATGTCAAATGTACTTCCGATGAGGTAGGTTAAAGGAAGATGGATGTTATGTATTTAGGTTGAAATGGATGAATAGTTGTAGTGAAGGGAAGGGATGCCTCTTTTATGTATGCCAGTTGTTCATTGCCTTTATTAGAATAGTCATGAGAATTAGAAATTCATTTCCTTTAAGGCGACAATCGTGATTTCCATTGATGCTCATTAGTGCAAGGTTAGAGAAAAATAAATACTCATTTATTAATTGAAAATTATGAGTACATGCAACGAAAGGGAAATCCTATATTAGATTGGGCGAGTAAGAGAAGTGAAGCAGAAAATGGAATCTCAAGTCTAGACTCCTACGTCACGTGACAAGTGATCTTAGATCTATGGCATTTTCGTAGTAGGAGAGATTGGAATCCTCCCATCATCGATCATGTCCTGAATAAGGCCTCGCAATGGGTAGCAATTGTCAGTCTTATGCCCATGGCCTCTATGGTACTTGCAATAAGCATCTTTGTCCCAATTTGGCCCCCTTTTATCTTCGTTTGGATCTAGAGTAGGCCCAAGAGGGGAAAGTGCGCCTTTTGCGCGAAGGCGGTCAAAAGCTGTTCCATAACTTATACCCAGTGAGGTATATTCTCTCTTGCGTTTTCTTCGAGGCCTGGTAGGAGCCTCTATGACATTAATGGTATTGTTCTTGTTGTTGTGGGCGTTTTTCAGTAAATCATCTTCAATTTGCACGCCTATATCATACAGCTATGTAATACTTGTCATACCTATATACTTGAGATGGTTTTTGTATTCAGGCAACAAGTTGGCGATGAAGATGCGGATTAGGTCTTTTTCAGGAGGCTTGGAGACCATGTGAAAGAGCTTCTCTCGCCACCTGTTGAGATAGGTAGTAAAGCCTTCATTATTTTCCTGTTTCAGTACTTCCAATTCCCTTAGTGAGGTTTGGATTAAAGCATTATGTTCATATTGTTTCATGAACTCCCTGGTAATATCGCTCCAAGTTTCAATATGCTTGGGATCCAGTGAATAGTACCAGTTTTGGCATATTGGGTCCAACAACATCGGGAACACCATTGGGTAAAGTTCAGGGTCAATCGATTTGATGATCATGGTTGCACGAAAGTTCCTTGAATGATACTTTGGATTATCAATTGGTTTAAATTTAGGGATGTCGATTGTAGAGAACTCTTCAGGAAGTTTCCCTTTATGTTTGGTGTTATCAATGGGCTCAAAATAGGATTCTGCATTGGTTACCCTATGAACAACACTCTCCAATGTCTTGTTGAATCCAGGAGATTCACCAGACTCGATCTTCTTAAGCCTTATAGCTATTTCTTCCATCATGCTGGACAGCTTGGCTAAAGCTCTAGCCATTTCAGCAAGTTGTTGCTCTTTATTCGATGGATTGCCCATTTCAATGTCGCTTGATTTCTACATAGATCATCAAAGGAGATTTAGAGATAGAATGATGATGGAGAGAGAGAAATGGAGTGGGAGAATGTATATTGTTTTAAAAAAGTTGAGCTTATAGCAACGAATCTGAATATCCTAGATGAATGAGGAGTTTTTTTTTTTTTTATGCATCTAGACCTAATGCATGTATGAATGACTTTTTTGGATGCACCTAGACCTAATGCATGTATGTATGACTCAATATATGCGTTCAAACCTGTAAAGGCTGCCTACATATCTCAAAAGAGGGAATCAGATCGCTTGTAGTTCAGGACTACTAAATGCGGGATGCATGAAATAAAATGGAGTGTATGGATGCACTGAGACTCCTAAATGCCTAATAACTCTAGTTATGCATGAATTGTATGAATGATGGACTATGCAATGCAGTCCTAGACCTGACAGACTTCTAATGATGTTAGGATTCTAGAATTGACGAACTTTCAAGGATGCTAGACTCCTAATATGCATGAGACTCTAGTGGACCTAGAATCCTAAAATGGACGGAACTCTAGTGGACCTAGACTCCTAAAATGGACCGAAATTAGTGGACCTAGACTTCTAAAATGGATAGAATTCTAATGGATTTAGACTCCTATTATGTATAGGACTCAAGCGAATGAAGACTCCTAACATGGACATAGTTAGACGGGATGAAGAACTCTAAATGGGGTGAAACTGGATGAACCTAGACATATGAGATAGATGGACTTCTAATGGAGTTAGAATTCCTAGGTGGATGAGACTTTTACAACAAGACGAACACTAAAAAAAAAATCATAAATGATGTGCACATGAAAAGATGGATAATATACATGAAAGGATGAATTTTTGAAAAAGATATGAGATAGGTTAAAAAAAGTGGAGATAGAATTTTTGAAGTAGATAGGAGATCGAAGATGGGATGAAATTTTGAAAAAGATTGGAGCATAATTTTTGAAGAAAAGATGAGGATGAATTTTCAAGAAAAGATGGGAGATCGTTTTTTTTTTAAAAAAAAGATAGGAGATAGTTTGGTGAAGATCAGGGATAGAATTTTCGAGATAGGAGATTAGAGATTGAAAATCTTCTTTTTTTATTGACTTGGAACAATGGTCAAAGGATCAATAAGCATGGGAAGAATAGACTGTGTGCCACGCAATTGATGCGCGCGGCACGCAGGCTATGCGTCTGGCGCAGGAACAGTGCGCCAGGCGCAAATTAATGCGTTTGGCGCACTGCTCTGCGGCGTGCGTATTGGTAATTTGACGAGAGTTCGGACGAAAATGACGATCTATTTTAGACGCGATTTTAGGAACAACGCATAATAATGACAATTTTACAGGATAATCACAGGCAAGAATTGCAATCACAAGCAAATGTCATATAACATGGATGCAACAGTTCCAACCTAAAGTCCAGTTCTACATTCAACTATTGGTCAGGCTTAGGTTAAGGCTAAAAAGGGTCCATGACTAAGAGATTGATCCCATGCTTCGTACCCCTGCTTAAAGAGGTGGCCACGTGTAAGACGCACTCCATTCTCAAGTCAGGAACAAGAGAACAATGCCATGGTTGGGTAGGTTTGCTTATGACTAAAATCCAACACTATCGCTCAGGAAGCTTTTTGGAAGGACAAAGCGCAAACCCCCGGGGTGACCTCACACATAGAACATGTGCTAATGAGGCAAGGTAGATTGTCCTTATGGTGGCTGAACAATAGCCATGCACATGCAAAACAATATATTATTCTAAGGCATAAAAATAAGAATGAATCGTATTTTTCAAGTTTCACCCACTCATTTAAAAAAAATATTTTTTTTTTAAATCCTCCCTAGTGGAGTAGCCAAATTGTAGGCGCGGATTTTTCAATTCCTTTAATGCTTACACGCGGTGTGAGCGCGTTTATTTGACTACCCCATTGTTAAGGTTTTATTAAAAATATGTTTTGAAGTCGCCAACAATTCTTTAGAGGAAGAATCATAAACCTAGTTGGATTGAAACGGAAGGGACATCTTACGGACTTATCCAATGTAGATTTCCCCGTCATAACTCCATAGATGGTCGGGAACCAAAAAGTGAGTTCGGGGGTGAGGGTACAATATACTCAGGAACTATATTGCCCATTGCTGGCTTCTACTAAATACCGATTCACAACATATTTTATGCAAAAGAATAATCAAATAACGTTTTAAAGCACCCTAAAATAATTAATCTAAATTGGTGCAGGAAACACATAAAAAGACTAATTATTTAGTGATAAGTTGTTAGACAATCAATATTAATGGGTTCCTAGCAGGTTGTCCATGTTATCTGAATTAGTTAGAACATTTATTTAGGTCTTGATTAACAATAAATACAAGGTGATAAATATTGTAATTAGGCATGAAAAATAATATGTTCATAGAAATAAATAAAAATATGAAAATAAAATATAGCAGGGAGTTAGTATAATATATACAATACTTACAGTCGCAGGGAAGAGTAACAATCTACATCATGAATAGAATGTTGGTAACTTCAAGAAAATAATAAAAATAAATAAAGAAATAAAAAATAAAGGTCGTTAATTTAGTTGACCCTCAGAAATTATACCACCGTCCGGGGTCATTGATTTGTACAGATCTTGGATTGAAAGTTGAACGAGTCTTTAAAACATATGTGTCTTACGTTATAATATGTTGCGTTTGGTAATGTATATATTAGGCGTGAGAGAAAGATGGGTTGATGATCTTGATGTAGCAGGGTATTAAATCAGTGGAGATGTGTTGTGGAATGAATGATGTTTTGTAGTATTAGGCGTTGACTTAGGAGTATTGTAGTGTGGTGTTGATGAATGTTTGATGATGATGATGATTGGCGTTTGTAAGTGTAGTAGCAGGAGAATTTGGTATTGTGACCAGGGGATAAAAAGATGATGATTATTAGAGTGAAACGATTGGATGAAGATAATAGGTGTAGGAAGATGAATCAGGCATTGGCGGTGATGATGATTAATGTATTGATTGTGCCAGAGGTTTGCTTTTGGCGATATATAAGTTTGTTATTGTTGCCGTGTGAGATTTGTGAGGGATGGTCGTTAGATGAGTGTTATGAGTTGTGAGTGTCGTGAATTGTGTTGAAGGATTCAGTTGTGTTAAGGAGGATATATATAGGTTTAGGTAGTTGAGTTGTAATAGGCTTTTGAAAACTAGTAGGCCTCTAAAAGATTTTTATTGTAAAAAGATTTTAGAAAAAAGTTAGTAAGAGATATTTAAAACTAGTTTGGGAAAATATTATTTTTGTAAAAGATTTTAGAAAATAGTTAGATAAAAGAAAAAACACTTTGGGAAAAGATTATTTTTATAAAAGATATTTTTATTCATAAAACTAATCAATATAATTAATTAATTCTATTAATTAAATTGGGCTAGAAAAGGAGTTTCATAAAATGGGCTAAAAGGTTTTCAAAGATGGGACTTAAAAAGGTTAATTTAAAACGTTTTAGGAAATGGGCTTATTAAAATTGGTTATAAAAAAGGTTTTCAGAAATGGATTAATAAAATGAGTTATTGGGCTTAAAACATTTTATTTTAGACTCGTTCTTTATTCTTTCCTTGATCTGGACCAATTGGAGGAAGGTATTGCTCATCATAGGGTACTAAATGGGGAGACACGATTATGTGTCTACAACTATCCACCGAAAGCATTGAGATATGTGTGTGTAAAAAGGATTGGGATCAAGCAGAGAATAGAACACAAGGTATGAAGGTAGAGGACGATGATGAGGATGCCTTCTAGATGCAAATGACATCCGAATCTGGATCGGATGGTGGAACAAGTACCTCTCAGCCCATTGCTATTGACGGTGAAGGCGACGACATTCCTTGGTATGTGAAACCAGGTGCGTATGAGAACTACTTGTGGCTTTGATTCCTTCGGGATACGTAGGCAGCTTATTTTTAATCTCTTTAATTTAATTGTGAAATTAAATTAAAGTTTTCGAATGTAAGTTCAAGTCCACCCCCCAAACAAACAAACCAACCCTTCCGTGATCCATGAAACCAAGTACGCATGAGAACTACGTGTGGCTTTGATTCCTTCTGGATACGTAGTCGGCTTATTTTTAATCTCTTTAATTTAATTGTCATATTAAATTAATGTTTTTAAAAGTAAGTTCAAGTCCACCCCCCCAAACAAACAAATCAATATACATTTAATAATAAGAACTACGTTGGCTTTGATTCCTTATCAATTTAAGGATACATAGGCATCTTAATTTTATATAAATTAAGAGCAAGCCATGAAATTTAGAATAAAAATCAATGTTATGACATATGAACGTTGAATATTTATATTTGTTTCTATTTAAATTATTATGAAAGTGTAAATTATATGGTCAATTATGAACTTTGAATATTTACAATTGTTTTAGATCTAATTTAGTATGAAAGTATAGATTGTAAGAGTAAGATGTAATAATAAATAAATAAAACTAGTTATGATATAGTAAATGCTAATGATCATGAATATCATGTGCCTTTTATTATTTATATGACTTACCATGTATTAAATATTTAGTATTATGGTTGTTTATTTATAGTTTTCAAATTTGGAATTGGCCCAATTCTAGGTACATAATAAAATCGGCCAAAATAAGGATTTCCAAATTAGGACTAAAAAGCTGTCATTTCAAATTCCAATTATCTTCTCTATGAACAATTCAATGCTCACTCCTCCTATTTCCAAATCTACAGTGCTCTCATCTTACCATCTCATAAACATGAATCAAAATTGATCCTTTTACTAACACTTGCAATACTACTGCAACAACATTAATCAACTTCACCATCTCAATTTTCATGGCTATATCTGAACCAATTTGAAATCAACAATCCCTGCTATTGTCATCATTCAACATAATCTCTCTACCCAAGTCAATTCTCCACTAATCAGAGCAACTAGAACTTCTAATAAACCCTCAAAATTGATTTGAAACTTCGAGATTGAGGAGCAAGTGATCGCTGAGTCTAAGTCAAGGAGCTCAGTCCGACGGCGTTTTTTCATCTCCGGTGAGCAACAGAGGTAATTCAATGGAAAGTTCTCGAAAACCCTAGCTCGTGATGGAGAATCATAGGCGATTCATCATCTCTTCTTTTTTTCCTTGTTAATTGATAGAGATGTATGTTTACATGTTGATTGATGGAGTTAGACAAATCTAGATCTGAAATTGGGCTATAATCATTGGCATTTTTTTTAAGAAGGATGAGACTAGAGAGGAAAGAGAAAGTTGTGGAGGTATATGAAGCTTCTTATCAATTTTGGTATTGCAATTCGAATAACTTTCCAAACAACACAGTGAATTTGAAATGATGGATTCAAAATTCTTAGATTTGGCCAAGCAAGTGATTTGGAATTAAATGTTCGGATTTCAAATCCTAGAATTCAAATCCGGGAATAGAAATCAAATCCAATAGTCACTGCAATTTCATTATTTTGTTGGATGGTGTGGGTGGTCGGTGGTGCGTGTGTGGGTTTCTCTCTCCTAACCCATTTGGCGGTTTTGGCCCCCTGTTTATCACTATGTTGATTTCCAGCACCATGAACTAGAACCAGCCAGCAAGGCCGGTTAACTCGTCCAGCCCACATAAAACCACTCCAGCCCGCTCCTAACCGTGAAACCCATCAGCCCAGCCCAGACCGCTCCACGAACCGTCAGAAACCGATCAAGACCGACTTGGACCGACCTTCTTGGACCACCAACCCAGCCCACCCAACTCGTCTATTTCGCGGTCCGGTCATGGGCCCCGTCCCATCAGCCCAGCCCGCCAAGGCCCGCAGCCCAGCCCATCCAGCCCGCACCACTCACCAACTTTAAGTTCTAATAACAACATATATAACAATTAGAGTAAAGTAAAATCCATTCAGGTAGTGCTTGGATACAATCATTTAATTTCAAATAATTCATTTCAAATCTGACATTTAAAATGCTGAAATTGAAATCCAAGGAGTAGAAATTAGATGAAACCCAAGAAGAGAGAAAATATTAAGAGAGTCAAGGAGTGAGAGGGGCTAAAGAGAGGAAGTATAGAATGTTAAAGATTAGAATTAAGAATGACATCCCACCATATGTAATTTGAAATTCTTGAATTTACATAGTAATTTAGCGTGTGGTGGATTTGGATGAAATCCAACTCCAAATTCTTCAATTTGCCAAACGCCTCAATTCCTCAAATTTTAGGATTTCAAATGAAATACATATTCCCAAACTGTAGACACATAATCATGTATCCCCAGTTAAGGATCCAATGATGAAACATACTGCGGCATTAGTTGGCGCGACCCAACAGAAGAGCAATCTAAAGAACCAATCCAAAATGTGTTTTGAAATGATGTTCTAAAGCCCAATTAATTATTCATGATGATTAATTGTATTTTAAGCCCATAAATGTTTTAAATCTATTTTAAAGCCCAATCAAATATTTATTATTTTAATAAATATTTTTCATAATCATTTTTATTATCTTTGATAAACAAATCAGATTTTTTCCGTAAAATTCTATCTCCAAAATTTTAGGGATAGAAAAGGTATCTTCGAACGACGCGCAAAAGAATATGCGCCGGACGCAGGGGCTGCGCTCAGCGCGCCATGTGCATCCAGCGCATAGGCTAGAATACGTCAGGCGAGCCAATGAGCGCCTGACAAGTTGATTTCGTGACTCACACAGAGTCTTGCGTCTGATGCAAGTCCTGTGTGAGATGCAACTTTCTTTTCTATCTTTGCAAAAAAGCGTTTACACGTGCCTAAACTTGATTGAGCTGGCTGCGTCAGGCACACCAATGTGCCCCTGACGCATGGAATTGCGCTTGTTACGTAGACCTGCGCCTGACGCAGGGCTTGCGTGATACGCAAGTTTTGTTTTCCCTATATAAAAATCCGTAATTTCCCGACTTACTCGTCAGGCGAGCCAATGAGTGCCTGACACGTAGATTTTGTGACTCACACAGAGTATTGGGTCTGACGCAAGTCCTGTGTGAGAGGCAACTTTATTTTCTATCTTTGCAAAAACGCGTTTACACGTGCCTAAACCTGATTGGACTGGCTGCGTCAGGCACACCAATGTGCGTCTGATGCATGGCATTGCGCCTGACACGTAGTCCTGCGCTTGGCGCAGTGCTTGCGTGAGGCGCAAGTTTTCTTTTCCTTATAAATATCCGTAATTTCCCGAATTACGGACGGCTTTTCATATTATTATTTCACGCACACAAATTATCTCGAATACTCCGAAACATACATCAAATACTCAAACACTCAAATACTTTTAATACTTTCAATCAAATCTTTCCTAGTTTCACGATTGCTCCACCTAAACATTGTTGCGCTCCTTAATCTAAGCCGCATAGGTATAATCCTTAGGATCCTTGAATAAATTCCATATTATTGCTTTGAAGTTACTAACAATTTATTTCATGATGTAGATCTTTAAGTAATAATCGTTCTACTGTACATTCTAATCTCTTTTCTTTATTCATTATTATTATTCTTGCCTTTGTATATTGCATGCTTGCCTGATCATTATATGTATATTATATGATTTGTCCAGTTTTAATGCTTTTATCACCCATATGTTATTTTTGTTAATCAAAGACCTAAATAAATGTTATAATATTAACCAGATTAATTTGGACAACCTGTTAGGTTCCTTGTAATATTGATTGCAAAATAACTTGTCACTAAAAATTAGTCTTTTATGTGTTTCCTGAGCCTACTTAGACTAAATATTTTTAGGGTGCTTAAAACATTATTTGATTATTCTTTGGCATAAAATCTGCAATGAATCGATATTTAGTAGAGGCCAACTTTGGGCGGTGGTTCATTACAACTATATTCGTACCCTCACCCCGAAATCAATCTTTGGTTCATTTTGACCATATATGGAGTCATGACGGGGAAATCTAGATTGGATAATTTGTCCATATGATTTTCCTATATCCAATTAGGTTTATGATTCTTCCTAAAAAGAATTGTTGGGGACTTCTTTTAATACAAAACAATTTTCAATAAAACCTTAACAGTGGGGTAGTCATGTCTAATACGCGCTCACACCGCGTCGGCGAAATAAAAACACACCTATAATTTGGCGACTTCACTGGGGAGGATTTAAAAAAAAAAATTAAAATGAGTGGGTGAAACTTGAATAATACGATTCATTCTATTTTATGCCTTAGAATAATATACAGTTTTGCATATGCATGGCTACTGTTCAGCCACCATAAGGAAAATCTACCTTACCTCATTAGCACATGTTCTATGTGTGAGGTCACCCTCGGGAGGTTTGCGTTTTGTCCTTCCAAAAAGCTTCCTGAGCGATAGTGTTGGATCTTAGTCATAAGAAAACCTACCCAACCATGGCATTGTTTTCTTGTTCCTGACTTGAGACTGGAGTGCGTCTTGCATGTGGCTACCTCTTTAAGCATGGGTACGAAGCGTGGGATCAATCTCTTAGTCATGGACCCATTTTCAGCCTTAACCTAAACCTTACCAATAGTTGAACATATAACTGGACTTTAGATTGGAACTTTTGCATCCATGTTATATGACATTTGCCTGTGATTGCAATTCTTGCCTGCTATTATTTTGTCAAATTGTCATTATTATGCGTCGTACCTAAAATCGCATCTAACAAACAAGAAAAAATTCTTCAAATGGCCAATTCGTCGCCTAAATCCCCGAAAAACGTGTCGGGGAGTAGTGTGCCAAGCGCATTAAGTTGCGCCTGGAGCACCACCCCGCGCCAGACGCACAACTGTGCGCCTCGCGCAGTAATGCAGCGCGGTACGCTGTCTGTGCATCGCGCGCTTTTCACCAATTTAGCCATCGTAATTGTCGATCCTATGTTCAGTCCTATGTGCGTCTGTCTGTCTTCATTGGCGTAATTTGGTCATTTAGGCTTATCAACTAATTCAACATATAAAAACCAGTCTTTTCATGCAAGGTCAAGTTTGTCCTGAAAAAAATGCATCTAAAGGGTCATTGTAGAGTTAGAGTTGTCATGCATGTCTACCTTTCCCCATTTCATCCCTGCTATCCCTGTCAATCTTACCTTTCCATATTCATCAACTTCAAACACTTACGTTTTTTAAAAATCAATCCTGCACCCTCTTCTATTCTACTCTTTTTCAAAAGCATCTACTAAACACCATCATACACAACATTTCAAAAAAAAAAAATATTCAAATCAATCCATCATTTTTTCCTAACAAAAGATAAAACAAGGGGTTCATTTCAAAAATTAATTTCGAAAATTCTAAGCCCATTGCAAATACCTTCGCCAATCCAATAAAATTTATTTGCCTTCATTCTAGGCCCATATGTGTTAGAATCCAGTTTGCATTCATTTAGGCCCATGTACATTTCAGTCCATACATTCACTAGCATTGAGTCGATCTTAGGCCCATAATTCTAGTTCATCTCAAAATCTAGGCCCATCTGCATCTTTATGTGAAGTCCGGTCCAAGTCTATCCCTAATCAATTCAAGTCTAAGTCTAGTCCAATTCAAACCTTAGGTCCATTTAGGCCCAATTCATATCCTAGGTCTAGGTTGCATCTCCACGTAGGCCCTAGTCATTCTTCGGACTACAAAAGTTCATCCCTTAAAACCTAGCCTGCTTGCTCACCCGTAAGTCCATAGGCAATTTTTGAGTCTAGCCTGCTTAGTTTAATTTAAGTTCCGAAGTCTAGTTGTCTAGCTTGCTTGCTCACCCATAAGTTCAAAGTCTAGTTGCCTAGCCTGCTTGCCTTTATTTAAGAGTTTGGCCTTCCTATTGGTCTTGATTGCTTGCTCACCCGTAAGTTCAAAGTCTTGCATCCCATAAATCTATAGGCAATTTTTGAGTCTAGCCCTCTTAGTCTAATGTAAGTTCTGAAGTCTAGTTGTCTAGCCTGCTTGCTCACCAGTAAGTTCAAAGTCTAGGTGCCCACGCCGCTTGCCTTAAGTTAAGAGTCTAGTCTCCCTTATTGTCAAACCTTCCTTAAAGTCTAGCGTGCTTGCTCACCCGTAAGTTCAAAGTCTAGTCTCTCCTACACCCAATCATAGAGTCCAGTCTGCTTGCACAGTCCAGTCAAGTCCATGTATGCATTTGCATATAGTTAGGCCCATGTCTCCATCATGGTCAAGTCTATACTAGTCCAACACCCGTAGCCATTTCCATTTCCATTTCAAAATCACTTTCCATTTTCATTTCCCATTTTCATTTCCATTCCCACTTCTCATTTCTCGTCTCCATTTCTCATTTCGAAAACATTATTTCTTAAAATTTACGATGTCCATTCGATTTCTGTTCCAGACGGATCGCGAGATTATAACTTGGAAGCGTCCAACAGCGAGGCAACAAGGTCGACCTACTCCCAGACTCCTCAAGCGCATCCTCACTTTTTCAGACGAATCCTCCGACTCTTCTTAATCATCATCTGAAATGGGGGATACTAATGAACAACTTAGTGCCATTACGGCTCAACTCACACTGATGAACTCCCGTCTTAAGGAACAAGACAAGGAGATCAAGGCACTAAGGGAGAAGCTCACTGAGGAAGACGAGCAAGGCGACACTCCACCACCGATCAAAACTAACACAGAACTGAGGTTTGAAAAACTCGAGCAATTGATCCAGTCAATTCCTATGCTCGAGAGTCAGGCTCATGGCCATGACATCATTCATCCTAAACTAAGCGAGAAACTCCCTAAAAAGGTAACATTGGGTGACCTCCCAAAATTCAAGGGGGTCAAAGACCCAAATGACCACTTGAGAGCGTTTTAAGGGCATGAGCAAGGACCTGTTAGCTTATGTCTTTCCTTTAACCTTGGATGCACATCCATCCAAGTGGTTCAGGTCACTGAAGAAGGCCAAGCTAAATGATTGGGACTACATCAGAGAAGAGTTCCATAAATAATACATCTACAATACTCAGCTTCCCATTGGCCTTCGTGAGTTGGAGTTAACTAAATAAAACTCCAACGAAGACTTCGTCACCTTCCTTAACAGATGGAGGGATAAAGCTGCACAAATGATTAACATGCCATCTCAGGAGGATCAAGTCTGACTGTTGATCCGCAACCTGCAGCAGAAGTATGGGGATCATATCAAGTTCCAACCTATAGAGTCTTTCACGAAGCTCTATAAGGTAGGCTTGTTGATTGAAGAAGAAATACAGGCCAACAAGAAAAAGGGTTCCAACAACAACAACAACTTTTTCAAGAAAAGTAACAATGGCCCTTCTAGCTCCAAAAGCAATGAGGTCAATGCCATAGCTGCTGAAAACAGAGGCTATCAAAAGCCTCAAGGAATATTCGCACCTTTAGGCATGTCCTGAGAAGAAGCCTTCATTAGACTTCATGCAAAGGGAGCACTTCAGCCTATTGGCCCTACTCCAGATCCTGCTCCTGAGAATAGATCCAAGAGGTGGGATCCTAATGCTTACTGCAAGTACGACCAAGGGAATGGACACCCAACATCTGCGTGTTGGACCTTAAAGAATCACCTGCAGGATGTGGTTGAAGACGGTAGATTGCCAATTCAACCTGCAGCAAAAGTCAGCAACAGCAGCAACCCCTTGGGCAGCACCTAAGCAACGTCGGGGCTTAGTCATTTAACGCTAGTTTTCTAGGTTGAGTCGGAGAGTCCCTCCCCTAGCTCCTTCATTTCCCTCCTTATTGAGTCTATGTCGTTTAGGTTTTTATTTCTAATAAGCCTTGTTCTATTTATTTCTGATTAATAAAAGAATTTCATTTTCATTTTCATTGGCCTCTCATCATTTTATTTATGCTTCTCATTCAATGATGAAACTCAAATCACCCTAAAGATCTTGACTAATAATAAAAAAAAAATTGAAGAAAAATAAAATAATGAAAAATAAAAAATGGACATACTTTGGATCAGGAGTTATTCCCTTCTCCATCCATCATCCATAAAACATCATTAGCCAAATAACCTTTCAAAATGAAAGCTCCGCAAACAACCTTTATACCTTCCATTACCCTAAACCAATAGCTTGCTTGTGTGCAAGCCTTCCTACATCAAAATATATAAATGCCAGGCAAAAATATAAAAAAATAAAAAAATTCAATGTGCGAAAAAATGAAAACACCAAAAGAAAACGGACAAGACAAAAAGAAAGAGCCAAAGGCAAGAAATGAAAAGTCAAGCTAGGGGGACTTGCACACAAGTTGTACCCCTCATTCAAATCCTTCAATCCATCAAAACCCTTAATCTTTAATCCAAATCCATGACCCTTCATTCGTCAAACCTAATAACCTTCATCAAAACATCTAAGCCTTAAACTTTTCAACCTTTCATCAACCTTAACTCTTTCTTCAAGGTATGTCTAAGCCCGCTAGGGTGAAACCAAAAAGGGCGGCCTAGGCAAAAGTTAGGGCACATAAAAAAAAAGAGAATAAAAAAAAATCAGATCCAGAACTACGAATGGTCTGATTCCGCAAGGATACGTAGGAATCCTCATCTCGAGGTCCGACCGCTTCCAAAAAATAAAATTAGTCATGGTCTAATGATTTGACTTTCTAGAACTTAGGAGCATACATTCTCTAGATGCCGGCATAGACTCGAGTCTGCACCTAACCTCGTTAAAGCCTTTTCCCACCTACATTCATTTGAGTCACAAATTCAAACCTTTTATTTTTCAATCCAACCTCTCCTTTTCCGCGAAGGGCTCTCCGATAATTCCATGATTTTGGCGATATCTGACTTTGCCTATATCAACTTCCCAAAGAAGAATCCCCAGTACAATCCCTAGTGAAAACTTTCAATGTTCAAGACATAGCAACTATGTTTCAATATCAGATCAAGTACATTTCGATTAAGGCTCATGCCTAATTCAAGGCAAGCTCACCCAAAGTGGGGGCTTCCTATGTGTGGTGGTTCCTCTAATTCAAATCAAACTCCCTAACAGTTGTAATCCACGGACCTCGTTTACGGTCCCCAATCATTTACTAAAAACGATTTTCGAAAATCATTCTATGCATTTCTAATCAGTCTATCATTCTACACATCTTCTAGCCTTGCAAAATCCTGACCATGCATTGCAGCTTTGCAAAACCCTGACCTTACATTGCATTTCATACATTCTAGTCTTGCATAACCCTGACCTTGCATGACGTGTCACCCTTTAGCTTTGCATAACCTTAATCCTTGCATTGGGTTTCATGCATCCTCAGAGAGTCTAAGTTTGCATTATTACATCACTATGTGCTTATGTGAGTTGTTTGCACCTATCTCGCTAACATCTTTCCCCGCAGTGTAATCGATTGCTTGTAGTTATTATCCTGCATACTAACTTTGTTTTGCAGAGACCGGCGGTTATAGATCAGTTCTAAACTGCAGAGCGTTTAGAATTGTTCTCCGTCCCGACACTGTATACTTTGACTATCGGTTTCCTGAACCTCAGTCAAAGTGGGGGCTTCTGTAGACACATAATCGTGTCTCCCCATTTAAGGATCCAATGGTGAAACATACAACGGCATTGGTTGGCGCGACCCAACGGAAGAGCAATCTAAAGAACCAATCCAAAATTGGTGTTTTGAAATGATATTCTAAAGCCCAATTAATTGTTCATGATGATTAGTTGTTTTTTAAGCCCATAAAATGTTTTAAGTCTATTTTAAATGCCCAAACAAATATTTACTATTTTAATAAATATTTTTCATAATCATTTTTATTATCTTTGATAAACAAATCAGATTTTTTTCGTAACATTCAATCTCCGAAATTTCAGGGATAGAAAAGGTATCATCGAAAGACGCATAAAGGAATATGCTCGAATATTCCCGAATATGTGCCGGACGTGGGGGCTGCGCTCAGCGCACCACGTGCGTCCAGCGCATAGGCCAGAACACGTCAGGCGAGCCAATGAACGCCTGGCACGTAGATTTCGTGACTCACACACAGTCCTGCGTCTGACGCAAGTCCTGTGTGAGACGCAACTTTCTTTTCTATCTTTGCAAAAACGCGTTTACACGCGCCAAAAACTGATTGGGCTGGCTGCATCAGGCACACCAATGTGCGCCTGACACGTGGCTTTGCGCCAGCCACATAGGCCTATGCCTGGCGCAGGGCTTGCCTGAGGCGCAAGTTTTCTTTCCCTATAAATATCCGCAATTTCCCGTTTTGCGGACGGCTTTTTATATTATTATTTCACGCACACAAATTCTCTCGAATACTCCGAAACATACTTCGAATACTCAAACACTCAAATACTTTCAATACTTTCAATCAATTCTTTCCTGGTTTCATGATTGCTCCACCTAAATATCGTTGCGCTCCTCAATCTAAGCCGCATAGGTATAATCCTGAGGATCCTTGAATAAATTACATATTATTGCTTCGAAGTTACTAACAATTTATTTCATGATGATCTTTAAGTAATAAACGTTCTACTATACTTTTTAATCTCTTTTCTTTATTCATTATTATTATTATTGCCTTTGTATATTGCATGCTTGCGTGATCATTATATGTATATTATATGATTGTCCTGTTTTAATATTTTTATCACCCACATGTTATTTTTGTTAATCAAAGACCTAAACAAATGTTTTAATATTAATCAGATTAATTTGGACAACCTGTTAGGTTCCCTGTAATATTGATTGCATAATAACTTGTCACTAAAAATTAGTCTTTTATGTGTTTCCTGAACCTACTTAGGCTAAATATTTTTAGGGTGCTTAAAATATTATTTGATTATTCTTTGGCATAAAATCTGCAATGAATCGATATTTAGTAAAGGCCCACTTTGGGCCAATATAGTTCATTACGACTATATTCGTACCCTCACCCCCCAAACTCAATCTTTGATTCATTTTGACCATATATGGAGTCATGACGGGGAAATCTACATTGGATAATTTGTCCCTATGATTTTCCTATATCCAATTAGGTTTATGATTCTTCCTAAAAAGAATTATTGGCGACTTCTTTCAATACAAAACAATTTTCAATAAAACCTTAACAGTGCGGTAGTCAAGTCTAATACGCGCTCACACCGCATAGGCAAAATAAAAACACGCATACACAAACACACCATCACATGATTTCAAACCCATTTTGGGTAAATAAAGGCCCTTTCGGGCCGATTTTGGCTTTTCAAGCTCAATGTAGTAAGTTTCCCGCATTTATCCACATGTTACGTCATATATAGTTTCAATAGGTACATATATAACTACTAGAGTCAATTAAAGTCCACCCATATGCTTTGAAACCTATTTTGGGTAAATGTATGTCATTTAGGGCCGATTTTGGCTTTTCGAATTCATTTTCCTTAATTGTTCGCATTTAGCCACATGTAGTTCATGTATAGCTCCAATAGGTACATATATAACTATTAGAGCCAATTAAAGTCGACTCAATAGCTTTGAAACCCATTTTGGGTAAATGAAGGTCATTTTGGTCCGAATTTGGCTTTTCAAGTTTAATTTACTTAGTTTCCCGCATTTAGTCTTATGTTAGGTCATTTATAGCTTTTATAAGTACATATATAACCATTAGAGTCAATTAAAGTCGACTCACATAATTTCAAGCCCATTTTGGGTAAATGAAGGTCATTTAGGCCGATTTTAGCCTTTTAAGCTCATTTTACTTAATTTCCCGCATTTAGTCTCATGTTAAGGTCATATATAGTTCTAATAAGCACATATGTAAGAATTAAAGTAAACTAAAGCCCACTCACATGCTATGAAACCCATTTTGGGTAAATGATTGTCATTTTGAGCCGATTTTTGCTTTTCAAGCTCGATTTCCTTAATTTCTTACATTATATTATTTGCTTAATCTCTTTAGAGTCAACTAAAGTCTTACTCAAACCCAAATTGATCTTATACGTGTTTCCTTATGTTTGTTTTATAAGGTATTTCTCAATGGCAAACCAAGGGAGAGTTCTTTCACCACAACGGAGATAAACGAAGTTCAAGATTTGCTTGCACGCTACCTTACCGACATTTGCATGTGAGGATGATGCCTTGGCTCTGAGTTTATTTGTTCTTATTATGTTACTAGCTAGTTATTTAGGTGCAATTGATGTTTATTTTTGGATTTTAGTACTTATTACAACTTCATTTGTAGTACATTCTCAAAATAAATAAATAAATATATATATATATATATATATATATATATATATATATATATATATATATATATATATATATATATATATATATATATATATATATATATATATAACACAAACTGATCCGGTTAACTAACATAACTGGATCAGTTTATAATGCAATGCATACAAAACTTGGTGCCAATGAAGAGAAACTTATATGGTTTTTAAGGAAAACTGGATCAGTTAATATGATTAACTGATCCGGTTTTCTCTAAAAACCGGATTGGTAACTAATTAACTGATCTGGTTGACGACTGGATCAGTTAATTATTGGGGAATGCTGCGAGCCCACCCGATCCGGACCAAAACCGAATCGGTAATTCCGATTGTGATTGGATCGAAAGGGCTTTTCTCCACTAGTGTTGAGAAAATTTGTTAGTTTTGGGTGCCAATTTTGATGTCATCTTCAAATATTTGTTTAAGGCTTTTGGCACATTTTTTTTTTTGTTTCGGTAACATAACACAAAAAACACACACAAACAAAACTACAGGCCCTTCCTAGCACAGGTTGCTAGAACATGTGCCTTATTAACAACCTGTCGTGTTACTTTAGGAATAGAAAGAAACTGCAGCTGAGAAGAGAACTTTCTAATATCTACTATAAGCGAATGATAAAGAACATTCACCACTAAGGGATTAATTATAGCCTCGCACATCAAGCTGGGAATCGACCAAATAACAATAGACTTTGAAATCTTCATTGCCATCCGCAAACCCCCGAAGCATGGCTAGCAGCTCCACTTGAACCGGGTCCAAAGCAAACACCCATTCTCGCACCATTACTAATTTAATTATTCCACCACATACTCCAAGCAATAGCAGCCCGCCAAGTACCTTCACACTTAGTTGATTTCCATGCACTAGAGGTGGCCAAGGTGCGGGCCTATCTAGCCCGCCCAACCTAGACCGGTCTCGTGGGCCGTGCGTGCTTGGCCCGTGACCAGCCCGGTCCAAGACCATAAGGCCCGTGAAAATGGTGGATGGTTCATGGGCTGGAAAATTTTAGCCCAGCCCATTAAAACCCGTAGAAAAACCGTCCAGCCTAGTCAAAGTAACCGGCCCAGCCCACCTACCAACCACCCAGCCCAGCCCACAAACCGGCCCAGTTCATGGACCGGCCAAACCCAGACCGTGATCCAGCCCGTGGCCCAGACCAGCCTAGACCGTGAAATTTTCTTGGCCCAATAGTTGTAATTGTTCACCCCGCATTCATGCATTGAATAAATCTTACTTGTAATTTTTCTGGTCCAATAATTGTAATTTTACTGGCCCATTAAAGTTACTTGAACAAAACATAATAAGTTGGACGTGCAAAAGTAATCTTATTACACTTATTCAGATTGTAATTGCATTAAGATTCCTGGCCCATTTATTAAGAAAACATGGCAATTGGCAAGCCCAACTTCTTTACTCCTCTCCTAATGTGGTGTAATTGTCAAAAGTAAATGCAACTTGGCATGGCAATTAGCTCTTTTTTATGCAGGCTTTAAGTCTTTAACTGATAAGGCATCCTCTCGCATGCTCTTCTATCTTTGATTCTTTCACCTCTTCTTTCTTTGATTCTTTCACCTCTTCTTTCTTTGATTCTTTCACATTATCCCTGAAACCTCCATTATAGTGAATTGTCAAATCAAATAGCAGATAAGTTGCATAGTCAACAATTATCATTCAACAACGACTAACAATACTATACCGACAATATCTCCTAGCTTCCATGCCTTCCAATTTCAAAGTTATCAACTTTTGCGGGCTATTCACCGTAGTAGTGATATTTTTTCTTCAAATGCATTGATCAGTATTACAATAACGGATTGATTTCTCATGGAGATATAGCTTAAATTTTCAAAGTATGTGTAACTTTCAATTATTTTCCCTCCCATTTTTTCCTATAAATAGCACCTTAATTCTAACCAATCACCACACCATCTCTCATCTCCTGTCTTCTAATACTTTCAATACTCCTGTTCTCAATTTTTCTTGCTCTCCGTCTCTCTTGTCTCTTGCAGTATTCTAAATAATTTTTTATTTTTCTAGTTCTACAAGGTAAAATTCCAAAAAAACACTACAAAAAATCCTACAAAAACCAAAAAAATGGACCAATTTGAGATTAACACCCAATATGTTTATGAATATGGACAACACTCGGATGAAGTTCAAGTTTCCCCACTGTTATGAACATCCCACCAATCATCTAGTTCCACCATGCCACCACCTCCACCACGCCGACCATCTCAAAACGAAGTTCAGCCGTCTAGTGGAGAAGGTACGTCATTAACATGTACTTAATTAGTATTAAGTTTATATCTATATACTTAATGAAAATATATAATACATTAGTATTACTTTCGACATATGGAATAACCACACATAATTTTGACATTTGCATAAATTAGCACACTTTGGACATTAGTAACTTTGATTCTAAATACTAAAGCCACATGTAGTTCATTTTCATTTTCAATAGAATCAATGTCATTTTCATTTTCATTTTCATTAGTATTACTTTCGACATTAATATCATTTAGCATTCTTTCGAGTTTTCGACATTAGTAATGGAGTAATGGTTATCCATAAGAATTAATACTAATAGAATGAAAATGAATAATAATCCTAACTTTGAAAATTGACATTAGTATAACAATTAAGAAAGCATGGAAAAGAGGAAGGAAAAATTCAGATTCACAAATTAACATCTTGATAAGAAAAATTCAGAAATTGGAAAATTTAAGATTGATAACTTAATAGAAACTAAAGCTTAAGAGCAAAAGTTCAGATTAATAGGTCTTAGGTAAGATAATGTTAGTAGCATAGTACCATATACACTTTAACTAACCTTGCACTATTGACAAAATTATACCATAAGCATAGTTAGAGTTAAGGGTACATTCGGGACTCGAACTATTAGTATTTTCACCGTTCAGGACCTGGTACTTTTTTATGCACCGTTCAGGACCTAATGTCAATTGCTGTTGCCAAATTGTAACTATGGTTAAGCGTGGGGCCCAAATAAATTAATAAATTGTCAAAACCGAAAAAGCAATGATTTGTTGTATTTGGAGCAGGAGGAAACGCGGCGTTTGGCGACTATGTTGCACCGGTATCCGTAAACTTGGCGCCACAAAACATAACCTCCACTCCCTCATCCTCTGTACTCATTCACTCCAACACTCTTCATCTTCCATTCTTGTCAGTGCAAGCTCTCTGTCAGATTGAAAGAAGGCAATTTTAGGGGAGATTTTTTCTGCAAATCACATTAAAATCTTCAAGGTAATTTTCTTTTTCATCTCATGCACTTAAATCTTCATGTTTAAAAGAAGTTATGAATTAGGGTTTTTGTTTGAATTTCGAATTTTATAAATCATATATCTATGCGAATTTGGTGTCAAGTTGTTTCAATTATGCTTTCTTATGTGTTTGTGATGTTGTTGAATGTTTTGATCATAAAATCTCGCTGAAAAATTCGAACTTTTATGTTTTCATGCCCTTCTAAAAACTAGTTAAAACAGGGGTTGGGTTAAGTTTTACAATTTTGTTCGTTTGGGAAAGCTTACTGAGTCTTGGTTTCTTGTTGAAGGCTTACCATGGCTATGTCAAAATCTGCTGAGGATGTCCTCTTCAACGAGCACATCATGTGCATGTATGTGTTCCCTAAGCTTTCCAGGAGGAATAAAGGGGTTGTTTCTCTGGTTTGTAAAAGTTGGAAGGAAATGTGGCACTGGAAATGGTGGATTCCGCGACGAGTGTATGAATGGGAGAACCGGTTCGAGTCTTGGATATGTTGGGACATCATTCACAATGATGCTAGGTATCTTAAGTGGTGGATGCATGACTCAAACTGAGGGGTGAAGGACTAGGCTCCCCTGCTACAAGATGATCTGCACTTTTGTTGTTTTTTGGGTCTCTGTTTAAGGTGGTTAATGTTGTGATTGTAGTAAGGGTTCTGGTTGTGATAAGGGCTTTGATTGTTTTTGTTGTTGGCCCTTATAATATGTAGGTAACTAATGTAGGGCATCAACTGAAAATGGAATGAGAATCCTTTTGTAGATGTGTGATTCCATTCCTTTATTGACAGATGCATTAGGCAGTGATGTAGGTTGTTTAACTTAGCATTCATGTGCTAAAATCTTATGTATAAAAGTTGGTTGTTTAATATTAATGAAATGGAATGATTCCACTTTAATCAGATGTTGTGTTTTTATATTAAGTTGTTAACATGTTTTCCAATGTGTATTGATTCTCATATTTTGAAATACCCATAACAGAAATATGGATATACCAATGTGCATTGTCATCCACCATGGTGGAAAGTGGGTTGACAAGCCAAGCTTCAGTTATATGGGGGTAATGTGAAGTTGATTAATGATCTTCCTAATGACTTTGATCCAAGTTACCTTAAGGCTTTGATTAACACATTAGGGTATAAGAACATTGTGAAGCTGCACTACTGTGATCCATTAAAAGAACTCCATAAAGGAATTAGGTTCCTAGGTTATGATGGCACCACATTTGGGATGTTTCTAAGCTTGTTATATGAGTTCAAGCTGCTTGATATCTTTACGAGCATGATGAGGGTGAAGAAGAATGTGTAACTCAGGAAATTGTTACCAATACTTGTCGGGATCTAACCGTTGTCAATATAGTTGATGAGCCTCTGTCACATTATAGTAATGGCAGTGATGACATTGATTATGATGAAGAGGGTTCTGATAATGAAGATGATGAAGTTAGAGAAGCAAGACAACAGTTGCAAGAAGAAAAAAGGAGAGAAAAATCCTATGAAGAAGAAGTTGATTCACTGACTAGGTTAGCTGCTAGGAAAAGTGTTGATACAGGAGATTCAGATTATGAGGGTGAGAGCTCTGACTTTGATAGCCCCCCAAACTCAGATGGTGAAGGTGATTGTGGTTACCTTTTACCACAACCAGGTCATGGTAGGAAGATTAACAAGAGGAAAGCAACTGTCCTTTCTGAAGGATACTTGCTTGAGCAAGAGTGTCCATTCCACTTAGGACAAGAGTTTGAAAATGCAATTGAGTTCAGGGGTGCAATTACTAACTACTGCATGAACATTGGGAGGGACACTTATTTCCCAAAGAATGATGCAAAGAAAATTGGAGCAAGATGCAAGGCAGATAAGTGCCCTTTCTATGTATATGCATCAGTTGTTAGAGGGAAGGGTCATTTAGTTGTGAAGACATTGGTCCCTCAACATAACTGTGGCAGGTTAGCAGTTGTAAAGAAAATTAGAGCTTCATGGATTGCTAAGCTATACCAACAGAAGTTCAAGATCAACCCTTATATGAAGTGCCATGAAATAGTTGACACACTATGGGCTGAAAAAGGAGTGAAAGCTTCATTATGGCTTGCGTTGAAGGCAAGGAGGAAGGCCCAAGCACTAATACTTGGTGAGTACAAGGAACAATATGGCTTACTTTACAGATTTGCTGCAGAGATTAAGAGGTCCAACCCTAGAAACACTATAAAGTTTCAGATGGATAGTGGTGTATTTGAGAGATTGTACATTTGTTTTGATGCCATTAAGAAGGGTTTTCTGGGCTGGATGTAGGCCCTTCTTTGGTATTGATGGCTGCTTCTTAAAAGGACCTTTTGGTGGGACGACTTCTTGTTGCAGTTGGTAGAGATGGAAACAATCAAATGTTTCCAATAGCTTGGGCTTGTGTTGAAGTTGAGGACACTGAAAGTTGGAGCTGGTTTTTGCAATTACTGGCTGATGATCTTCAAACAAGTGATGGTTTAGGCTACACTATTATGTCTGATCAACAAAAAGGTCTTTTAAAAGTTGTTTCTCTTGTATGGCCTAGAGCAGATACTAGATGTTGTGCTAGACATGTCTACTGTAACTTTAGGCAGGTATTTGGTGGTGGTGTGCAATATAGAAGAGGCTTTTGGAAAATAGCCAAAAGCACAACTGAAGCTGAGTTTGAGAAGAATATGTCACTCATTGCTGACATTTCCAAGGAGGCAGCAGCTGATTTAAGGAAGAGAAGCCAAAAGAAATGGGTGAGAGCTTACTTCACAACCAGTCCTCATTGTGACTCTATTGGCAACAATATGAATGAGGTATTCAATTCATATATTCTGTCATCTAGGCATAAACCAATAATCACAATGCTTGAGGATATTTGAGAAGGGTTGATGGAGAGGCTTCACAAAAAAAGGGATTACATAGCTAATAAAGAAATTCAGATTTGCCCTAGGATCAAAACTAAATTGGAGAAGTCAAAGATGGATGCAAGGGGTTGGCTAGCCTTTTGGGATGGTCACTTTTCATATGGGGTTAGGGAGGGATTAACACAAACTAGGTATGTGGTAAGTTTGCTTGATAAAACATGCAGCTGCAATGCTTGGCAACTCAGTGGAGTGCCTTGCAACCATGCAGTAGCTGCAATATGGAAAGCAAAGGAAGTACCTGAGCACTATGTGTCGCATTACTTCTCAAAAGACACATATCTCAAGGCATACTTGTTTCCATTAGAGCCATTGAATGGACCACAAGAGTGGCCTCAATCAACCTTTAACCTAATACTTGCACCTGCTGTGAAAAAGCTACATAATAGGCCTACTGTCAAGAGAAAGCCATATGTTGGGGAGGTAGTTGGTAGAGGATTGTCCAAGAAGGGGGTTACAATGAGGTGCACCAATTGTAGAGAGGAGGGACACAACAAGAGAAAGTGTCCAGTTCCTACAGCACCTAAGGCACCCAATGAGGCAAGCAACCAAACTCTTAGTGCAACTGCTACTCCACCAACCCAACAATCACATGCAACAGTAGCAAATGTAATGCAATTTTTGTAACTACATTTTTTATTCATTCATAGTTGCAAATTCTAGAAACTAATGTGTTTATATCTTGCAGTTCAATGAAAGTCAGTCAACATCAAGCAACACAACTAGAACAACCAATATACCTTCAATTGGATCATTGTACTATGGAGCAACACAATTATTCTAAGGCTACTACAATGTAAGCATTTTCTTTCCCTTAATTACATAACATTACATTTTCATTAGCAAAAAGAAAATTACAAACACTAACACTGCCACAACAATCCTACATTTCATTAGCTTCTTGCTTATATCTTCCACTTCATCTTCTAGTTCCATCTTGCTTCTAATGAAAGCCACCATCTCATCCCTTATTTCAAGAGGATGAGGACTGTCAATCCACTCAAAGAATTGGCAACCCCTTCTTGTTCTATAATTTTCACAAATATAAAACCTCATGAAAGGATTTCTCAAAGTTTTGGAAACTCTTTTCTTTGCTACTCTGCCACAATCACAGAGCACCTCATTGAAATACATGTTCTTTGCAGATGGAGTTTTGCTTATTTTCGGTTTATGGGTGATGATGATTGCTTGATTGAAGAACCCGACCAATGGAGTTTTGCTTATTTTCTGTTTTTTTTTGCTTCTTAATATATTTTGGGACATAAGAAAATTCCTCTGCTTTTTTTGGTTTGTTTTTATAGCTCATATTGTGGATACTTCAGGAACTGAAAGTTCCAAAATTCCAACGGTTACTTTTGAATTTTAATTTGCTTTTTTTTTTTTTTGGTGTAGTTAACCTCAGTTGAGTTAACGATGAGTTAATTTGCCGGATTTTTGTCCACAGGTCCCAAAGAGTGCATAAAATAGTTGTAGGTCCTGAATGGTGAAAAAACTGATAGTTTGGGTCCTTTTCGTACCCTTAACTCAGCATAGTTACCATGAATCAAAGCCACGCTTATATACCATAAGTTGTCATTACTAGCATACTTCACTCAAAATTAAAACATGGTCACTTACTCAATATAGCCAAAAATCCAGATAATACAATTACAAACGTTAAATACCCAACATTAGCCATTCCATAACAGAGAAAATAATGACACATGAAAAAAAATTAAGATCACCTAACATGTAACAACCTTCCAAATGACCAAATCCATCCATTCTGCTAAAATAAAAAAAATTCCTTGTTTTTCTCTTGACATCTCTTTAAGATGTTACACTAAATATTTACATGATAATCCACAAGTATATAGTATATACTAGAGGAAGCAAATATATAATATATGAACTAACACAAATCTGATTATTTCACTAACTATGATTAATAGCAAAATTCAGATTAGTCACCGTGATTAAGGCAAAAAAACGCAGATATAGGGCCCCAACAACCAGTTCATGACTTCATCCAATCCTAAATCCCAAACCACAAAATTGGAACAAAATTTACATTAATCATACTTAAGCCAAAAAAAACCCAAGCCACAAAAATAACACATTTAAAAAGCTATTAGATTGTTAAAAGTTAGATGACTTACAATTACAGGAAGTTTTAGGCTTGGAATTGCTGAATATTCCTCAAATTAATTGGAATTCTGAAAATCCAAAACCTTTATTTTGAGGAGTCCCACAGTTCTTATCGAATTTGGCTTTTAGATCTGTAAATTTTGCCATTTGGAGTTCGGATTTATCGATTTGAAATTCAATTAAAAATCGACGAACGAAAATTGGGAGAATTTGAGGATAGAGAAAAACCTAGCATGCGGATGAATTGGGGGAAACTGATGGAGGAGATTGTGATTGATGAGAAGAATTAATGTGGTGAGTAGTTTTATGGCGTGGAAAGATGGATTTTTAGGGTTTTTGTTTGTTTCGTTTGGGCTTTAAGGGTTTCGAGGAATTCGTTTGTGGCCCAAATTTTTTATATACTGTGATTAAGGGGATTTAGTTTCTCATAATTTAATCTTAATATTTGTCTGACTTAGTCTACGTTTGGCATTTCCTTAATCTAATATAAGTTTGGACTAAGGAGTAATAAAGGATCTTTAAAACGTATTTAAATATTCCGCATACTAGAAACTACATATTAAGGATTATTTAGATTTTTGGTTTTTTATGTGCAACCCTTAGCCCTAAGGGGTTAGGGATGTATAATTATTTGGGATATCTTTATATTATAGTTATTAATTACTACTCTAAATATACTACTATAAATATGTTTTGAATTGAAATATATACTAGTAAAATTAATACTATACTTTTATGTTTGAAATAGATGGAGAAGGAAGTCTACAAACTGAAACTAAAGGTAGAGGTGAAACTTCATGGGTATGGCCATATTATGAACGAATACTAGTTGCCGGCCAACCTAATGGGCATAATTTACACAAGTCATACCATGCTTATTGCCTAGTGTGCAAGAATATGGGTAAACAACCAGTTCCTAAGTTCAAATGGAAATAAGGTGGTGGAACCGGTACTCTGGGACGTCATTTGAAAGAAAAGCATGGTATGACAGCCGATAATGTTCATGTTGGTGGTGCAAGTGACAGTCTCCAAGGACAATTGCACGGGTATTTCGGTAAGGAACCCGGTGGAGGTAAGCCTTTCTCTTATAACAGAGATGCTATGATTGATGGTTTTAGCAAATATGTTACTATTGATGAATTGCCTTTTAATCACGATGAGTCGCCAAACTTTGAGGATGGAATAGAACATGTATGCAACCCCATTTTAGACGTATTCCAAGAAACACCCTTAAACGTCATACCCAACAACTTTACTATAAGTATAGAGGGCATTTGATTGAAATGTTTCGTACAATTGAGTGTCGGGTTAGCTTGACTTGTGATACGTGGACATTTTTTTGTCATGAGCCATTTATTTGTGTCACCGCTCATTGGGTTGATGATGATTGGTATTTGCAGAAACGGATAATTTATTTTGAAGCTATGGATGAGTCCCAAAGTGGTTTCAATTGGAAAACTCGTATTATGACTTGTTTGAAAACTTTTAATTGAACAACAAAGTATTTTCTTTGTCTCTTGATAATGCTACTGCTAACACAAAGTGTATCGAGTACTTGAAAGTTGATACTGAGCTTCCCTTGCTTATAGAAGGTGCACTATTAAATGTTCGTTCACTAGTGGAAAAAACATCAATTGCTCCGGTTAAAAAGCCCACAAATGCTCCGTATTTGACCGGTAGCAGACGCCATACGAGCATTTGAGCATTTTACAAATGCTCTGGTTTCAACCGTAGCATTTAGTGTCTCAAATGCTCCGGTTGTTTAAAAAACCGGAGCATTTGATTGTTAAATGCTCCGGTTGTTAAGGAAAAAACAGAGCATTTGTAGCATAAATGCTCCGGTTTTTTCTTAACAACCGGAGCATTTGTTAGTTTTTTTATTTAAAACAAAATTGTATAGCTTGCTGAAGCTGTACATGCACCAACAAGGAGTAAACCTTTAATTACTAGTACCTTTTAGTGGCATCCCCTGTCATGCAGCATACATACAACTCATACCCCACTGTCCTCACATAATTTAAAGACTACTTATACTCTTATAAGAATCAAAAGAACATATATAAGAAGGATATAAACTGAAATTTTATTAATCAAATAAAAATTAATATGTCATTACATAAGTATAAACAGCAAGATAATAATTGCAAAAAAAATCTCATTATGCCTCTAGGACACCATAATTAGTATTCTAAAAAATGTTTCGTGAAAAACAGGCAAGAATTCTAAATCTAAACCAAGGAAAGTTGTCACCCTTTTGCGTGATGGTGATTCCTCAATCATTGCAATAGATTCTTCATCATCATTCTCACAAGCTAAAACATCATCACAATCAGATTGATTCAAAACCTGCTCCTCAGGACACCACAACCACAACAACTTCTGCACCTAATGAGACAAACCAAATAATATAACAATGATCATTATGTACCCTTCATTACTTACAAGAAGAAAACCTTTAAATTCAAAAAATAAAAAGTAATCATGAATCAATCTCGTATAGATTGCAAAACATCCATCCAAATAAAAGGAGAAGGTAGTACTGCTACAAAAGTCATTAACAAAGTACACAGAACAATTAATTTAAAAGGAGAACCACCAAATGCACATATGCCGAGCAGGGGAGTTTACACCCGCTTGGACTCCCAAAAATATGCGTATATACCATCCAGATATTTCATTAAAAATATATTTAAAGACGCCTAGGGCTCCACTTGGAACACCTCTCTCAATCCACCATTGTTTGCATAATGATGATATCTAGTGTCCAACAACAGTGACATATGCTATTAGTATAGGTTTAATACTCTAGGGGATATACTAATTAGACCAATTTCCTATCTGGCTGGAAGTAAGGAATAATAAAACAATTACCAAAAACATTGCCATATCCTATATTTTCCTGTAGACATTAGGACGTAAGTCTCACCTTGTTGTTGACCAAGTTGTGGAGAGCGATCACACTTCGGATAAGAGAAGACAGATATATTACTAGTATCATGTCATTCGTTTTGACTGCAGAAAAAGAACACAGAATCATAAACAATGGACAGAATCATACAGTATCCAGGGAAAGAAATAAAAGATTATTTTCCTCCATACCAACAAAAGCCTTGACCAACTCAAGCACACTTAAGGTTAGGAAGAAGGTTGAACACATCCTACACAAAAAATAACAATAAGTTCTGTTAGCAAGAGATCTTATAGCATCAAACTTAGTAATGAAGGACTAGACATTAAATTAAGGATAAGGTAGGACTAGACAAACTGAACAAGGTAAACAACATGAGAGTGAAAACGTGACTTGGAGGATAGAAATTTGAAATAAAATCATAGTAGACAGCTGTCCTCAGACAATGTAGAATCACGACATAATACATGCAACCCTACATTTGGCACGACACTTTCATTGTTCATTGACTCTTCTTGTGAAGCTTCCCATGGGAGAGGAATAGAGAATGTTCCTCACAGAGTATGCAGTTGGCTCCCTATTGAGCAAAAATGGATTCATTTTAAAGAATCTTATTCAAGTAAAATTATTCAAGGTGGGCACATATTCACTTAACCTCATAGTTACTTCTCATGCCTCAACATGTTAGCAACCCCACCCCAGCCTTCGATCTGTGATTATGTCTCTAATATTCTAAAACTTTAGCTATCGACAAAGCCACACACCCGCAACCTTTATATAAGTAATGGCAGAAAGAACCATAGTTGTCATGGACAAAATAAAATACCACCAGGAAACAAGAATGCTGATATGATAACAAACCTATAGATGAACAAACCTGCAAATGGTACAATATTTCATGGTTAAGTGGGAGTTTCCCATTTATAACAAGATCAAGATAACTGCGGATCTCTCGCAGACGGGCATCAAGCCCTTTGAGAGCTGCATGTTTACCAGTCACCTAGACATAAAAAAAAATAAGGGTTACTTTTTATCCATCAAAAATTAAAAAGACATATTATCTGAACACTTATAAGTCCCTTTCATTTATCCAAACCGTGGAAAATTGCAAGCCAAAAATAGCCAAGTCTTTGAAGTATTACCTCTGTCGCTAGAGTACTGATTGTAGTGTCCTTCACATCTCTAAGCAAGTGCTCCACTCCTGCAAGAACATATAAATTACATGAAAACAAGGTCTATGCCACACAATAGAGCACGTAAAATTAGTCAGATACTCCTAATTCTTGCTGTAAATTACAAGCAACGTTCTTCTCCAGCACAAAAATGTTGCAATAGAAAACAACCATACATGTCTAGTGAGAGAAGATACCTATTTCTTCTACTTCATGGGCAGCAATTTCAGAGGGAACATGTACAAATACCTTCTGGCTCTTCTGTGTTGCATTCTGCAGATGTTAACTCTAAATTAGATATTGGAGGATTATTCAGATTTTCAACAGTCATCTATGAAAACGTAAGAATCCACTATATAGGTACCATTTTAAGTTCATATGTAACATGCTAATTAAACTTCTAAGAAGTAAGAACTATTTCCTATTTGAAATACCATATGAGAAAATTTATCTACTTTGACATTAGATACCTACCAATTTTTTCCTAAGAATGATATGACACTAATTTATGTCTAAGTCTAGGCTCAGTTATGAATCAGGTTCAAATGCCAACCAGACAACAGAGGAAAGCAAAATTTAAATCTTACCACTTTTACCTCCTCAACAACATAATAAGCCTTGGTTGGTGTTCTCAGCTCTTCTGGTTGTACATCAATGATAACCAAAACGGGATTTGGAACATAGCTATAACACCCCAAACATAAGTAGAGCTAATCATTGAACATGTTGCTTAACCCAAATCCCTATCCCTGCCTTCATGTCACTGTCACAGCCAACTAACAAGAGAATTAATGCTTACCAATAGTTGCATGAAGAGATTTTTCTTCGTACCTAAGTATAGTGTAACACTCATCTAATTATGGCCACGTTGACCATAAGATATTTCAGTCATGGTCGGGAATAATTCAACTATGCATCAGCCATAAGATCCTTTGCTAAGAAGATGCTTCCACATATGAGCGTGCCCCGTACAAAAAATTATAGAGCAGATATACAAATAGTTGTTTTCTACGTAACCAATTAATATGGAACATCAATTTGAGCTCCACGAGCGAAATACTCCCTCATTTATCAGATACTTTTCCCAGAATCCAACTTGGATGGTTTAGAATTAATCATTTCCTATACCCATCCGGTATATTTTGAATGAAAATGCATCTGTTGCTTTTGGGTAAATCATATAGGCTTACTTTTCATCAATACACCCTTAACTTAATACTCTTGAATATGCATGCAGAAAGCAACTACAACAACTATAAGAGAGCAGAGGGAGTAACATCTTACTCGGTAAATAATCTATGAACGTCCAGATCATTCTCCCGTAGCTTAGAACCAGTGCTATACCAACCCACAACATGCTCCTTTGCTGAACATTAAGACAAGATAAAACCAAGTTAAATATGAACAGTCTTAGAAGTTGAGATGCAAGTTATGCTTCCTGAGAGAACATTACCGTTGATCCTCCTGAACATGGAAAACATAGATTCGTGATAGTTGTGGTCAAGAAACCAAATGCTAGATTCCTTCTCCTCTTCCTCAAACCAAACCAACTCCTTCGTCGCTTGAGGTCTTGTAACCTTGTGTTTTTAGCTTATCACGAACTGTACCTTGCACCTACATATTGCATTACAGAGAGTCACTAACTAATCAATAGCTTATAATGCTCAAAAGAGTCTAAAGTTCTACCAATTAAACAATCACTATCAAAGAGTCACTAACTAATCAATGTCTTTGTTGCATGCCTGAAATAATTTAGCAAATGAGAGAGCAAAGCCTAAAACTTAGATATGGATAGTACCTATATAGAATCATTGTTAAGGTTTTATTTTAATGCCGCAAGTGTACGGTGTCGTAGCACATACGGGTCGAACTCAGGGAGGTATAAGATTAACCACTACTTGATTTTACATTACGAAATAGTTACACAATCCAGAAATGAGGAAGTGTCTATGAACTAAAGGCTAAACAAACGACAGAATATAACAAACTATATGAATATGATAATTAAAACACTAAGATTAAGTATCACCACTACTATGAATTGATCAAACCATAACTCACTTCCCAATTATTCAATTATAGCTTAGGCAAGAATGGCATTCCCTTATGATTTAGCGATAAAACACAGCTGCGAACCGAAACTAAATCCCAAATCATCCAACAATACCTAAAGCTCACTTTCATGATAGCAAAAGGCCTAACTAACATGTATGATTCCTATTTTCATGGCTTACATACACAATTAGAAGCATTAAGAGCCAATGTCTATTAAATCCCAATTCCAATTCTCACCTATTTTCATGGGAGAATTTAAATCAATGACAAGATTATCCGAACTAAGACCCAACTTTCGTTGATGAACTTAATTAATGAAATGATAATTTAGCAAACAAACATATGATCCTAATTTCTATTCCAACTTTCGTTGATAATAAAAGCTAGGGTTAAAGTAAGATGCAAAATTGACTACAAATACAATCTTGTCAAACCCTAAGCATATAATTCAATAACATGGGAATTTGAGCAACAATCTACATGATCAATCCATAATAGGGCTCAACTTAATCCTAGATAGAAGTACTACTCACTAATCATGGCGATAAGAACGATAAGCATAATTGAGTACATAATTAGATAGATTAAGAGAGAGAAGAGTAAAACTTATTAAGATTGCTTGAATTGTAGAAGAATCCCAAAGTACTTGATCAAACTCCAAATTTTTGCATACCAAATGAAAGCTAGGGCAAAAACTCTAAAATAATGTGCATCAAAAAATTGCCAAGAAAAATCCACTACTCAAAACATAAAAGCGAGAAAATAACATAACGGAATGCGCTGCCCACGCTACTGCGATCCGCGGTGTCTACCGCAAGTCGCGGCCTTTACCGTGAGTCGCGCCCATGACCGCGAGTCGCGGTAAGCTCTCGGCATTCCACCGCGAGCTGCTGCCAACGCCGCGACTCGTGGTAGAACCGATGTCTCTTTTCTTCCTTGGACTCTTCAAGTGCGGCTTCCAACCCAATTGGACCTTGTAGGAAGCCCAATTACTTCCATCTTGGACCTGGCATGGTGCCATTAAACCTCTAAATGAGCCACAAATGCATACTCCTCTCATAATTTAACATTTCTCATCAATTCCTATCACTTGGCTACAAATCTACTCAAATCCATCCAAGTCACAACATAATATCCCTCAAAATGTGCCAAAATAAGAGTAAAATGTGGACTTAACAAATTCCACCATGTTTAGACCTTGCTCGTCCTCGAGTAAGCAAGAGGCAATGAACAACTAGATAACCTCACAAGGCCTAAAACATGAACCTAATAACGAATAACGATCCACGTCCAACGTCAACTAACATCCACTTTAGCGCCCCTCTCATACTCCATAGTAGCAACTAACCTACACCTAACTCTGCTACTCCTAAGCATACTTCCCCCATGCTCAACCAAAAATAGAGTCATGTGTGACCATGTTCTGAAAGATCTCAAAGAACACTCACACATCTACTACGCATACCCACCATCAAGCCACAAATCACAAAAATATATCAAGTCAATCACAAAGGGTCAAGTTGACACCCCCATGCTTGAACTCATCAATCCTCCCTACAATCGAATCTCCAACATCCTCAAGTGAGACTTACATTTCACACACCAATCATCAAGCCTAGTCCTACCCAAACACTCCTATACTCCTCCATCCTTATGTCAACCACGCCGGTAAATGAGATGAGTAACTTTTCTCTCTTTTCTTTTATCTCTCATTTTACCTAGGAGCCATTTCGGGTTTTCATCCTAACCACTCAAATTTTTTCTTTTTGCTCACTTTCTCACCCGCTCAAATTAGCCACTTTTTTGCCTAGGTTGCCCTTTCGGGTTTTCAACCTAGCCGGGCCCCCAATTTTACCTAAGCCGCCCTTTCGGGTTTTCAGCTTAGCGGGTCAGTTGGTTTTTTTTTTTCAATTTTTTTTTTTGTTTTTGTTTTTTTTTGTTATAAGAAGAAAAGAGTATATGAACAAGCATATATACAAGTGATGAGACATCCCCTCCCTTATGCTTAAACAAAGCATTGTCCTCAATGCAGAAAAAAGGACAAAAATGAAAGAAGGAAAGGGGAAAGAACTCACCAACTAGGAGCCAGAAGGCCCGCCAGGGTCACGACGTGATCTCCTGGAGGCACGCTCCTCCATACGCTGTTGTCGGCGCCGTGAAAGCTCGACCTCGGGGTCTGTATATGTATCGGGGTAGGTATGGAGATGAAAAGTGTTAAGTGAAGTCATCATGCAATAGATAGCGTCAAGTTGGTCCTCAGTCCCATATAAGCAAGATGAGAACTCATCCTGTCTCAAAGAAAACGCAGTCATCCGCTCCTCATATGATGCAAAAGGAGGAGGGACATGTGTGTGAGAGGACCCAACTTGGCCATCATGGCCACCAATACCTCCATCTCGAGGATTAGGCTCCTCCTCATCCCCATCCTCATCCTCATCAAACTCATCTTCTTCACCATCTCCATCATCCTCATCATCCATAACATCAACCAAGTGACCTCCCCGACCCCGGGTTTGTGAACATCGCAACCGCTGATACTCAACACGCACTACCGCTACAAAAGCGGCGTCAGGGGCAAGGAAAAAGTGCTCTGCTGTGGCATTGGGAGGAATAGCCACCCGAGCAGGTTGAGGTAGGGTCATGAAAGTGACATGCCTACCTCCATAAAGCCACACAAAACGGCCCTTCACCCCTGCAAAAGAGATCATCTTTGCACTAACCATCTTTGACAGATCATACATGTAAGAATCATCGGTCAATACTCGAACATTATCATTCGGTTGCACGCCAAGGTGCTCAGCAATCAAGGAGATCATGCCACCCAAACTGATTTTGCCTTTCTGCAGCTTAGAAAGCTCAAGACATCGAGCTACCCAAATTGCAGCTAGATCAGGCGTACCACGGCCTGCTGGTGTCATAGACCATAAAACCTTCAACTCTAGGCTAGGGATGTTAGTGGGTTCCCCTTGCCCAAATACGGCCATAGAAAGTAAACGGTGCACATAACGAAGAGGGGGGTGGCGCAAAAAGGAACTCTTATCATTAGGAGTCTTGCGCAACTGAGTGAGTGCGTGCCAAAAGGTATCCTCATTGTACTCATTGGTGCGGTGGAAATTCACGGCGTTCATGTTCCGCAAACCAAAAATAGCTTTCAATTGTGGCATGGTTAGGCTATAGGGTTTGTCATTAAGGTGGAATTCAAAGCCAGGACGCTCACCCTCGGTTCTTTTTAGAGTAGAAAGGAATTCTAGGGTAAAACGCTCATAGGTTGGTGCCCATTTGTTCACAAAACCCTCAAGCCTAAGTTTTTGAAGCAGTTGGGTGACTGGCTCAGCTAACCCCAATGTCTCTAACGCGGAGTAATCAACGAACTTAGTAACCTTGATGTGACGGTTGGGCAGCGTGAGACGCGCCCAACGCCCACGGTGCTCAGCTGTAAGGTTACGAAGTCCCAAAGTGTCTACCCTAGAGGTTGATTTAGAGGTGCTAGCTTCTCCTGTTTTGGTTCGTTTGGGTCGGGGTGGCATGGTTCACAAGTGTAAGGGCTCCCACTTCAACAAAAACAAACACAAGTACTCCACTCCACACTCCAACAACAACCAATCCACAACAAGGCACAAAAATACCAACCACAATCCAATTATCCAACCAACAAGCACCAACAATCACCAATAACAATCAACCACAATCATATATATCCAACCAACATAATTTCAACAATCCTAGATATGAAGCTAGAACAAGGAATTCAAGCTATATCAAAGGAAGGTAGGAATGTGAAATTTATACCTCTAGGAGATCAAGGGATGCACTCCAATGCCAAATTTACCAAGCTAGTGCCCAATGTGGTTGATTGCACTCTCCAATTGCACCAAACAAGCCTCAATGCAAAAACCCCCAATTTCTAGGGGTTATGATAGTGGATGGATTTTGTGTAATGTGGGATGAAATAGGGGTTAGGAGAAGGTTGGGGTGGATTTTTGTAGTAGAAGGGGTTGAAAAGAGGAGGAGGGTGGTGAAGATATGTGGTGGTGGTGGTGGTGGTTGATATGGTGGAGGGAGGGGAGTGAGAGAAGAGAGAGGGAAAATTTCTTGTGAGTGAGAAAGGTGAAATAGAGAGAAAAGAATGAGAGAAGAGAGAGAGAGAGACGCGGGGTTTAAACCCGTCTCATCTTACCTCGTGAACCGCGAGTCGCGGTAATGACCGCGAGTAGCGGTTAATGCCGCGATGCGCGGTTAAGGCCGCGAGTCGCGGTAAGCTCTCGGCATTCTGCCGCGAGCTGAGGCAATGTGCCGCGACTCGTGCCTTTGAAGGTATGCTGCAGCTTCTTTTTCGATGATTTTTTTCTTTTTTTTTTTTTTTTTTTTTAAAAAAAACCTATAAACACACCAAAAACAAACACAAAGACATTAATGTAAACAAAATAACACAAAAAGAAAAAGGGACAAAAATTGAAAAAGAAGTAGGTGTAGAAATCGGGTTGCCTCCCGAAAAGCGCTCGTTTAAAGTTAATGAGCTCGACTCCTTAAAAATCATGGGGCAGTTGGTGGAAGAGATAGGCAATAAACTTGCTTGCCTTCAATAGGATCACCGGTGACATAGTGCTTGAGGCGGCTTCCATTCACCTTGAACGAGCCACTTGCTTCACTAGTGACTTCCAGCGAACCATAGGGAAAAACCTTGGTGACTCGGAATGGTCCAGACCACCTAGAACGCAGCTTGCCTAGAAAAAGCTTCAATCGGGAGTTAAATAAGAGGACGGAGTCTCCAATGTGGAACTCTCTCCTCATGAGCCGCTTGTCATGCCACTTCTTAGTGCGCTCCTTGTAAATGCGAGAGCTCTCATAAGCGTCTAAGCGGAGCTCATCAAGCTCATTCAATTGCAAAGCTCGGTGTTCACCCGCTCGGTCAAAGTCATAATTTAGGCACTTGATAGCCCAAAATGCTCTGTGTTCTAGCTCGACGGGCAGGTGACATGCTTTTCCATATACTAACCGATAAGGCGTGGTACCAATAGGAGTCTTGAAGGCCGTCCTATACGCCCATAGCGCATCATCTAACTTAAGAGACCAATCTTTACGCGATCTAGCCACAGTCTTCTCAAGTATAGATTTGATCTCCCTGTTTGAAATTTCAACTTGTCCACTTGTTTGTGGATGGTAGGGAAGACCGACACGATGTTGCACACCGTATTTCTTAAGAAGAGCTTCGAACTTACGTTCAATAAAGTGATTTCCTCCATCACTAATCACAACGCGGGGGACACCAAAGCGGGGAAAAATTACCTTCTTGAAGAACTTGGAAACCACACGGGCATCGTTCGTTGGAGAAGCCAAGGCCTCTACCCACTTAGATACATAGTCAACGGCTACCAAGATAAACTTATTCGAATAAGAAGATGGGAATGGTCCCATGAAGTCAATACCCCATACATCGAATATCTCAACCTCGAGAATGAAATTGAGAGGCATTTCATTTCGGCGCGAAATATTCCCCGTGCGCTGACATCTATCACATGCCTTGACAAAACGGTGGGCATCCTTGAACAGAGAAGGCCAATAGAACCCGCATTGCAACACCTTTGCAGCGGCTTTAGAAGTACTAGCATGGCCTCCACAAGGCATATCATGGCAATGAGACAGGATAGAGGTCACCTCCTCCTCCGGTACACAACGGCGGAGGACCCCGTCCGCACAAGATTTAAAGAGACAAGGATCATCCCAGAAATAATATTTGACATCATGAAAGAACTTCTTGCGTTGAGATGATGAATAATCGGGAGGGGGTACTCCACTAGCAAGAAAATTCACTATGTCAGCAAACCAAGGAGATTGACCAATTGTAGTAGAGAAAATACCAAACAACTGATCATCAGGGAAGGAGTCGTCGATTGGAAGATCATCTGCTCGGGCGTCCAATGTGAGACGGGAAAGATGGTCAGCCACAACATTATCAGTCCCTTTCTTATCCTTGATCTCCATGTCAAACTCTTTGAGAAGCAATATCCAACGAATCAAACGGGGTTTGGCATCCTTCTTGTTCAATAGAAACTTGAGAGCCGCATGATCCATATGCACGATCACCTTCGATCCCACCAAATAAGACCGGAACTTCTCCACTGCAAACACAACGGCTAGCAACTCCTTTTCAGTGGTGGTGTAGTTCACCTGAGAACCATCTAAGGTTTTGCTAGCATAGTAAATGGCATGCATCCTGCCATCACGCTTTTGCCCCAACACAGCACCCACGGCATGATCACTGGCATCACACATCAACTCGAATGGAAGAGTCTAATCTAGAGGTTGAATAATAGGTGCTGAAATCAATGCACTCTTCAACCTGCGGAAAGCTTCAAGACAAGCATCAGTAAACACAAATGGGATATCTTTGGCTAGGAGCTCGGTCAAAGGCCTAGATTAGAGAAATCCTTGATAAAACGGCGGTAGAACCCCGCATGACCAAGGAAACTCCTCACCCCTTTTACATTGATCGGGGGTGGAAGCTTCTCTATGACTTCGACTTTTGCTCTATCCACTTCGATACCCTTATCAGATACAACATGACCCAAAACTACTCCCTCTTGTACCATGAAATGGTACTTCTCCCAATTTAACACTAAATGGACTTCTTGACACCTACGCAACACTTTTTCAAGGTTTATCAAACATGCATCAAAAGAAGGACCATAAACAGAGAAGTCATCCATGAAAACCTCCATAGAGTGTTCTATAAGCTCAGAAAAAATAGCTATCATGCATCGTTGAAAGGTTGCTGGAGCGTTACATAGTCCAAACGGCATCCTTCGATAAGCAAAGGTGCCATAGGGACATGTAAAAGTCGTCTTCTCTTGGTGACTTGGATGGACGGGGATTTGAAAAAAACCAGAAAATCCATCCAAGTAACAAAAGAAGGAATGTTTAGCTAGACGCTCCAACATTTGATCAATGAAGGGAAGAGGGTAGTGATCCTTACGTGTGGCCTTGTTCAACTTACGGTAGTCGATGCACATTCTCCATCCAAAGGACGGTGCGAGTAGAGATGAGTTCACCTTTTTCATTCTTCACAACCGTCATGCCGCCCTTTTTGGGAACAACTTGAACCGGGCTTACCCACTTACTATCGGAGATAGGGTAGATAATGTCGGCTGCAAGAAACTTCAAAACTTCTTTCTTCACAACTTCTTTCATATTAGGATTAAGGCGGCGCGGTGACTCAATAGATGAAGCATTTTCTTATTCTAACAAAATTCTATGAGTACAGAAAGATGGACTTATCCCTTTAAGATCATCAATAGTATACCTAATAACACTTATGTACTTGCGAACAAGACATAACAACCGTTCAAGTTGAGAATTATTAAGTGCACTATTGACAATAATGGGATAGGTTGAGTTTTCACCCACAAAAGCATATTTTAACTGAGAAGGGAGGGGTTTCAACTCTACCTCAGGAGGCTTAGAACACTCCTTAGTTGTGGCTTCAACCTGTAGGACCTCGATTGAGGGACTGTCGGGCGCACAAATCGGTGCATCATCTAACATCTTCTCATATGTCGTAGTATCTTCATCACAAGCCCCATTGTTGTTTAGGCACCGTTGAAGAGCATCATCATCCGTACTCTCCATAGGTAAATCTTCTTCCCATCTCTCAACAACATCAACCCGGTAACAAGTGTCTCCCAAAGAAGGAGCATTCAACGCTTTGTGCAGCTCAAATTCCACCTTGTCTTCACCCACATTGAGAGACAATTTGCCACTTTTCACATCAATCAAAGCTCCCGCAGTGGCAAGGCACGATCTACCCAAGATAATTGGCGTATGCACATCTTCTGGCATCTCCATGACAAAGAAGTCACATGGAATAGTCAATTTGCCCACTTGGAGGGCTACATCCTCCAAAACACCCAAAGGGTATCTGATAAACCTATCCGCTAGTTGTAGAGAGACGCGGGTAGGGCTGAGGTCACCGAAGTTAAGCTTCTTGAAGATAGTGTTAGGCATGAGGCTTACACTAGCTCCAAGATCACAAAGTGCCCTTTGAATAGTCACGTCCCCAATAGAGCATGGAATGGAGAAACTTTCAGGATCACTCAACTTTGGGGGAAGCTTGTTAAGAAGAATAGCACTACACTCTTGAGAGAGTTCCACCGTAGAAGCTTCACAAATTTTATTCTTACCGGACAAGAGTTGCTTCAAGAACTTAGCATATGTAGGAATCTCAGACATAGCCTCAAGGAACGGGATGTTAAGGTGCATACCTTTCAATAACTCAAGAAATTTCCCGTATTTCTTCTCAATTCGAGCCTTTGCCAACCGATGAGGGAAAGGAGCCGGCTCAACGTAGACTCTAGAAGGCTTTAGTGGTGTTGCATCAACCTCTTCAATGGGGTCCTCCTTATCAACTACATCACCAACACTCTCGGTAGTGTCTCCCACAACCTTTGATGGTGCCACAGTTAGCTTGCTTGGCTCCTCTAAAGTTTTTCCACACCTCAAAGTAATTGCACTCACATTTTGGTGACCCTTTGGATTCGGTTCCGGCTGCCCCGGAAATTGGGGTGGTCCCTTTTGAAGTTGAGTCACCGGTTGAGTCACATGGGACATTTGTTGAGCTAGTTGCGCAATTTGAGTGTCAACTATCTTGTTATGAGCATCCATTCTATCAAACTTCTTGTTAGTTTCCTCGGAGGTAGCAAGGAGTCTCTCGAGCAAGGAATCAGTATATGATTTTTGAGGAGGTTGCTGAGAAGCTTGACCTTGTTGTTTGTGTTGGAACCCAAGAGGATTGGAATTGCGTGGTGCTTGAGGTTGATTGTTGCTCCAAGAAAAGTTCTCATGATTCCTCCAACCCGAATTGTATGTGTTTGAGTAGGGGTCGTTTCGAGGTCGAGCATTACCATACACAGCATTGGCTTGCTCTTGCTCTACAAAATCCATGTCCCCATAAGTAGAACTTGCATTATTCCCTTGGAAAGCATTCATCTCGGCACTAGGACCAACTGATTTATTCCTGATCTGTTGAGATAGAGCGTCAACCTTACTAGAGAGTGAGGTTAGTGCATCAACATCATACTTGCCACCTTTCTTAGAAGTAGACTGATCACTAGACCAATGGTAACTGTTAGCAGCCATCTCCTCAAGCAAAGCCTTGGCTTGATCGGCCGTCTTACCCATGAGAGCACCACCGGCCGCAGCATCAATAGAGATTCGGACTTCATGAGTCAACCCATTATAGAATGTCTGAATAAGGAGTCACGTTGGGATCTCATGATGAGGACACTGCCTTTGTAGATCCTTGTATCGTTCTCAAGCTTCATAAAGTGATTCACCATCCAACTGAGTGAAGGATGTGATTACATTGCGTAGCTTGGCCGTTTTCACAGGAGGAAAGTACTTCTGACAAAAAGCAGTGGCTAGTGAAGTCCAAGTTGTGAACTTGTTCGCTTCATGACTCTTCAACCATTCTTTTGCTCTGTCCCGCAAGGAATAAGGGAACAAGCGGAGGCGAAGAGCTTCATCAGAGGCCCCATTAATCTTCACTGTATCACATTTTTCGAGAAAAGCATTGAGATGTTCATTAGGGTTCTCCATAGGACTGCCACTGAACTGATCTTGTTGTATGAAATGTATCAATTGGATCTTGATCTCAAAGTTGTTGGCCTCAACAGTAGGCCTGGCAATGCTAGATGTAGATGTGACATCCGGCATATTATATTCGCGAAGAGGACGAGCCATTGGTTCTCTCCGAATATTTTCCTGCTCCCTTCTTCTTCTCTGAGCGTTGAGTCTCCTAGCTGTGGCTTCTATCTCGGGATCAAAGACCACGTGATCTACAGATCGCGATCGCCTGCGCATTCGGAAACAACAACTAGTGAAGAAATGAACAAGAAACAAGGTAACAGGTGTAATCTATTAAATCTAAAATCAAAAATAATTCTAATCCGTAGCCTCCCCGGCAACGGCGCCAAAAACTTGTTAAGGTTTTGTTTTAATGCCGCAAGTGTACGGTGTCGTAGCGCAAACGGGTCGAACCCAGGGAGGTATAAGATTAACCACTACTTGATTTTAGATTACGAAATAGTTACACAATCCAGAAATGAGGAAGAGTCTATGAACTAAAGGCTAAACAAACGACAGAATATAACAAAATATATGAATATGATAATTAAAACACTAAGATTAAGTATCACCACTACTATGAATTGATCAAACCATAACTCACTTCCCAATTATTCAATTATAGCTTAGGTAAGAATGACATTCCCTTATGATTTAGCGATAAAACACAGCTGCGAACCGAAACTAAATCCCAAATCATCCAACAATACCTAAAGCTCACTTTCATGATAGCAAAAGGCCTAACTAACATGTATGATTCCTATTTTCATGGCTTACATACACAATTAGAAGCATTAAGAGCCAATGTCAATTAAATCCCAATTCCAATTCTCACCTATTTTCATGGGAGAATTTAAATCAATGACAAGATTATCCGAACTACGACCCAACTTTCATTGATGAACTTAATTAATGAAATGATAATTTAGCAAACAAGCATATGATCCTAATTTCTATTCCAACTTTCGTTGATAATAAAAGCTAGGGTTAAAGTAAGATGCAAAATTGACTACAAATACAATCTTGTCAAACCCTAAGCATATAATTCAATAACATGGGAATTTGAGCAACAATCTACATGATCAATCCATAATAGGGCTCAACTTAATCCTAGATAGAAGTACAACTCACTAATCATGGCGATAAGAACGATAAGCATAATTGAGTACATAATTAAATAGATTAAGAGAGAGAAGAGTAAAACTTATTAAGATTGCTTGAATTGTAGAAGAATCCCAAAGTACTTGATCAAATTCGTCTTCAAACTCCAAGTTTTTGCATACCAAATGAAAGCTAGGGCTAAAACTCTAAAATAATGTGCATCAAAAAACTGCCAAGAAAAATCCACTACTCTAAACATAAAAGTGAGAAAATAACATAACGGAATGCGCTACCCGCGCAACCGCGAGTCGCGCCCATGACCGCGAGTCGCGCCCATGACCGCGAGTCGCGGTAAGCTCTCGGCATTCCACCGCGGGCTGCTGCCAACGCCGCGACTCGTGGTAGAACCGATGTCTCTTTTCTTCCTTGGACTCATCAAGTGAGGCTTCCAACCCAATTGGACCTTGTAAGAAGCCCAATTACTTCCATCTTGGACCTGGCATGGTGCCATTAAACCTCTAAATGAGCCACAAATGCATACTCCTCTCATAATTTAACATTTCTCATCAATTCCTATCACTTGGGTACAAATCTACTCAAATCCATCCAAGTCACAACATAATATCCCTCAAAATGTGCCAAAATAAGAGTAAAATGTGGACTTAACAATCATCGACATCTAAGCTTAAAGGGGAATATTCAGTGACTCGGTCCCTGATAAGTTAGATGCACCAATCTAAGATAACAATCAGACAGCCACACTATCTAAGCCTCAAGAGTGGAAAACAATTTGCAGTTTGTACTAGAGAGATATTGGCATTCGAAGAAGTGTCTCGTTAAATGTGAAAAAAATATGGTGCAATAAAAAACAGAGGAAGTATTAATAGGACCATTCCATTAATCTCTTTATCACTCAATCTCAGTAGTAAATAGAAGGTATAATGGTAAAATTGATCACAAACCATTATCATTTTAGGAAATGTGTAAGCTTTGTCCGCGCATCCTAAATCGGTAAATGTGACTATTATTCTCGAAGGAGGGACTATCATAATTCTATAGTTTGACAAATGACCCAGAGAGATTGTCAAGAGTACGAAGAAGCAAGCAAGACAAATCTGTATTAAAAGTGTAAAAAGTAATGAGTGGGTTAGAAGACAAGACAACGCAAAAATGTACCCCTGTATGTGCATGTTTGGCAGCTATCTGCAAACGAAATTGACCAATCCCATCAGGGGGATCGGTCTCAGCTCTAAGTTTCCTATGCAAGCTGCATGATGCAATGGCATGTTTCCATGCTGAGATAAATGTTCCAAGCATTAACCACTGCACAACATAGGTAACCTAAACAAGCTAAACATAACAACTAGAACAAAGTGATATAGGGATCTTATACTTCATAGCATGTGCAAGTTCTTAAAGTAGATTACGAACCTCGTCCTTAGCATTGACGTTTGCACTATTATAAATCAATATTTTATCAATATGCACCCATCCCTTCTCAGCAGCACAGTGAAGAGCAGTTTGACCATCAATATCTGCCATGTTGACATCAGTTCCTGCACACAATTTCAGAGTCATTTTAGAAGCAAACACTGGGCTAACACGTACATCGAGCAATAGAAACACTAAACTACAGAGCAAAGAATACATCGTGTGTTAAAATTTGCAGTTAAAACTTAAAACGACAATCCCCTCACCCCTTCAGTATGGAGACTATCTCAGTTGGGGTTCTACTTTTGGGAAGTCAAGCTGTAAATAAGAAAGCATTGTCCCAAGCCAAAAAGGTTGATAGAAAAACTTACACTAGTATACATCAAAATTTGAAGATAATCCAAGTTTCAAATATATGTTAATTGAAAGAAAATTCTAGTAACACCCTTCTTTGTTCTCAAAAACATTATGTATGATACCTGGTATCTGTATTCAAGAAATCTAAAAGAAGGTACACAGTAAACAGCTTAGAGAGACTTACATCAAAAGCAATGGATATATGGGAAGAAAAACGCCGACACATCCTCAAGTGCTATAAAAATGTCAATTGCAAGTCTTGGCTCATTGCTATTATATGAACTGTTCTCTCTAATCTTCCACTCTCATCTCATCCCAGCAAGGCAACATATTAGGCAAAACTTCCATAGAGTAGGAACTCGATACATAATATCTGAATTCTTGTGTAGGCAATAACAGGACTTTAAACAAATAAAAATAACAATAAAACGAGAATAATACAAATCGTACTCACATAGTTATTCAACTAAATTTTGAAGGAGTCAAGGAAGTCTATATCTTGACAAAAATGACACCTCCTCCCACTTGTACAATTTACACTCCAAGTCCAATACTCCCACGAAATCTATAAAATTGCCTCAAGTATGTTATTAGCTTAGTAAAGAAACCACAACCACTTTGGAAGAAGTGAGTTACGATTATTCATAATTCCAAAATATTAACACTGCAATCATCATAATCATAAAATGGATCTATGAAGAGAAGCTATTAAAACAGCCGCAACGAATATATACTAAGGCTCATCTTTATTCTAGCTTCAAGACTGCAGCTGTGCATGTCAATGAGAGCTACTGGCCGGCACACTTTTGTTGCATTCCTCGCTGTCAATTTTAAAGAGACTTAAAATTGGTTAATCGAATAGAGCTTAAAATTGAAGAGTATATGACAGTTAGAGTTCTTGATTGTGAAATTCAAAAACCCTAACTTTTATATATGCAAATAAGACTCAACTAGAAAGATGAAAACTCGCACTCAAGAAAGACTAGAAATATCACAACATAATTCTCCCGAGAAACATAACGAAGAGAAAACACTGCAAAGATAAGAGACCATCCATTATGTGCTGCAATACGTATGTATACATAATATAATTTATTCGAAACATCTATCAAATTCATAAACCAGATCTAAACCATTATTCAGGAAGCAGATCTAAACCACCGTGGGCGTGAACGCTGGCGAAGCTTCCAGTGGAGAAACTATCTACAACATGATAGATGAAGGCTTTGAGAAATGATTGAATAAACTAATTAATTCGAGCAATTCAGAAAAACCTAGAAATTAGGAGAAAATAAAACCTGAAGGAGTTTGGGAGGTTAATTGAAGAAACAACGAGGTCGACGCCTTGTGACTCAACTGCTTGCGGACTTGAGAGGGGGCGAAGGACGGCGGAGGGAGGGACGGCGGAGGAGTACAATATTCGGGTCGAAAGAGCGAAAGACTTGGGAGGGAGGGAGGGAAGGCCTGATGAAGAGGGTCGGTAAATTAAATTACTTTACGCGTACAGTACTGCTTTCATGAATTGATATAAGAGAGGGTCCAAGTTAAATGCTCGGGTTGATTAGTCAACCGAAGCATTTGACATCAAATGCTCCGAGTCAACCCGAGCACTTGTGAATTTTTTTTATTAAAATTTTCACAAATGCTCGGGTTGATTAGTCAACCGGAGCATTTGACAAGTAGCAAAAGCAATTTTTTCCACTAGTGTTGTTCTGCTCATATTCTGAATTTGTCTGTCCAAGAGGGTATGGCTCAACTAAAACCTTTGTTAACACCCATTAGAACTGTTACCAGGTGGATTAGAGTTGCACAGAATGTTCAAAGACGTTATATGGCCTTATGTAAGGAAAGAGGCCTAGAGAAGAGACGATGGTGTATTGACACACCAACCCGTTGGAGTTCAACCTATAAGTTACTAAATAAAGCTATAGATTATCGTGATGTGTTGACCATTATTTATAATGAGTCACAACAGGATCCTAAAGCCTTAATTACTAGTGAACATTGGACCAATGCCATTCTCATCCGTGATGTGTTAAAAGCTTTTGCTGACGCTACAAATGTGTTTTCTTATTTTTACCAGCCTAATTTGCATCTTGTTATTTTAGAATGCGTTAAGATTATTAATGCAATCAATAGTAGTATAGGTGTATTGTAAATCCGTACTATTCTTGATTCCATGAAGGTGAAATGGTACAAGTACTTTAGTGAGTTCGCCCTGTCATTTATGGCTTAGATGTTGTTCTTGACCCGGGAGTCAAAGTTGAAGGTTTGAAGGATGTGCTTGAGTTCTATTATGATTGCTTAGGTATTCAATATGATATTGAGTCATATATTATATGTTATAAACATGCTTTAGAGGCTCTCTATGATAATTATCTGATGCTTTACAATCCCGAAGAAACATATGTTGCAGAACTGAACAAGTCCAAAGGTAGGTACGAAGCATTAATTTCAAAAATTCTTAAAAAGCCACGAATGGCTGGTTCGTCATCCTCGTTACCATCTACTTACAAAGAGTTTAATGAATATTATGCTTTACAATATGACATTGATAATGACTTTGATATTCTTAAGTGGTAGAAAAAACATTCTGGTCCCGGTGATTTTCCTATATTGGCAAGGATTGCAAGGGACATTCTTGTGGTCCCTGCTTCAACAATTGCTTCCGAATCAACTTTTAGTGCAAAAGCACTAAAAGCATTGAGATATCTCGATGAAAAAATATCTCGACTATCCCCAAAAGCATTGAGATATGTGTGTAAAAAGGATTGGGATCAAGCGGAGAAGAGAACACAAGGTATGAAGATAGAGAACGATGATGAGGATGACCCCTGGATGCAAATGACATCCGAATTTGGATCGGATGGTGGAACAAGTACCTCTCAGCCCATGCTATTGATGGTGAATGTAACTGCCCGCACTTCCGAGCTGCTAGCTAATCACATTTAACATTTACGAATCTCGATTAGCACTTCATAGACATCAATTTACATTCTCTAGCAGCAGAAACATAACTTATAAAATGATCCTGGACCTGGGTCAAGGCGCACAACATAACATCCCAAATTATATATACAAAGAATTAATCTAAAACAAATCTCCAAAACTATGTAATAATACACCATAAAAAATTTCTTAACTAAACTATAGAATCTCCACCATTGCTCATCCGAAAGTCATTTCATATAACGCTTATGTCCATTTCCACTATCCATCTTAGAGTTCTTATAATACCTGCAAAATCACTAGCAATGAACGCTGCCCCTACCATAGGACAGGTTCCAAGAACAAAATCAGCAAAACTGAGTACACACTGTCCAACCATAAAATCTTTTTGGTGGCTTAAAACGTATTTAGAGATTTAAGTTTATCTTGTGAGATAATTGAAATCAAGTTACAGAAAAGTCATCACGAGAGCATTATGTAACAATACTTGAACACAATTCATAATGTCACTTTCTTAAAATAATAATACGAATACCCCACAAAATAATTAGTATACAAATCAATTAGAAGAACCTGGAGGTACTACAAAATCTAATACAACCTTTCAAAGTCAATTCCAATTATAACATACTTAAATATATAGCAAAATCCTCAACTTCTATAATTTATTGTAATAACCTTTAATCCACATATGTACAACATCATTAACTCCTATAATATATTCCTAACAACTTCCTTAGAAAATCATCCCATATTCAGTGTAGAAATTCCATTAACTTGGACGAGTAAAAGATTATATTACTCAGAAATAACGTTTAAAATATCCTTCCACGAAACCGCTTGCAAATTCGAGTACATATTATATTTTGTTTTAGAAATCATAAGAAATCATATTACACTGGGGAAGAGAACACGAATAGAGTTGCCTTCCAGACGAATTCTCTAAACTTTTACAAGGGACGTCTCCCTCTTCCATTATGTACTACTTGCAAGACTTTTCAGGACATGTCCTTAGAATACAGAATATACAGAATTACATAATGTTGTTCATCACCGCTCCAGCGGCTTCTTCCTCTTACAGAAAATAAATCAAAATACATAATTGATAATTTCATATTTTTTGAAATTCAGATTCATAATTCGCCAATGAGAATCAGAAACACTTGACTATTATAATATGTTCAGATTCTCAATAACATTCTATAACTGAAACTATAGGTTCCATAAACTTATCAGTCCCATTGTCTTAAGTTTATTACTCATTGCAAACTATACAAAATCGCTCACAACATCTTAAACGTATATTGAGATTTATATCATCAATTCTTACTCAAATACTTATATTCAGCATACATATGTAATCTTCATATAATACCTTCGAATGTGGGTCATTGCTTAATTGATACTTTAGATCTCCAAAAACCAAATTCTTCAATACGAATTACGAAACAATGTTGACTTAGTACAATAAAAGCTTATATCACTGGGTAACTTTTTACTTCAAAACAAAACTAATTCATGAAGCCCAAACTCATTAATATATCTCAAATCATGATCAGAATTCAATGCTAAACTTATTATAATCAAATAATTGGCATTAAATCATCACGATTTCTAATAAGTTGAACTTTATAATCACAAATCCATAACAAATTCAAGTCAGAACTCGAATTCCTTTTAGGAAAACCATGAAATTCATACGACTTCCAATGACACAAATACAGTTTAATTATAAGGTGGAGGGACAATGTGTACCTTTCCTAGATCTCAAAATAGCGCATCAACTCCATAATTCATGTTCGATAATCCGTTCTCTTCATCACAACGTTATATATAGATTTCCCCAATAATTTACTTCACATAAATAGTAATAGTTAGTAACTTCCTCCACCAAACATTAGACAAAGATCTAATCTACAAGACCTCACTAAACTAAATAGTAAACATATTTGTTTTCTTTTTCATATCATAGTCATTCTCTGTTTCCACCTCAACAACAATACCTCTAACCATTAAAACACACACGCTGAAAAACTACATAATCAAGCCCATAATTTGAAGGAAACATAAAGTAATACTATCATGAATTCATTAACAAATTTCATAAGTCTCTACTGAGAATTCTTCTCTAAAACTTTCTCCAAAATAAGATGTACTTTCAAAAGGCAAATTTCAACTATATGTTGTATAATAACAATATCTTGTTTATAATCCCATAATCAATGTGTTGTTATTTGAAATCAAAAATTAGCATGTTTTACAGAACAACTTAACGTAAGGAAAAATCTTAATCAATGTTTTTTGAAAAAAAGATTAAAAACTAAATTTATATACTTCGGCTTATTGAAAGAGACTTACTCAAAAATTCTTAATGGGTTCAGATTATACCTTTCGTCAATTAGAACTTCATCCAATCCAAATAAGTGAGGAAACTGAAATTGAAACATAGGAGGCATAACACACATGCAGCGCTAGAACAAGCAATAGAACAGCCATGGAAGGAGTTGTAATAATGGCGACATCTCATGAAACCAAAGAGGGAGAAAACAGAGCACCGAAAACATGGTGGCAGAACAGAGAGGTGAGAAGAGAGAGATAGGCCAGTAATAAGTAGCAACAAGCATCAACGAGAAACAGAGAAAAAAAGCAAAATGGGACTTGGGTTTTCTTCATTTGGCATTTTCACTTCATCAAATTGAGATAGTTTGCCATTTTATAAGAGGAGAAGAAATGAGATGAAGCTTCTAGCTCTTCAAGAAAAAGCCACAAGAGCAACAAAAAGTGAGGCTTCTTTTTCTTTTCCTTTTTTTTTTTTTTTTTAATTTGTTTTGCTTTGAAATACATAAGGGCATTTTCGTAATATCATATCATATATCAGAAATCTTGCTTTGTCCAAAATATAGTTAAACTTAGAAGAATAAACTTAAATTTTAAATTTTTAATTAGGATAATAAATACAATTACGTTTTAATGAAAGGTGGTTAGAATTTGACTATTACAGTGAAGGCGACGACATTCCTTGATCTGTGAAACTAGGTGCGTATGAGAACTACGTGTGGCTTTGATTCCTTCGGGATACGTAGGCAGCTTATTTTAATCTCTTTAATTTAATTATGAAATTAAATTAAAGTTTTCGAAAGTAAGTTCAAGTCCCCCCCCAACAAACAAATCAACCATTCTGTGATCCGTGAAACCAGGTACGCATGAGAACTACGTGTGGCTTTGATTCCTTCGGGATACGTAGGCGGCTTATTTTTAATCTCTTTAATTTAATTGTGATATTAGATTAAAGTTTTTAAAAGTAAGTTCAAGTCGACCCCCAAAGAAGAAAAAATCAATATAGATTTAATAATAAGAACTACGTTGGCTTTGATTCCTTATCAATTTAAGGATACGTAGGCATCTTAATTTTATATAAATTAAGAGCAAGCCATGAAATTTAGCATAAAAATCAATGTTATGACATATGAACTTTGAATATTTATATTTGTTTCTATTTAAATTATTATGAAAGTGTAAATTATATGGTCAATTATGAACTTTGAATATTTACAATTGTTTTTAATCTAATTTAGTATGAAAGTATACATTGTAAGCGTAAGATGTAATAATAAATAAATAAAATTAGTTATGATAAAATAAATGCTAATGATCATGAATATCATGTGCCGTTGTTTATTTATATGACTTACCATGTATTAAATATTTAGTATTATGGTTGTTTATCTATAGTTTTCGAATTTGGAATTGGCCCAATTATAGGTACATGATAAAATAGGCCAAAATAAGAATTTCCAAATTAGCAATAAAAAGCTGTCATTTCAAATTCCACTTATCTTCTCTATGAACAAGTCAACACTCACTCCTCTTATTTCGAAATCTACAGTGCTCTCATCTTACCATCTCATAAACAAGAATCAAAATTGATCCTTTTACTAACACTTGCAATACTACTCCAACAACATCAATCAACTTCACCATCTCAATTTTCATGGCTATATCTCAACCAATTTCAAATCAACAATCCCTGCTATTGTCATCATTCAACATAATCTCTCTACCCAAGTCAATTCTCCACTAATCATAGCAACTAGAAATTCCAATAAACCCTCAAAATTGATCTGAAATTTCGAGATTGAGGAGCAAGTGATCGCTGAGTCTAAGTCAAGGAGCTCAGTCCGACGGCGTTTTTTCATCTCTGGTGAGCAACAGAGGTAATTCAATGGAAAATTATCGAAAACCCTAGCTCGTGATGGAGAATCATAGGCGATTCATCATCTCTTCTTTTTTTCCTTGTTAATTGATAGAGATGTATGTTTACATGTTGATTAATGGAGTTAAACAAGTCTAGATCTGAAATTGGGCTATAATCGTTGGTTTTTTTTTTTTAAGAAGGATGAGACTAGAGAGGAAAGAGAAAGTTGTGGAGGTATATGAAGCTTCTTATAAATTTTAGTATTGGAATTCGAATAACTTTCCAAACAACATATTGAATTTGAAATGATGGATTCAAATTTCTTAGATTTTGCCAAGCAAGTGATTTGGAATTAAATGTTGCGATTTCAAATCCTAGAATTCAAATCCTGGAATAGAAATCAAATCCATAATTCCAAACATTGCCTTAATTTATTTCTTTTGCTCTTACTCAATACTCACTGCAATTTCATTATTTTGTTGGATGGTGTGGGTGGTCGGTGGTGCGTGTGTGGGATTCTCTCTCCTAACCCATTTAGCGGTTTTGCCCCCCTGTTTCTCACTATGTTGATTTCCGGCACCATGAACCAGAACTAGCCAGCAAGCTCGGTCAACCCATCCAGCCCACATGAAACCACTCCAGGCCGTTCCTAACCGTGAAACCGATCAGCCCAACCCAGACTGCTCCACGAACCGTCAGAAACCGGTCTACACCGACTTGGGCCGACCTTCTTGGACCACCAACCCAGCCCGTCTATTTCGTGGTCCGGTCATGGGCCCCGTCCCATCAGCCCAGCCAGCCAAGGCCCGCGGCCCAACCCATCCAGCCCGCACCACTTGCCACCTCTACCATGCACCATCTACCTTGACAGCGCTGGAGAAGAGAGAGAACCCCACACACAACGAGCAGGGATTTGTTTTTTAATAGCTACACAAGACACTGAAGGAGAAATATCAAATTCTTTGAACTTCCAGCAACCTCGCTTGCTATTAACCTTTAATCCTGCAAATAAGGTGATGGATGATATGGTAGCTGAATCCCTAAAGACGAAGCACTCCACACATGTGCAGTAATATGGCAATCCCGTAACAAATGCTCAAGAGTTTCCAAAGTATCACACCCAAACTTGCACTTGCCTTCAACTCGAATATCCCTCCTACCGAAAGCAGAAATCGTTGCTATAGCCCTATTAAGAAGCCTCCTAATAAACACCTTCCTGCGAGGCAAAATATGTAACCCCCCAATATTTTTTTCCAAATTTTATCTGAAAAAATTTGGCCATGAGTATGTAGCCACCAATAACCAGATTTGATAGTATAAGCACCATTACCCGAGGGTTGCCAATAATCCCTATCCACCCTAGGATCCACAGGAAGGTGAAGTTTCAAAATACGTTTAGCAGTTGAGGAGTCGAACCAATACCAAACCAAAGTCCCCAACCACTCATGATTTTGTATTAAATCTTCCTCCCTACTAGGGCAAGGCCCCTAGAGCACAAGAAGGGAGATTATGAGAACGAAGAAGAGCAAGTTGTCCCCCCTACCGATCGATGATGCATAACCTGTGTAACAGCCCCATTACACAACAATCGAGCAACACCCCCTTGCATAGCACTAGCAGCACGTTGCATACTTCTCATACTCCAAGAACACACTCGACAAGGGGTTCCTTCAACAATTTTATGAACTGGAGAACCCCCATATTTCGCAAATATCACACGTGGCAAAAGAGTTTGGAGTTGAACAAGCCTGCTTAAAAACAATAACCACATTAACTTTAGCAATATCTCTTAATCCTCCAACAAATGGGTTTAATAGCCTTACACCCAACCCACCAAAACCGAAACAAACATTGAAGAAATGCGCTTTAACAAGTTCTGAGGTAGCATATACACTGCCATAAGATGAGAAAGCATCGTTTCCAAGGCAGAATTTATGAGCACTAATTTACCTGCTTGAGAAACAGAAGAATATTGCCATGAAGTTATTCTTCTAGCTACCTTATCTATCCAACGCTGAAACATCAAAGTATGTCTACTGTCAACTTCCATAGGACATCCCAAATACTCATCCAGCACATCTTTACTAGGAACTCCTAATGGCTTACGCATAAAACAAACAAAAGTAGGAGTATTCCTACTAAATTTCACATAAGATTTCTCAAAACTCACCATCTCACCTGAAAGTGAACAAAATCCATCAATAATATGCTTTAGGCTTTGGCAAGACTCTGGAGACTCTTGAAAGAAGATCAAAGCATCGTCAGCAAAAAAAATGATTTATCTGAGGAGCATTGCGACTAACCCTAATGCATATAACTTCATGATCAAGTTGTGTCCTTTGTAACCTACCAGCCATGACCTCCATACACATAATAAACAGAAAGGGTGATAATGGATCACCCTGTCTCAACCCTGCCACTAGCGAGAAGTAAGGAGTTGGCTCCCTATTCACCAACATAGAAAACTGGATTGTTGATCTGCAAATCCAATTTATCCAGACCTCTGAGGAAAATCCAATACCTGCATAACCCTAATAGCAAAATCCCAACGAAGACGATCATAAGCCTTATTAAGAGTTACTTTAAGCACTCCATTATACTTCTTTCCTGTAGTATGCTTATTTAACCAGCTAAGTAATTCATGCTCTAAAATAGTACTATATGCCCTACTACGCTCTGGAACAAACGCATTTTGAGTTGGCCGATCAAATCCATCGTCACTGGTTTTAATCTCAAAACTAAAACCTTGCTATAGTCTTATAAACTGTATTACATAAACTAATAGGGCGAAAATGGTTTACAACTTGGGGTGAAAGTAACTTCAGAATCAATGCCACAAAAGTCTTATTAAGATCTTTAGGCAACACTCGAGAAAATGAAGACACAACCTCCACAATAACAGGCCCAACAAATGACCAGAACTGCTTAAAAAAAGAGGTGGGGCCCCATCTGGTCTAGGTGCTTTAAGAGAATGCATACTAAAGGTTGCCTTTCTAATTTCCTTACCTGACACTGGGCCTATCAAACTCTCGGCCTGCTTAGTTCAGGGTGGCCCTAGGGCGGGGCAGATGGGGCTCCCGCCTAGGGCCCATAAATTTTGGTCATTAATTCAGCCTCGTATAAAAAAAACCCGGTAAACATTAACTTCCTCTTAATCTCCTCTTTCCTCTTTTAATACGGATACCTCTTCCCAAATCTTTAATTGATTTTCTAATAAAATTTCCATCAAATCCCTTAATATTAGGGCCTTTCATATTCTTTGTTTTCCCGATTTTTTCTCCTTGAACATTTTTGATTTGAACAGAAATTATGTTGCTTTTACCTCCTTGATATCTCACGTTTCACCCATAAATTTATTCTTGTTACTTTTCAATTCTCAAAAGAAAATTTGCAACTGGTGAATTTTGGTACATGAAATATCTGAAGCTATTCATTTATTTTTTTGAGTAAGACTCCTATTTCCATATCTTTGTTTCTTGTTCTTCTCATATGTTTAACTATGTTGATTGATTGATATTATTAATTTTACATCCAATTTCAATTTCATTTTTAATTACTGATTTGTGTAAGTAATGATATTCAGATGTTTGATGTCCATTTTGGCATTGGGTGATATTAAGCTTTTAATCTAATTCTAAATTTTGAATTTCTGATTTCATTTAACTACTGATTAGAATAAAAATTTCTGATTACTTGTAATTGGTCAAATAGTGATACTCTGATAGTGATAAAGAAGTAATATATATGCTGTGATGCTAAAGGCGTTGATGTGCAGCAAAAAAGTAAATTGCAACTTGTAGTTTTTGTGACATTTCTAGTTTTGATTTTTTTAAAAGATATGCATTCAAGATACATGCTTGGTTAATCGTTATAATTTCTGTGTGTACTTAGTTGCGTTATGATCACATTTAATGTCTTAGTTGTCTTGGTGTTATATGGAGTAGTTTCTTTGACATATGCTCTGATGTGATGTTAATGTGGCCTTCAAAATAGAAGTACGCATAAGCAATCAAGCAAATTGTATTTTTCTGAATTCCCATAGGTATCCCTCAAGACATGTACTTTGTTATTGATTTTTTTGGTTTGCATATACACATTTTTTTTTTTGGTTCTATTAATTTCTGATTTAAATGATTTTTCTTTAATATTTAGTAAATATTTCTACTAGAATTTTATATTGTACTCCATGTATCATTAAAACTCACTTGTGTTAGGGGACCATTTTTATTATTTTACTCCGGGTCAAATAATATTCTGAAACGGTCCTGACTTAGGTAAAATAGATGACATCTCCTCAAACCAAGGCGAAAGAGTATAGGTCTCACCAAAAGGTTCACGAGGTTGAGGAGGTACAAAAATACTGTTAAAGAGTGTTACAAACAAGTCCGAAATTTGGGCCTGGTTTGGCACATTTCTACGGACTTGTTTATACAATAGTGATATTCTTTGCGATGGACGACGTAACACGTAAGGTAACTCCACATTTTGACATAATTTAGATTGTCGGGCCACGAAATTGTCAAGCACAAGGTGTTATGTTACTATGAATCAAAGACATAGTTGGCTCTATGACTTTTCAACGTCGGGGCTAACGACTAAAATGGGTGCCTTCATGGGCTTTTTTGGTTTTTGGACAAATGAGTGATTAAATATGATGGGCCATTAGTGTATATATTTTCATTTTGTTGCTAATGGAACTTCAAGATTAAAATTATATACAAGTAGATTCGAAGATTTAAAATTTCTATTATATAAACCAATTCCCCTCAAAAAATAAAAAATAAAAAATAAAGCTGGCGAACCGAATTTGGCGGGCCCGAATTGAATTGAACCGAATTGAACCGGCCGGGCGAATAGAATTAAATTATAAGTAATTAATAGTAATGATTATCATTTAGGAACTGAACAAAAATGGCCCGGGTGAATGTAAGCCGAACGGGCCAGGCCGACCGACCGGGAATTGGGCCGAACCGAGCGGGCGAAAATAAGTTGGGGAGAATAGACCCCAACTTGTAAAGGAGTTTGGTATCCACCTAAAATATCTAAAACATCCTTACTTTTATGTAGTATTTAATTTTTAATACTTGCAATGTGAATATACTATGAGTTCTCATACATGATTTTTAAAATGGGTGACACGCGTAGCAAGGTGGGTCAAATATAATGAAGGCCCTATAGAATTCTTGGAATTGGGGCCTTAATTTACCATCCAAAAGAAAATTGAATGTATATATGTTTTTAGTTTCTTACTTTCTTTCTATTGTCTTGTTAATAGAAGTGCTAGATTAGATCCCATGCTATAAACAAATGGTATTACTAAATTCAATATACATGTTCATCACTGATTGAAAAAAAAAATTGCAATTAAAATGAACTTGAGTTATTAATAGGTAAATAGGAGGAAAAAAAATTAAAGACATCATCGCCAAAGAGTTATCTTGTTTGCACATTTATATTCCTATATCGTGCTAATGATAAAAATTGATACATAACGCAAGATTTTCGCTCATAGATCAAATCCTAAAATATGTATGTGTATCAAATAAATCTTTTCCATTTTTTTTATTTTCTCACCGTTATTAGGTTATGCATAAAAATCAATAAATATTGCACGAGAATAATGTGAAAGCTTTTGGTACAATATTATAAGAAAAATATCACAGTATGTGTTTCTTTCAAAAATGTAAAGTGGAATCTGTAGCATTTGGGGATGCTCATTGTGATCCTGGATCCGGGCTCCAAAGAGGTAAATGCAGATAAAAATCGGGCCATGGGGGCGTCCTCGAGACGGTGCCTCTGACACTTAAGTCAGTACGCACAACTCAATGTATTTTAGAGAGAATGTGGAGTATAAGAGAGAGATAGAGAGTGAGAGAGAGATAATGGTAGTCCACCCATATAAGGAGGTCACTCCCTTTTTACCTTTGCCCCTTGAGAGCTATTTATAGTAGTATTTGGGTATATGGTAGGCTTTACTCTTTTAGGCCAACTGGCCAAATAGTATCATAGAGCTCCAATATATACAACGAGGCATGTATGCGGTGATAGACCATGTAAGCATATGGGACATGGGTAAGTTGGACACGTACTTGATAGGGGACATTTTAGCCCCAACAGTATGCAAAGAAATAAATGGTACGTTCTTTTTTAATTTCTATGAAAGTGAAGTGTTTCCTTTTATGAATTAGCAACTTGATACAATCGTATGTATTCAAAGGATTTTATAACCTGCAATTTTTTTCCCAAAGTAAAATCGAATAGTTAAGATTATAAATACATTTAACGAAGAAATAAGATTTTCACATATTTTTCCTAATATCATACACTGGATTCACTTGTTGTAACTTGTAAGTCAACTCACTTTTTTTATCTTCTATCCGTATTTAAATAGTACACATTTTTATCTTATGTTTCCTTTTTTTTTTTTTTTCTAATTGCAGCATTTTGTTTTTTTGCACTATCCATCACCCGACTTTGTTAAAGATTTAACGGTTGCATTTTCAATAGGAAAGTATTACATTACTTTGTTGATGATATTTGTGACAAGATTGCATTTTTATTTAATTTAAATTTCAAACCAGGTTTTATAAGTTGCGTAATTATTTGAAGTTAATGAAAATATTGAAGTTACTTTGTTGTTTTGCGAAAATGTTCTATTTATGAAGTTAGGTTGATTTCGGGGTATTATGTAAAATTAAGTATTATAGACTACACTACCAAAAACAAGAAGATTTACGACAAATGGTTCCGACAGATTCAAAATCCCGTCGCAATTCTAGTCCTCTTGCGATAATATCAAAGGCCCATCGTAAATTTACAATAGAAGAATGATATGAGTCTAAGCTACCGATTCATATTAGAATTGCAAATCTAATCTTCCATTGTAATTTTTCTATCTCCTTCATTCTATTCTCTTTCCTCTCTCCTATTTCGACTACTTCTTTCGTCAAGCTCCATTAATGGAGTTCAAGCCATGAGAGCAGAATTGAGGCTCCTAGCTAAACTTTCTCTGAGATCCTCACTCAAAATTCTCTGTTTGTGATTTGTTTCTAAATCACTCAGAATTGACGCTCGATCAAATGCGTATCCGAGGACCGAATTTCATCAATTTGTGATTTGTTTCTAAATCTCTACAATTCTCCTCAAATCTTCTTTCTGATATTATGTAATGAACAAAGTGTTGATAAATTCCAGATCCGAAAGAATTTAGGCCAACCATGGATTTTCAAGGGAGAAGAAATTCAGCAGAGGAAGAAGCTTTAAAATTCAAAAAAAAAACATGGGTTTGGGGAGATTTAAAAGTCATGTATTGTTAAAATATGTCACGTGCCCCTAATAACCTATAGTAGCAGGTTAAGTCACCTGCTTGGCCCACACAAAAATAAGTCATAACATAGTTGGGTCTACCATTGGATTACTGATAGTTGGAACCTATTAAAGACAACCGCTCATAGTTGGGCTCTATAGCGTCAATTTTTCCTTATCTATTAAGCCAAAAAAATGCTAATATTTTTTGCTATTTTGTCTAACTTTAAAATTTTCTCATTGAACACTAGTTTGTCCAAAACTTTCTCTGATTATATGTGTAAACCATCTTACTTTCGTAAATTGTTTATCATTAGTGATTTCGCATGATGCTATGAATCTTTAAGGCGCTGGAATATATGCTTATAATTACTAGCTTGATGAAGTGAACACAGAATGTATCTAGCAATTTTGGCTTCCAATTTGAATTTTTGTTTTTTTTCCTTACTTTAACGCTTGAAATTCCGATTTCTCATTTTCCCTTATGCTTCCGAGAGAACTTACGAGTACCTTGCTTTATGCAAAACATTGTCAAATTTGCTTTGCAGATGGGGTTTTGTTTCCGCTAAGAAATTAAAGGTTGTAATTGGTTGTGAGAGGTAATGTGGGCCCCAAGAACGGTCGCCTGAGCTTCGGGATTTGTTCGCTGGAAACCTGCAAAATGAAGTTAGACTACCCCGGGGGTGGTTCCGGGATCGCCCCTCGGACGCTGAATTAAGATGTGATCGAGGTAGAGAGAGAAAGTATAGAGAGAGATGCTCTAGTTGGTTAGGTGAGAATTGAATACCTGTTCATTGATGAGGCAGTTGGTATTTATAGTGTTGAGGATTTCCCAGACAGGAAACATTAATTGGATGGGCCTTTTTAAGGATCAATGGCTATGTTACCTTTTCCAGGCAATGATTATTTCATCCTCTTAGATGGTTTCATCCTGAGGTTAGGTCAACTTTTAGGTGGAACCCCTTGCTGCCACCTGTCCAATGGCTTTAGGAGGCTTTTGAGCTCCTGTTGGGCTGCTGCTTAATTGAGCCCAAACAATTAGCCCCACGCCAGGGATGAGGGATCATGGAAGTCTGACTCGATGACGCCTGTCCGTGGCGGAACAACAATCACCTTAATTCTGACTGGCTCACCTCCTGTTTGAATGAAGGGTGCTAACCGGGTCCCTAAATGCTTGGGGGAAAGAGTCCCGACCTGGTTGTTCCCTGGGGAGGGGGAAATACGCCGACCGGGTCTCCTCTTGTTGGAAGATGAAGTGCAGACCCGGTCCAATCTTACTAGAGGAAGCACTGTTGACCGGATCGTTTCCTGTTGAAGGGAACGAAACCGACCCGGTCATTTTCCTATTTAAGGGACAAATGCCGACCGGGTTATCTCATGCTTGAGAGTAACGTCGCCGACCGGGTCGTTTTCCTGCAAAAGGAAATGGAGCCAACCGGGTCATTTTCCTTTTGAAGAAAAAAAAGCCGACCGGGTCATTTTGTGTTTGAAAGACACGACGCCGACCGAGTCATTTTTCTGTCAAAGGAGATGAAGCCGACCCGGTCATTTTCCTTTTAAAGATAAAAATGCTGACCGAGTCATCTCGTGTTTGAAGTAAACAACGTCGACCGGGTTACTCCTTACTGAGAGGATTTATGCCGACTTGGTCGCCTTACCGCGGAGGCATTGGTGTCGACCAGGTCATTTATCATATGATAGCCCCAAATTTGACCGAGTAAGTGCTAGCGGATACTTGGTTATTCCTGACCAAGTATAGAGGCGGCTCGACAAAGGAGGGGAACTCATATTGGCCGAGCGAGGGTGGAGCCACTCGGAAGAGGGGCTAATGAGCCCCAAGTTTGTTCGAGTGGGTGCTAGCTGACACCTAGTCATATTTGACCAAGTATAGAAGCGGCTCGGCAAGGGGGGAGCTCCTATTGGCCGAGTGAGTGTGGAGCCACTCGGATGAGGGGCTAATGAGCCCCAAGTTTGTCCGAGTCGGTGCTATCTGACACTTGGTCATACTTGACCAAGTATAGAAGCGGCTCAGCAAAAGAGGGGAGCTCCTATTGGCCGAGTGAGTGTTAAGCCACTCGGATGAGGGGCTAATGAGACCCAAATTTGTCCGAGTGCGTGCTAGCTGACACTTGGTCATACTTGACCAAGTATAGAAGCGGCTCGGCAAAGGAGGGGAGCTCCTATTGGCCGTGTAAGTGTGGAGCCAGTCGGATGAGGGGCTAATGAGCCCCAACTTTGTCCGAGTGGGTGCTAGCTGACACTTGGTCATACTTGACCAAGTATAGAAGCGGCTCGGCAAAGGAGGGGAGCTCCTATTGGCCGAGTGAGTGTGGAGCCACTCGGATGAGGGGCTAATGAGCCCCAAGTTTGTCCGATTGGGTGCGGTTGATCTTTGTACTTCGCTCGATGGAGATGTGGTCATCTTGCCCAAGTGGATATGCCCGACCCAAAATGCCACATGGCCACTTTTGATACTTGGGATCTTGGGTCCCTTTTTATGGATCGAGCTGACTAGGCGTTGCAAGGAATTTGGACGTTTCATCTTCCTTTGGTTTCCGAGTTGTGACGCTTAGACATCTTGGACCTTTGAAAGATTGGCGTGAGCAGATCCAGTTGGGCCGCCTCAAAAAGCCCATTAAGGCGACGCGGGGGGGTTTGTGTTGCACATCCCCCTAGGCGCGCCTATATGTATAGGGGAGGAGAGAGAATTTCGAGATCATTTGCTCATTTCTTCACTTTCTCTCTCTCAAAGTATTCAAATTTTCTCCAACTCTCTCAAGCTCTTCTTCCAGTTTTTTCGTCCGTCCAGGTACGCTCTTGTTCTTTTAAGTTTTCTTTTTCTTTCTTTTCTTTCAAATAATCTCGGCCGACTCCTTTGTTCCATAAATAATCGGAGATTCGTCCGAGTCAGCGATACCCACGACCTCACCTCCTTATAAATTTTCCGAAGAGGTGAGGGGGATGGGAATAATGTTGGTGTCGACTGTAATAAGTTGTCTCGACCCCTCGGCTGCACCCGACGCAGTTGCTCTTTCGAGCCCGTCTTCTTCGGTAGAGGAGGAGGCCGAGGGCATCATTCCGTACCCCTGGGAGGTATCTTTAGCCTACCCCCCCTCGAGAAGTTACTTAGACAAATACTTGTCTTATGATGTAGTGCGGGTGGCCATGCCGAGGGGAGCAGGAGAAGCATCGAACTCGGGTCAGGAGATCGAGTATCTTGATTTGGATCCAAAAGGGGGGCACGGAGCTTTCTTCCCTTTGCCGGGCCTAATAAAGTCATTAATAGATGATCTCCGAGGGACAGCCACACGGTTTCAGATCAAGGACCCCTACTATTTGTTCCGACCAGAGGCCCATCACACGGTGCTCAGCCCTCCGCCCGGGTGTATAGCCATTTATTACAAATCACTGGAGATGGGGCTTCGCTTTCCGCTGACCTCCATTGTCAAGGAACTGCTGAACACCTACAATTTGGCGATTTGCCAAGTTTCCCCCAACTAGGCTTTGTGTAACTTGATCGGCGTTCGCCCGACCCTTTAATTGTGGCGACATCTGTACAAGTTGGTCGAGGTAATGACCGCGACGAATGGGCCTGGTTGGTGAAGTTTCCAGGTCCGACCCGGGTATAGGACTGTTCTTAATCTTCCTTCTTCCCAGAAAGGGTTTCGGAGGGAGTTTGCCTTCATCTATTTTGGTGGAGATTGGGGGATTCCCCTGGTCCCTCCCCTTACCGAGCCCATCATTGCCCTAAACTTTCGAGTGGGTGATCTGGATGATGAGGAAGGAATGGCGGCCTGTTATATGCAGATCGAGTCGAAGATCGTCGACTGGGGTGAGATATTTGTACCTGGCTAGTGGCTGCCCGACTGCAAGCTATTCAAGGATGAGCATTTCCTTTCGGCTATGGGTCTCAGTTTGACCTTCCCGAAGGGTAATTTGACGAGGGGATGGCTTAGGGTTGTCGGTATGATAGCACAAGTTTCATTTTATTTTTTTTTGACTAAAACTCCTTCGGCTTTTTGCAGAACCTGCCTGAGTGTATATTAACGAAACTGACCCAACGATGGCCGACAAGCTTAATGTGGCGGCGATGAGGGCGGCTCGGATAAAGGCCGAGATAGAGGCCAAGACCATGAAGATCCCTGCTCCACCTAAGGTGTGCCAAATTTCTTTTTGCTGTTTATCTTTTCGGCCGAGTAGCTATCCATTTGATTCCTCTTCACTAACTATTTTCTGCCTTGTTTCAGGACCCCGCCATGCCAAAAACAAAGAAGAGGAAGGAGCGATCGTCCGACAAGGTTGCTCAGACCGAGAAGGCAGTCGCGAGGGCTAAGGCCGACCGGGAGAGGGCCAAAGGCTAAGTCTGTCGAAGTGATAAGCCCGAGGGGGCCGCCACAGCCGACCAAGGGTGGCAGTCTTTCCCTCAACTCCTCGGACTTCAGGCCGATCGGGATCCCCCAGTACACTCCTCTTTCCCCATCTTTCGAGCGGCTTGGGGGCAGCCCGACCGATGTCGCGGCCCTCAGCGTGCCATTCACGGGTCTTAGCCTGGCTGAAAAGGATGGGCGCTGGACCAAGGCCTTAGAGTACATATATACTCCGGCCGACCGGGAGTATATTGAAGTTACTCATGGTCAGAATGAGACCAATGAGCTTTTCCACTCCTGGCTCGATGTAAGCATACTTCTTCTTCCCGAGTTGCATTTATACTTTCACTTACTTAATTTTCTAATTTTTCTCCTTCATTTCAGTTCTCTGCTCGGATGGCTAACGTTGCTTAGAATAGGGTAAGCAAAGCTGAGGAGTTGGTCGTCCTCAAAGAAAACGCTAAGAAGCATTTCGATGAGGTTTACAGGGCCAACGAGGATAAGCGCATAGCCGAGTCCAAACTCAATGATGCCGAGAGGGCCATTAAAGAAGATCAGAAGGGCTTCGAGGAGGAGCGGGCCAAAAGGGAGAAGGAGAGGGCTGACCTCATTTTCGCCCTCGACTCGGCCCAGACGGCCAAGGATGATGCCTTCACTAAGCTGAGGGAGGCGGAGTGACTGACCTTGAAGCCAAATTGACCGAGGCTGAAGGCAAGGTCAAGAGCGAGGAGCAATGGTTCTCTGACTGGGAGAAGTCCGAAGCGACCGAGGTCTATGCCAATGAGGTGGGTAGTGCGGCCCAGAAGATGGGGGAGGACGAGGCCCTGGATCGGCTGAAGAAAGTCTTGGCCGAGTCCCATCCCGATCTGGTTTGGGCCGACGTCTGGTCGGGATATCAGATGTCGATCGACGCCGACAACGCTGAGATCCTGGCTCAGATGAAGGCTGAGGAGGACGAGGTTGATGATGATGATGAGGAGGAGGAGGGCCAAGTTGACGGCAATGTTGTTGACGGTGATGACGATGATGATGACGAAGAAGATGCCGATGCAACCGACAATGCTAATCGGGGGAAAGAGCGGGTCAGTGACAACACTGAGACCAACGCCGGGAGTATGACTGATCTTCCCCCTCCCCCTAGCTCTTAGGATGCAAGGCATTTGTACGTGGCTGTTTTTCATATTCATTTTCATTATCTTTTGTAGCGTTCCCTTGTAATGCCCGAGTACTTTAATGGAACAACTTTTGGCTTCATTTTTCATTGCTTTTGTTAATTGCAATATTGTCCGACTAGCTTCATTGATTTTGGTTTTATTATTTATATTTTTTTTTTTTTCGATACTTATTGATTTTGGCTTCATTTTGCCGATTGACTTATTATAACCGGTCAAGTTTCTGATTTTTAACTTAGCTTATTTGCGACTGGTTAAGCCTTTGCCGAGTGAATGTTGTTTGGGTTCATCAATTCTTTGTCGAATCGGATGTCCCGCTGACTGGTTAAGTCTTAAGAAAAAAATTGCCAACAAGTTCTTTGATTCTTTGTCGAATCGGATATCACATTGACTAGTTAAGTCTAACTTGTTACAGGAAATGCCGACTAACTATGATTTTCTACTAAACTATTACATGTATGCCCATGTTGCAAGTAACAAACATTACACGAAGTATTTTTAGAGGTTGTCTACATTCCATGGTCGAGCCAGGGGAACACCTTATGGGGACTCTAGTCGGAATGTGCCGGGCTTGATGACTTCTGTTACTTTGTAAGGGCTGTCCCAGTTAGGCCTCAGCTTCCCTTTCAGGTGCGAGAGTCTCGTGGCCTCTACTTTCCGGACAACCCAGTCACCTAATTGGATTGGTCTGGCTTTGACTCGGCGATTAAATTGCCGAGTGACTCTCTGTTTGTACTGGATGTATTTGAGCAGTGCATTGCCCCTTGTTTCCGGCAACAGGTCTAAGTTGACCGGTTTTTCCTCCTCGTTTTTCTCGAATTCGTAGAAGGTCATTCGTGGTGAGGGGATGCCAATTTCCACTGGCAAGACCGCTTCACTCCCATACACAAGGCTGAACGGGGAATGCCCCGTTGCCTCTTTTGCAGTAGTTCGCGCCGACTAGAGGACTCCAGGCAAGTCATCGACCCATGCTCCTTTGGCAGCTTCTAAGGATTTCTTGACTCCTTTAAGGACTATTTTGTTAACCGATTCGGCCTGTCCAATTGTTTGCAGTTTGGACACGGCAGAGAATTTGGTGTGTATTCCGAACCGGGCACAGTACTCTCGCGTAGGACCACTGTTGAATTGGCGTCCATTATCGGAGATCAGGATCCTAGGTACTCCGAATCTAGTTATGATGTTTCTCCAGATGAAGGCCGGACTTGTTTATCTATTATAGAGGAGAGTGGTTCGGCCTCCGTCCATTTGGTGAAGTAGTCGATGGCGACTATGAGGAACTTCCTTTGATCGGATGCTGGGGGAATGGTCCGAGTAGGTCCATTCCCCATTTATCGAATGGTAGAACCGCTTGAATTGTGGTTAAGGGGGTGGTTGGTGCTCTTGGGATGTCCGAATGGATTTGACATAACGGGCACTTTCTGACCAGCTCGTGGGCATCTGATTTCAGAGTAGGCCAACAGTAGCCTGCTCTGAGAGCTTTTCCGGCTATGGTTCTTCCCCCTTGATGACTCCCACAGGCCCCTTTGTTGGATTTCCCTGAGGATGTAATCCCCTTCTTCAGGAGTCACACATTTAAGCAATGGGTGGGTGAAAGACTTTTTGTATAGCTGGTCCTCGTACCATAGGAACCACCCAGATTTGTGTTTGACTCGCTCGACCTCTTTGCGGTCTTCAGGCAACGTTCCATCTCTCAAATACTCGACCACTTCTTACATCCATGTGGATGTCCGATTCTACACCAGCTGTTCCTTGACGTTGATGCTTGGCTGACAAAGGACTTCCCACATTATTGTCCGAGGGGACGACCCTTTTGCCGAGCTGGCCATCCGCCTGCTGATTTTCCGATCGGGGTATGTGGGTGATGGTGAATTGAGACAACTGCTTGATTATATCTTGGGTCTGGGCCAAATACATTCTCATGTTATCTTCCTTGGCCTCGTACTCGCTTGATACTTGACCCACTATCAGCTGTGATTCAGACTTGGCGTTGATCTCTGTAGCCCCGGCCAGGATGCATAACTGAAGTCCGAGGATGAGGGCTTCGTATTTGGCTTCATTGTTGGATCCCAAGAACTCGAATTTGATGGCATACTCCATCTTTTCCCCGACCGGGGGTTTTATCACCAGTCCGGCTCCATATTCCGTCTTGGTGGACGAGCCATCTACTTGCAATTCCCAGCTATCTTGCTTGCGGACTGGGGGTCTGGTTGTACATTCAGTTATGAAATCGGCCAAGGCCTGGGCTTTGATTGCCCTTCTTAGCTCATATTCTAGTCCAAAGTCTGCTAGCTGATCCGCCCAGTCTGTCATCCGACTGGAGTGGTTCCTGCTTTCAATGAGCTTCGTGAGTGGCTGACCTGTGAGAACTTTTATCGGATGGGCCTGGAAGTAGGGCTTGAGCTTCCGACTAGCCATCACTAAGGCAAATACCATTTTTTCGACTTCGCTATATTTGGCCTCTGCTCCCCGGAAGGCGTGACTTATGAAGTAGACTGGGTGCTGCTTTTCTTCATTCTCGGATATCAGAACAGCACTAAGCGCGTATTCCGAAACAACCAAGTAAATGAACAATGTCTCCCCCGGCAAGGGGGATATTAACTTGGGGAGGGTTGATAGGTGTGTTTTGAGGGAGGCCAAGGCCTGTTCGGCTTCGTCATCCCAAGTGAATTCTTTTCTCTTCAGAGTTTTGAAGATGTGTAAGCTTTTGTCTGCTGACCGGGATAGGAAGCGGCCGAGGGCAGCCAAACAGCCAGTAAGACGTTGTACCTCCCTTACATTTCGAGGAGACCTCATCTCCATAACTATTTTGATTTTGTCGGGGTTTGCTTCGATTCCTCTTTCATCGACCAGGAATCCGAGGCACTTCCCCCCTTTCACTACGAAGACGCATTTTTTCGGGTTCAACATCATGCGGAATCGCCTCGAATGTACCGAGGGTCTCTCTTTGGTCTAAGGGGTTTTCAATTTGGACCTTGCTTTTGACGATCATGTCATCAACGTATACTTCAATGTTTCGACCTAGTTGGTCGTTGAAGATTTTGCTGACCGTCCGCTGATACGTAGCCCCTGCATTCTTGAGCCCGAAGGGCATCATTTTGTAACAATACACCCCTTGGTTAGGGACGAAGGCGGTGTGGACTCGATCGTGCTCAGCCATTGGGATCTGGTGATACCCGACATTAGCGTCCATGAAGCTTAGAAGAGCGTGTCCCGCCGTTGAGTCGACCAGTCTGTCGATCTTGGGCAGAGGGTGGTTATCTTTTGGACAGGCCTTGTTCAGGATCTATGAAATCCACACACATTCACCATGCGCCACTCGACTTCTTGACCAGCACAACGTTAGCCAGCCACTCTGAGTACTGACATTCCTCTATGAACCCCGCTTCCAGTAATTTCTTGACTTCTATAGCTGCCGCGGTGTTTCTTTCGGGGTCTTGGTGCCTTAGCTTTTGTTTGATTGGCTTGAATCCTTCTTTAATGTTGAGTTCATGGCACATAACTCTGGGGTCAAGTCCAGGCATTTCAGCAGCTTCATAGGCAAAGACATCCCTACACTCTGTGAGTACTTGAATGATTTCTTTTCTTGTTTAGGGGTCCATGGCTTTGCCTACTCTTAAGGTCCTACCGAGCTCTTTGTCGATAATGACCTCTTCGTCGTCCTCAGCAGGCTGAGGGCGTTCGTACTGCTTGGGATTTTCAGTGATGTAGACTCCAAGGCCAGCTGAGGGCTGATTTTCTTCTCGCTTTCTCTTCTTCGAGTCCTCTTGGACGTCGACAGCGCTCTTCAAGCTGTTAACGTAACATTCTCTTGCTGTTTGCTGATCGCCTTAGATATTCCCAATTTTTCCTTCGTCAGTTTCGAACTGCATGAGGAGTTGATAGATGGAGATCGCTGCCTTGACCTTGTTCAGAGTATGTCTTCCCATTATGATATTGTACGGTAGAGGGATGTCCACCACCATGAAGTCAATCAGTAGGCTTCTTCCTTTGCCCTTCTCTCCCATCCGAGTGGGCAACTTTATCGCATCGACAGCATGCACTGAATTTCCCCCGAAGCCTATGAGTGGCTGACTAAGGGGGTTACATCCTTTTCGCTGTATTTCAGCTTCCTGAGGCACTCTAGTGTGATTATGTCGGCCGAGGAGCCACTATCCACTAGCACCCTTTTGACTCTTGCGTTGGCCACTTTGAGCTCGATGAACAAGGGGTCGTCATGAGACGTGTGTTGGGCCAGATTGGATTCCCCAAATGTCATGACGGGGCAATCAGGGCGGGGGTGGTGGACATCAGGCACTTGGTGCCTAAGATTGTGGAGGTGGGCTTTGCGTGATCGGCCGGTGAGACCTCCCGACGCGAAGCCACCTGCTATGACTCTTATAAACCCCCCGTATCCCCGCTGTTGGATTGACCGACTTTTTGTTTGCCCTTCTCCTCACTTGAGTGCTTGAGGTATCGGTTCAGCTTGCCTTGGTCAGCCAGGTTGTCGAGGGATTTCTTGAGTTCCCTGCAATCCTTGGTGGTGTGTCCGCATCCGTTGTGGTATTCACACCACTGGCTCTTATCTCTCCTAGCGGAGGACGTTCTGATGGGAGGTGGGCGGGGAAGCATGGACTTGTCTTTAATGTCCAAGTAGATTTCTCTTCTGTTCTTGCTGAATCGGGGGTCGTTACCATGGTCATTGAACATGTCTGACCAACCGCCCGTCTTTTGTTGTTTCGACTGGTCTTTGTGATTTCCTTCATCCTTTCTTTTCTTACCTCCATCTTCCGAATGGCAGCATATGTCGGCTGCCTGATGAATCTTTGAGCCTTGCTCATTGCCTCGGAGAAGGTTTTCACTTCGTTTTCTGCTAAAGACCATCTCAGTCGACCGGGTTGCAGTCCGAACATCAGGGCGCTGCAAATGCCACCGCGTGTTGCAGATCGGATACTTTCAAAGACTCCTCATTGAATCTTTTAATATAATCAACGAGACTCTCATTCTTCTCCTGTCTGACGATCATTAGATGGAGACTCGTTTTCTTCTGTCTTTTCCCGGCTACGAATTGATGGATGAATAGGTCTTCAAGTACTGAGAAATCAGTTATGATCCCCGCAGGGAGTTCTTGGAACCAGTTAAGGGCCAGACCCTTTAGAGTCGTAGGAACGAAGCGACACCAGGTGGCCTCGCATCATGTCTGCACGCTCATCTGAGCCTTGTATGTGGCCATATGGTCATCCGGGTCGGTTAGTCCCGCAAATGGCTCGATGGTGGGTGTTTTGATTTTGCCTGGGATGGGTGCCTCTAGTATTGCCTGGCTGAATGGGATCATGAATTTAAGAGCTCCACTGTTGATCCGGATAGGCTTTGATTAGGCTGAATCGTCGTGCCCCTCCTGCTGAGCAGCTTTCTTATTGAGAATGTATCGAGCGTCTAACCCCTTGATGAGTCGCTTCTCGTTCAGGAAGTGTCGAGCGTCCTTGGGTTTTTGCCTGACATTGCCCCTGGGCGATTTAGACACGTGGGTCTCCTCACCTTGCTGGGCAGACCTGCCTTTGGACAGTTGTCGTTCTTCGCCCTACCTGGATCGTCGCCGATCATGTTGGTTGTGCTCTCGGGCTCCCGACTGTTGTCGGTTTTCTGCCCGGAGTGACGAGACCACAACTTGGTCTTCAGGTGGCTGAAGAGGGCACCCCTGCTGCAGGTTGGCCAACATGTCCATGAGGCTACGCTGTAGGGTCTGTTGAAGCTGAGCGGCTATGAAGTTGATGTACGCCTTTGATATGGGCCGGGGGTCAGCATGCTGTAGTTGGTTTGATGGTTGCGGCCCATTTTCGATGGATTGCTCCTCATCAGGGTCGATGGTCTGACCGGTCGGTGTTTTGCGAGCGACAGGCGAGGGTGGCCGCTCTGACCTTTGGTGCTGAGAGGGTGATGGGTCTCGCTCGAACCTTTGAGCCTGCGCTGAGGGCTGTCTGGTGCGAGTGCTGTTTGCTGGGGCCATTGCTAAGTGACTCTGAGGTGAACTGAGTGGAGGCGAAGCGACTTTGATTGTAACTTCCCCACAGACGGCGCCAAACTATTTCTGCTAAGAAATTAAAGGTTGTAATTCCTTGTGAGAGGTGATGTGGGCCCCAAGAATGGTCGCCTGAGTTTCGAGATCCATACGCTGGAAACCTGCAAAATGAAGTTAGACTACCCCGGGCGTGGTTCCGAGATCGCCCCTCCGACGCTCAAGTTAGATGTGATCGAGGTAGAAGAGACAAAGTCTAGAGAGAGATTCTCTAGTTGGTTAGGTGAGAATTTAATACTTGTTCATTGATGAGGCAGTTGGTATTTATAGTGTTGGGGATTTCCCAGACAGGAAACATTGATTGGATGGGCCTTTTTAAGGATCAATGGCTATGTTACCTTTTCAAGCAATGATTATTTCGTCCTCTTAGAGGGTTTCATCCTGAGGTTAGGTCACTTTTAGGTGGAACCCCTTGCTGCCACCTGTCCAATGGCTTTAGGAGGCTTTAGAGCTCCTGTTGGGCTACTGATTAATTGAGCCCAAACAGGTTTGATGGAAGCCATTTTGTAGATTGATATTCAATTTCTTATTTAGTTCTGTAATTTAGGATCAATGATATTTGAGTATTAGTTATGGCGGTTGGATTCAATTATTTAAACAATCTATAAGTATGATGTAATCTGCTTTTCGCAGGTATATGTGATGTCTCTAACTATCTCCTCATGGTTTGGATTAAGTATATTGCATCTTAGCTGGGTAAGGGTCGAAGACCCAGATGACCACTTGAGAGCGTTTTCCATCTCTATGGCTCTCAAGGGCATGAGCAAGGACTTGTTTGCTTATGTTTTTCCTTTAACCATGGATGCACATCCATCCAAGTAGTTCAGGTCACTGAATAAGGCCAAGTTGAATGACTGGGACTACATCAAAGAAGAGTTCCATAAACAATACATCGACAATACTCAGCTTCCCATTGGCCTTCGTGAGTAGGAGTTAACTAAACAAAACTCCAATGAAGACTTCGTCACCTTCATCAAAACATCTAAGCCTTCATCAAAACATCTAAGCCTTAAACTTTTCAACCTTTCATCAACCTTAACTCCTTCTTCAAGGTATGTCCATACCCGCTAGGTTGAAAACCCGAAAGGGCGGCCTAGGCAAAAGTTAGGACACATACAAAAAACATAATAATAATAAAAAGAAATCAGATCGGGAACTACGAATGGTCTGATTCCGCAAGGATATGTAGGAATCCTCATCTCGAGGTTCGACCGCTTCAATAAAATTAGTCATGGTTTAATGATTTAATTTTCTAGAGTTCAGGAGCATAATCTCTTTCTAGATCCCGACATAGACTCGAGTATGCACCTAGCCTTTTTAAAGCCTTTTCCCACCTACATTCATTTGAGTCACAAATTCAAACCCTTTATTTTTCAATCCAAGCTCTCCTTTTCCCCGAAGGACTTTTCGATAATTCCATGATTTCTAGCGATATCTAACTTTGCCTATATCAACTTCCCAAAGAAGAATCCCAGTGTAATCCCCAGTGAAAACTTTCAATGTTCAAAACATAGTAACTACACTGCAATATAAGATCAATCACATTTTAATTAAGGCTCAAGCCTAATTCAAGGCAAGCTCACCCAAAGTGGGGGCTTCCTACGTGTGGTGGTTCCTCCGATTCAAATCAAACTCCCGAAGAGTTGTAATATGCACCTCGTTTACGAACCCCGATTGTTTACTAAAAACAATTTTCGAAAATCATTCAATCTATTTCTAATCATTCTGGTCATTCTATCATTCTATACATCTTCTAGCCTTGCAAAATCCTGACCTTGCATTGTAGCTTTGTAAAACCCTGACCTTGCATTGCATTTCATACATTCTAGTCCGCATAACCCCGACCTAGCATGACGTCTCACCCTTTCGCTTTACATAACCTTAATCCTTGGATTGCATCTCATGCATCCTTAGAGAGTCTAAGTTTTCATTATTGCATCATTATGTGCTTATGTGAGTCGTTTGCACCTATCTGCTTACATTTTTCCCTGCAGGTAATCAGATTGCTTGTAGTTATTGTCTTGCATACTAACTTTTGTTTTGAAGAGACCAGTGGTTATAGATCAGTTCTAAACTGCAGAGCGTTCAGAATCGTTATCCGTCCCGACACCGTATACTTTGACTTTTGGTTTCCTGAACCTTAGTCAAAGTGGGGGCTTCTGTAGACACATAATCGTGTCTCCCCATTTGAGGATCCGACGGTGAAACATACCGTGGTCTTAATTGGTGCGATCCAAGGGCAGAGCAGTCTGAAAAGCCATTCAAAACCATTTCGAAAAGTGTTAAAATCCTATTTTAAAGCCAATTAATTATTCATGATAATTAATTGAATTTGAGCCCAATTCTTTGAAAAGCCCAATTAATTGATAATTAATTGATTTATTTTAATAAATAAATATTCTCAAAAGATATATTTTTTTAAAGTCATAATCAGATTTTATCCCGTAAATTCAGATATCCGTAGTTAAAAGATAAAATAAAATCTTTTAGAACGCGTGTTTATAAAAAAAAAAACTATCAAAACATGTCAAAAATCAAGCATTGTGCTAAGTGCAGTTGTTGCGCTGAGTGCAAGCCCTGCGCCGAGCGCACGTGTCCTGCCACGTGGACTTCCACGTAGGCTGCGCGAAGCGCACGTGCTGTGCTAAGCGCACTAGAACTGCCATGTAGACTTCTGTTTCATGTAGAGTCTTGCGTCAAGCGCAGTTCTCTAATTGAGACGCGGATTTTCTTTCTTATCTTTTTCAAAAGTGCGTACGACGTGTACGCTTTTTAATGGTCATGTCGCATCATGCGCCTAGCGCAGCCAGCGCGTGAGGCGCAGTTCCATTTTCCGTATAAGTAGGCCTGATTCCTTACAGATTAGAGAACGAATTTTTCACATTACACTAGTGGAATAAAGTTCAACCGCTGCGGTCAAAACTGGGCTTACCGCTGCGGTTTTTGGCCTCAACGGTTGGACTAGCAGTGGTAGCCAATTTTAGCTGCTGCGGTTCTGGACCGCATCAGTTAATCAATTACCGCTGCGGTTTTGACCCAAAACCGCAACGGTTAATCTATTAACTGTTGCGGTTCTAACCCACAACCGCAGCGGTAATTGATTAACTGCTGCCGTTTTGGGTCAAAACCGCAGCGGTTAACCACCCTAAAAACCAATTTTTTGTTTTCATTTTTTCATTATTAATCAATACAAAATCAATAATATATATCAATACTCATTTTATTAAGCATATTATGCTCAATTGAAGCACAAGAATCCTTTACAATGTCTATCAATGTAGCTCAACTTAGCATCCTAAATTCCTAATAAAGAATCGACGGGAATGACTGAACAAGCTATTTTAATTGATTCAAGTATATTCTCAGTCACATTAGCTGGTGGTGCTTTCTTTCCCTTATCTTTGCCATGATTATATCATTTATATGTTCCATCAAGGAGCTCATCCGAAGAGATATCATCCATTAATTTTGAGACATCATGTACATCTAGCTTGAGACCATATATTCCTGCAAACAAGTGCCAAGGAACATCCAGGTTAAAAAGCTAGAACATACCTGTGCATATACCAAAACGCCAGAAATGAAGCTAAACTAAAAGCTCAAAGTCAATGTTATCCATTATGAACTAGAAAAAACTAAGAAATTCTAGATCCCGAAACAAAGACTTAATTGGCAATCAAATGACCAAGCAAATATCTACCATTGTCAAGCAACTAACAAATTCATATCAGATATGAACAAGGGTAAAAATGTAAAACGATTAAAAACCAGAATTTAAGCTTGTAGGACCGGTTGGCTAGTAACTTGGCAACAATAATCATTTCTATTCTATAGTTAGATCAACACATCAATGCCAACCAGGCACCCGACTCTAGAAGAAAATGGATAATTAAGATGGGTGTCTTGAAGCAATTTAAGAGCATTAATTCAGTATGTAATGCATACAGAGTAAATCTATGCCAGCGCAGCAGTTGTAAACTACATGATTGTAAAACACTACTATGGATGTTCTTCATGTAAGATGGTTGTGAGTTACTTACTTGAACAACAACGTTTGACGAATCAACAACTTTGTATAGTTCACCCCATATACGTTTGCTTTGACCTTTCTCAAACATTGTATGGCTAACCAAATCTCGGAATCCATCCTCTTCATCTCCTATAGTAGAAAATTTTGCTGCTTTTTTCTGTTCATATTCATCTGAAAAAAAGTAGGAAAAGGATGAAGCAAATAATATATGCTTTAAATGTGACAAGAATATCTATTTGCAGCCATTTAAAATGTTTACGAGAACTGCAATAGAATATAACCCATACACTTTGAAACAATTGGAAATCAGCCACTCACTTAGCCAGTAAAACTTTCATAATAAGTATAATGTATGGAAAAGGGAAAAAGAGCTTGGAGATAACAAACTTAAGAATACCTTGCAAACTATCAGCTTTCTGCACCAGGGACTGATAATCTGTTGCCTGAAGCATTGGGCGTTTTCGCTTCCCTTTTGGTCCGAAAGAATTCTCAAAAGGTTCCATCTCAAGAAAATGAACTCTCCGTTGCTTAACATATAGAAAGAAAAAATCAGTTAAGGCCAGGACTTTCTGTACCCAGCAACACAAATACACAATAAGAGAAAGGTCCCAAAAAATAATTCAAGAGGCAAAACCTTTACTTCTAGTGGTCACTAGTTAAAACTAAAGCCCACTCAATGGGAAGTAAACCAGCAAAAAGAAATAAGAGAAGAGTTCTTACCAATCTATCAATCCACAAACTCTGTTAAAAAAATGTGAGATAAAGCCCTGCAGCTGTAAACTCTTCAACTACTCTGCTAATAAATAAATTCTACACCATTTCAATAAAGTAACCCTATTCTACATGGCTATTCCAAAAACCCCATCATTCACATTTCCTACTTCCTAGTAGTTGCACAGAGATGCGTTTCGCACTCTGTTCCTACACACTCACAAGTGAGCTGTAATTAACAGTTAACTGTAGTCAAGTAAACCTAATCAACACAATGCAACCATATATGAAAAAAGATTTCCTCCGATGTTTCTAGTAGTACCCAAAAGATGGAGGTAGTATATATGTATCGCTCGACCTCAAACTTGAAAGAAACTTAGAAGTTAGAACAGTCAGGAAACTCAACAACAATGTGCATAACATAAATTAAGTATAAACTTAAAAGAAACTTAGTAAGCTTGAGGTGAGGAAGCAAAAAAGAGAGGCACACTCGTTTGTTCCACAATACAACTTACAACTAACAAGAGTAAAAGGCACATCGCATACCTTTGGAAGATCATTCAAAAGGGACATCGGAAGATTCTTTGCTTTCAGTATCATATTGTAGTTGTTTGACATGCGACTCTGAAGCTTCTCACGGAAAAATTCAAGTTCCTTCGGATCGACAACTTTTGTATTCCCTGCAGAATTTGAAAGAAAAGACAACGAAAAAAGAGTTAAGCTTCCCAAGATTTGATATTTCCCTTCCCCCATCTTCAATTTCACACACATTTAAAATATTGAATTCTCATCTGATGATTCAGATCACTTCCATTTCCATAACATGGTGAAGAATACTAAATAGAAACAACCACCACAATGCCTCCTCCCTTTGTTGAAAATGACATTAGACATCTAGTGCACAAATCTAGCAAAGCAAAATCCCTCATTTTTCCCCCTTCCATAGGAAAAACAATAATTGAAAAAAAAATAAACATCAAGACGACTATGGACCACTAGGTTCATTCAATAGGAAGAAAATTGAACATGACATGCTGATGTAACTATGTTCCCTAAATTTCCACAATTTTCATATAGTACATCCACAACAACTACAATATTAATCACTTCAATTAACATCCATAGATTCTGCACATTCAATTCTTCCAGATTCCAAAACTCGACAAGACGGCGACCTAAGTCAATTGAAAATCAGGAATATTAAACAAGCTGAAGTTCTTATCAGCATTTTCAATTTCGTTACGAAAAACTACAACTCTACGTTCCCTAAATTACCTTGATTTTCAGATAATACATCTACAATAACAACATTATCAATCACTTCAAACAACATCCACAAAATTCAACAAATTTCACGTTTAAGCAACTTCAATTTTTCCAAATTTCAAAACTTAAAGAGTTCCAAAAATTCTACAAAATTCCATCAAAGTAGCGAAAACAAAACCAATCTATTTCAATTTAACATACCAAACCAGCGATGATCAGGTTGAATACGAGTGGAAGGCAATTCAGAAGACTGAAACTGTTGGCTCAAAATCTTTCCCCCGCTATTCCTCTTTGGGAGAGTTTGTACATTTTGAGACGCCGCACAGTGGCGGCGCTACGACTCGTGCTATTGCTCGCATTGCTTCTCTTGACGTCGAGAGAATGTTTAGGCTTGCTCTCTTTCTTCATCGCCATTGATGTTGATCTTCAAGCTCTGATGAAAAATAAACCCTAATTTTTGAAGAGGCTGAGAATGAGGAGATCGGTGGATAAACCGATCTCTTTCTCTCTCCTTTCGTTGAGGTTTACGGAAGAAACAAGTTTAGGTCATTAAACGGCATCGAAGAGAGGAGGCTGAAGAGGAGAGAGATGCGTGAAGGAGAAAGGAGATGAGGAGACGGTGCTGGTTCGTTGTTGTGGAGCGATTAGGGAGGAGATAATGGTGGTTCGTTGTTGTGGGCGTTGCTGTCGATGACGGTGCTGATTCGTTGTTGTGGGCATCACTGTCGATGATGGTGGTGGATCGTTGTTGGAACAGGGAATAGGGATGAGTGTTTGGTGGATATTGTTCTTTGGAGGTTGGGTAATAGGGAAGGAGGGAGGAGGGTGAGAGAACCGGATAGGGAAGGAGAGAGAAAGAACTTAGGTTTGGGGTGTGCGTTGATGGCTGGCGCCTAGATGAATAATGGGCCAAGGGAAAATGTTTGGGCCAAGCAATTTTTGGGCTCCCTGTTTTGGGGCTGATTAACCGTTGCGAACCGCAGCGGTTTATGTTCCCAATTTTCCCACCCAAAATTTCAATGATTTACCGCTACGGTTCTCTTAAGGACCGCAGCTGTTGTGTTGTGACATATAGCGTTTTTTCCACTAGTGTTAACACACTTTGAACTTGACGAATACTTTACGAACCTCTCTACGAACTACAAAACTTCCCTACAAAAACTCATACTTTCAAACACAAATATATTCAATCTACATATTTTCATACATTCAGATTTTCAGGCTTCACGATTGCTCGTGCCGAAGGTTGTCAATCTCACAGACCCAAGCCACGGTATAATCTAGAGGGTCCTTAAATAAATTATTTTTATATTGAAGTTACTAATAGTTTTCTTTCCTGATGTAGATATTTAATGTAAAATCGCTATACTGTATATTCTAACTCTTTTTCTATATTTTCTTGTCTTTTATTTTATTATTATTCAATGCCTTTGTATATTGTATGCCTGCCTGATCATTATATGCATATTATATGATTGTCCTGTTTTAATGCTTTTATCACCCACATGTTATTTTTGCTAATCAAAGACCTAAAGAACTGTTCTAACATTAATCAGATTAATTTGGATAACCTATTAGGTTCCCTGTAATATTGATTGCCTAATAACATATCACTAAAATAATAGAGAATGAGGGAGTGGAAGGGTGGTAAGCCCTTTCATCTTCCACCCACAGGTTGTGGGTTCGATTCTCATCAGGGGGGTTTGGGGGGATTTGGGGTAGGTTGTACTTAGGTGCCCTGTGAGAGGGCATTAATGTAATTTATCATACCAATTTAATTTTTTTTTTTAAAATATCACTAAAAAACTAGTCTTTTTATGTGTTTCCTAAACTCACTTAGACTAAGTATTTTTAGGGTGTATAAAAACATTATTTGATTATTCTGTGGCATAAAATCTACAATGAATCGATATTTAGTAGAGGTCAACTTTGGGCGAATGTGGTTCATTATGACTATATTTGTACCCTCACCCCCGAACTCAATCTTTGATTCATTTTGACCAACTATGGAGTTAGGACGGGGAAATCTACATTGGATAATTTGTCCTTATGATTTTCCTATATCCAATTAGGTTTATGATTCTTCCTAAAAAGAATTGTTGGCGAATTCTTTCAAAACAATTTTCAATAAAACCTTTACAGTGGGGTAGTCAAATTTAATACCGCTCACACCGCGTAGGCGAAATAAAAACACGCCTACACCTTTAAGATTCTAAGCATGATTGAATATGTTTTAAGGGAGTTTTAACTCATGTTATATTGCTGGAATTTTAAAGGACGGATTTTTAAGGTGTTTTATGATGGATTTTAACCAATAGTGTAGTAGGTATTATGCTAGGAGGTTAAGTAATCAAGTTTTATTACTGGGAAAGGTTTTAAACATGTTTAAGAAGGATTTAAAATATTTTATTATTGTTGTAAATTCATGGAGGATTGATTATGAATTTATATTGGTTGTTTTAGGCGGAGAATTCTCTCTAGGCGACTTTTAAGTCTGTTAAAGTGACATCTCAATTTGTCTACACAAGGTACGTACATACCTATGTGTTGATTGAAGTAGTATCATGATTTTAAGAAGGAGAATTATGTAGTATCATGTATAGGAACTATTTTGAGTTCATATATGATTTCTATTATGTTGGATTTTACATGTTTTATGATGTTGTGTAAACATGTTGATTATGAGATTTATATTATGAGATTTATATCATGTTTGTATGGAAGATTGATGCAACCATGTTGGTTGGGAACTTTATTTTATTAATTCAAATGGGGGAATTAATATATTTATTAGTATTGGATCATGATTGATCATTGTTCCCTTTTTGAGTATTTCACTGCTTTATAAAGACCGAGGGCCTTATTTGGTAAGTTGATATTTTTATACCTATGAAAGGTAGTATGGTTGTTGGCTAGGTTCAACAAACAAAGGAAGATTGGATTTAATGGAATTAATCTTGGATTGTTAAGTTGTGTGATCACTTATCTAATCCTAAGATAAAAAGAAAGTTGTGATTGTTTGTTGATTGTGCTATTTGTGTTCCTTGTGAGTCATAACAAGAAATAAATGGTAAATCATGTAAAGTGAAACTGGATAGCAATAAGCTTTAGACTGGTGCACGTCTGAAGTGTTGGACAATCAGGAGTTGGGGTACATGGTGAGCGTGCCATGGCTTTTTCTGGGGCCGGATTGATCATCATGTCCTATTTTTATTTAAAAGGTTCCTCGATATCGTAGGTCATTGGAATACGGAGTCGCGCCCGTATTTCGTCTTCCAAAGGGAAGGCTGGTTTTAGTTAGACAACTCGGTCTATTGACTATTCCATTTAAAGTAATAAGAATGTTGTTAAAAGTTTAGTTCAGTAAAAAGTTATCTGCAAGTTATTATACTATTATATATTCCTGCCTACCATTTATTAGTATCATGTTAGGATTGTCTACTTGTTTAGTATGTAGTACTCAGCTTTGCTGATTACGTGCTTTTGTTGTATGTGTTGATCATGGTTTTGCGTTATTGATCATGTGATGACCCATTTTGGTGAGCAGTCTCTAGGAATCAATAGTGCATTGTCCATCTACAGGTTTGAAGATGATGCATCATTGGGATCGGGATTGGAGAGCTTGTGTAGTTAATTTACAGAGGTTTTGAATTATACTTTTATAGTTGGTTTGGTTTTAAGTTTGACTTTAGTTTTGCTGGTTGGTTTTGGAGTTGACTTTGTTGTTGACTAAGTTTTATTTATAAAGTTTATTATTATTGTTTTCCGCTGCAAAATTCTAAATAAGCCGATACATTTTCACACGGGCGATAATACTTTGATAATTCTCTATGTGTTTATGTTATAAATATATTTTAGAAAAGAGAGAATTGTCGGGGTGTTACATGGAGTCATTAGAATTTCATATTAGTTAGAACTGCATTCTTACTAGGATCCTTTTTGCACTGCATAGTCCATCGTTCATACACTTCATGCATAATTAGAGTTATTAGGCATTTAAGGGTCTAATTGCATCCAAGGCCTCCATTTCATTTCATATATTACGCATTTAGTACTCCTGAACTACAAGCGATCTGATTCCCTCTTTGGGGATATGTTGGCAGCCTTCATAGGTTCGCACGCATAGATTGAGTAACGCATACATGCATTAGGTCTAGGTGCATCCAAAAAAAAAATCATCATGCAGTTAGTATAGCCGGCAAAACAAACTCGTACCCATTGACCCGAACCGAATACCCGACACGAAACCCGTTTTCCACCCGAAAATAATGACCCGAATGAACCCGAAACCCGAAATAACCCGACCCGACCCAAACCCGACCCGAAAGCAAATAGACCCGAATATAACCCGAACCGAATCTACCCGACCCGAAGTGACCCGACCCGAAATTGACCCGATAATGATGACCGGAACCCGACCCGACCCGAAAAGTTGTCATATTAGTTATTTTTTAAACAAATTTAAGGAAAAAAATTATCGTGAGATACTATATATGACTTAACCAATTCCCATTAACTATTTAACTTAGTTTTATTAGTCTTATATGTGCTTTATTTATTTTTTACAATAAAAACCCGACCTAACCCGACCCGTTTTAACCCGACCCGACCTAACCCGACCTGTTTTAACCCGACCTGATCTAACCCGACCCGATGCGACCCGAAATCTAATGGACCCGAAACTAACCGTACCCGAACGGACCCTACCTGACCCGAACGTAACCTGAACACAAAGTTGACCCGATTATGACCCGACCCGCAATGACCCGACCCGTACCCGACCCATTTAACCCGTTTGCCACCTCTAGCAGTTAGGATATTCATATTCGTTCCTAGAAGCTCAACTTTTAAAACAAACATATATTTTTCGATTCTATTCCTTTCTCTCCACCATCACTCCATTTCTAATCTCTCACTTGATAGACCTGTTCAACGGGTCAGGTCGGGTCGGGTCATGTTGTATGAGGGTTGGGTCGGGTCTGAAGTCGTTGTTAACAGGTCAGATCGGTTCAAGGGCACTTCAAGAACTAAACTTAGCTTGCCACTAAACTATGTTAGTACTTCAAGCATAAAAGTGCCCGCATAACATGAAATCCCACAATTCCCAGACACTTCACATTTCCTCTCCTCTATCCTTTCATATCTACCATCATCATCCTTGCTCTCTCTCTCTCCTCCTCATCTCCTTTGTTTGCTCTTGTCCCCATAAACAAGGGAAGACTACACAATACAACTCAGTATGGAGGAGAAAGATAAACACATCAAAAGGCTAAAGCAGCCCATAATCACCACAATAATTAATACTAGCTCATTAGACAAAATGCACAAGCAGAAAAAGTGACCCTTTTTTTACCCGGCCCAACCCGCTAATGCATTATTAGGGTCAGACCCTATACGACCCGACCCTATTTTAATTGGGTCGGGTCTTGACCCTATAATATAGGGTCGGGTCAAGGGATTTTTTTGGGGACCCAACCCATTGAACAGTTCTACCGCTTGATGATCCATTATAGGAAATACACAATATGTCAAGCGCACTTCAAGAACAAGTTGTCGAGTTAAAGGGTATACTGGTAAATCTTATAGCACGTGTCGTCAGATTAGAGGCATAATACATTGTTCTTCAAGAGAATCGTAGCATAGATTAAAAGGGACTAGATAGTTTTGGTGCAATAGCAATCGACCAACAAAGGATCAATGAACTTCACGACATCACACAACACAGTCCGCTAATAACCAGAGCAGGTCTCAACACAGCTTCATTCCACAAAGCATGATTTCGAGCTCTCCAAATATGATACACTGTAGCTACCAAACTCGCATAAGCCACCTGTTGTTGATGTCTATTACTAGATCTCCTACCCCACTTTCTCCATTGCACATACAAATTTTCTTGAGAACTACGACGAATCCGCAACCATCCCATAACTCCCTGGCACACCTGATGGCTGAACACACAGTGGAAAAATAAATGGTTGCAAGAATCCTTACCATGCGTACAAAGAAGACAGCTGTCATCAGAACAAATCCCTGCCAAGCTCAACCTTTCTATTGCTTGAAGTTTTCCCAAAGCAGTGAGCCAAGAAATAAACGAGTGCTTAGGAAGATTGATTGAGTTCCAAACCCAATAATGCCACCTAACACTCTCCATATGACCTCTGAGCCATTTATGAACCCATCGAATCCATAATATATCCTCCTTTTTTGCAATCTGCCATGTATACTTCCCCAGGGAAGCAGTATTCCACAAATTACAATCTCTCACACCAAGCCCACCACATATCTTGGGCTTACAGACCCAATCCCAAGACACAGGAGGGGGTTTGTAGAGATAAGACTTGCCATCCCAAAGAAAAGATCTACATATCTGAGTAATTTTATGAAGCACAGTTTTAGGGATCAAGAAAACTTGAGCCCAGTATGTATGTATGCTCAGCAGAACAGAATTAACAAGCACATTTCTCCCAGCATAAGACAAATTCCTAGAGGTCCACCAAAGGAATCTTCTCAAAATTTTATCAATAAGAACATCACAATCCACAACAGAGAGTCTTCTGGAGGTTATGGGGACTCCAAGATATCTGAATGGAAAGGAGCCCATTTGGAATCCAGTCACTTGCAAAATCCTAAGCTTAATCTCCTCATGAACATTACCAAAATAAATGGCAGATTTTTCATTATTTGCACTAAGCCCAGAAGCATTAGAAAAAGCTTTAAGGGCCCTCATCATAAGATAAACAGACTTAGCATCAAATCATCAGCAAAGACAAGATTATTTAGCTTCAATGATTTACATCTATAATGGAAACAAAAATCATCCCTATTGCTCATTTTCTTCAAAATTCGAGTAAAATACTCCATAATGAGCACAAAGAGCAGGGGAGAAATATGGTCTCCCTGCCTGAGCCCTTTCTTCCCTTTAAAAAAACCACACAAACCACCATTGACACTGATAGAGAAGGAGGGAGAAGTGACACATGTCATAATCCAAAGCCTAAATTTCTCAGGAAATTTAAACTTTTCCAGTAACTTACCCAGAAACTCCCAGCTCACAGAATCATAAGCCTTGTGCAAGTCAATATTCATAGTACACCTATTGGGTTGACTCTTCCTTTTATAATGTCTTAAAATATCTTGACGAATAAGGATATTATGCATAATCTGCCTATTTGCAGTAAAAGCACTCTGTACTTGGTCAACCAAATTAGGCAAAACCAATTTCAGTCTACTAAAAGCAGTTTGGAAATTACCTTGTAGATGACATTGCAACAGGCAATTGGCCTGTATTGACTAACATCCTCAGGTTGATCAACCTTAGGAATCAAACATATTGTGGTGGCATTTATTTGCTTCAGAATTTTACCAGAATGAAAAAACTCCAAGACAGCAGAAGTAACTTCATTCCCCACAAACACCCAAGCTTTCTTAAAAAAAACCGCTTAAATAACCATTAGGGCCAGCTGCCCTATTCTCATCAATATCAAACATGGCATGCTTCACCTCCTCACAAGAGAAAGGAGCACAAAGCACAAAATGAAACTCATCACTTACTCTTGGACCTTCAGCCATGACAGAATTACTCACATGACCATCAGCTAGACTTCCTATACCCAACATCTTCTCATAATAATTCAAGAAAGCCCCTTCAAGAGCCTTCGGATCTTCATGCCAGGTACCCTCTGAATCTCGAATTCTATAGACATGGTTCTGTTGTCTTCTCTTCCTCAAGCAAGCATGGAAGTAGCTTGAATTTTCATCACCACCTGTAATCCAGTCTTGCTTCACTTTCTGCCTCAAAAAACTCATTTTAGCAGCATTCAATCTATCATACACCCTCCTAGCCTCAGATTCTTGTTGATGCAATTCAAGGTTGTAAGGGTCAATATAGATACTCTATTGAATATCCATGAGCTTCGTAAGAGCAACAGAAGCCTCAGTTATAACATTAGAAAACTTATTCCTATGCAAAACTTTAAGAGCTTGCTTAAGATTCTTCAATTTGGTCAACACTTTGAACAGTCCGCTAATAAATCCTTCCATCAAATCGTTCTCTGAAAGCTCGCCTCTTTCCAGAGGAGGCAAAAGAATTATTGATGATTCACTCAATACCCAAGTATTTATGAAAACTTATGAGCTAAGATATATTCCAGACCTTCACTAACTCTTACTATGCGTAAAAGAAAATATACGACAGAGTTCATATCCTTACACATGAGCTATGGTTCCATATTCAAGTATCTTCATTTTAGAAAATTGCTCTACCCTATAGGACCCCTCCAAATCATGAGGAAGACAAAAAAGGGCCAAATTGGAACAAAAATGCCTATTGCAAGAACCATGGAGGAAATGGACATAGAAGTAACGATTGCTATAAGTTAAAGCACCTTATCCATGACATGATAGAAGATGGAAGGCTTCCAATTCTTTCGAAGAAGGCCCCAAATAAGATGGATGTCGCTGACATGAGTCCAAAGGATTATGTAAAACCCCGACGGGGACAAAAGACCTTCACCCCACTAAAAATGACCTGTACTCAAATTTTTCACCAACTCCAGGCTAAAGGTGCAATATCACCAATTGGACCCTTAGAAGTCCCACCTAAAGAAGAAAGAAATCTGATGATGTTGGATAAATACTCCTACTGCGAATACCACAGGGGAGAGGTCACCACACTGATATGGGCCTTGAAGTGATTATCCAAGATATGATCAATGACAAAAGACTTCAATTGCTATCAGATACAGACTACAAAGACACAACCCCAGTCCCAATAGCATATATTCACTAAAATGTTCGGACTCGCTTAGGTCCATTCAGCACGAAAAAATATACTTCTTCGCTTTTCATTCATAAAGAGATCTCATGAAGACCGAAGCGACGAAACTGTCTTGTTATGCGACTTAGGAGTCTAGACTTATGATTTCGTTTTCTGTTTCACTTCTCTTATTTTACCCATTCTAATATAGATTTTCCCCTTTTTATTGCAAGTACTTATGATTTTCAATTAATAAATGAGTGTTTATTTATTTATTCTCTAACCTTGCACTAATGAGCATCAATGGAAATCACGATCATGATTATTCTAATGAACATAATTGGCATAAAAGAGGCATCCTTTCCTTTCTCCAATCCTTATCATCCATTTCAACCTAAATACATAACATCCATCCCCCTTTAACCTACCTCATGGGAAGTACATTTGACAACAATTCAATGTGAAGGGCAAGCAAAAGAAGAGAGCAACATCAAAAAAAAAAAAAAAAAAACCAAAGCAAAAAAATTTATAAGCGAAAAAGCAAAAACTAAAATGATGAACAAAAAAAGAATAAGTGCAAAATATCGAAAAAAAAGAGGAAGTGTTGCAAATAAGCCCATCAATAGCTTTGTCAAAAGTACTTTCTTTTCAAAACCTTCAACCTTCGATTCTAAACCTCCAACTTCAAATCTCTGTAATAAACCTTCTTAACAACCATCCATATTGCATCCCAATAATTTATATAAGACAAACGAAATTCCGCTAGTTCAAAAACCAATAAGGGCGACCCAGACAAAAGTCAGGGCGCCTTCTCATTTATTATCTTGAACTACGAATGGGCTGATTCAGCTAAAGATACGTAGGAAACTTCACCCTGAGGTCCGATCGCTTTAAACCAAACCAAACCTACATCATTATCCACCCTTGCCAGAGACCTATTCCTAATCAATGCCTAACTCATTGCAAATGGCTCCAAAGCAAAATGCTCGACCAGCAATTAAAATAGTAAGAGCTACAACTAGCCTGATTTTATCATGGATACGAAGGCAACCTCTTTTGAGGCCCGACCATTTTAATTGAAAACATATTTTTAAGGCTCACCTAGGCTCATCAGAAAAGCGTGATCACCCAAAAAAATAAAATCATTAATTTTCGATGCTCATCCCTACCCTTAGAACTAGACCGGGATTTGAACCTGCATCATTAGCCTACTTTATTGCGTGAGTCAATTCATTATGGCTCCGTCCTTTTTCTTATTCTTAACCCTTGCCGTTTTCTCAACTATTTTCTCAGCTATATTATCGTTTCTAAGCCAACCATAGAAAAACCTTTCAACACTCGGCGCTATGACCGTGCTTCATCTTTTGAGTGTTCCTTTATCTGGCCTTTCTTTTCTCTATTTCACCTTAGGAACCCTATATGGAATCTTTGGTTGAAACTTCCGCTAAGCATGACGAGATATCTACAAAATCAAGCAATCAAGTTGGATACTTCATCAACTCCATCTCACTGGGGGCTTCATCACTGGTCCACCTAGAAAATAATAGGCTCCAAGTCCAGACCTATATTGAAGGACTTCATTTCGAGTCCATATATGACATATTGGGTTTTAAACCCACAAAGATGCAACGTCGCATTTATTTATGGGCTCGCTTAGGCCCTTGGCATACGAAACTCGAAGCATATACAACTCAAGCATTACAAGGACTACAACGAATTTCAAATCCAACATCATCCATTAACTGAATGTATGAATCACCCTTGGGGGCTTCCCATTTCTCCTCTTTCATAGGCTCCATGTGTACCTTGATCAGGACTTCATTACGAGTTCATACAAAATATTGTGGGCTCCAGACCCATACGAGATCCTAACATATTTTATGGGCTCACTTAGGCCTGTGACACACTAAAGTCAAAGACTTGTTCTACGACGCATTTTGAATCAACCATGACCTACGTGGATCATCATTGGGGGCTTCCCATTCTCCTCTTGCAAAAACAGTTTTCTAAACGAAAAATTGAGCTTAGAGGAACAGCAAAACATCATATCATATCATCTGCATTAGTGTCATACCTCTGCATTTGCATTACATATCTATATCAAACATTGTGTCAAACATTGCATCCTTCGTCCTCAGCCGTAGGATTCTAGCATAAGTCATACAGTCACACACACATGTAGCACACACGACAGCACCTTTAAGTCTAGAATATTAGGAGTCAAGTCATTTCCTAATCATACACTAGCACCCACATCACGGGGCACATGCATGTCCCCTAATTGTGGTCTGTATATCTGTATATTCTTTGTATTTACAGGTACCCAAAATTGAACAACTTTATACGAGTAATATTTGGCCAAGGTCTATGGACCATTACGAACCAAAACAGTGGAAGACAAGCGCAAGGTCTGCGGACCATTATGATTTAACAGCGGAAGACAAGCGCTATATACATGGTGCGTCCAACACACTGACAGTGATGCGCCACACGCGGCAAATTGCGTCCAACGCATATCGTTGTGCCAAGCGCATGCTTCTGCGTCCTGCACACAAGCCTGTACAATGCGCTTGGGGGCTTCATAGCCAAAGTGGAGTCCACTTCTTCAGTTCTAAATGATTTCAAATGTTCGTTACGCTTCAACGTCGCACACGATAAACCAGCGAACTTTCAAAAATTCGAAAAAAAACTACGGTTTTGCCTTTCTTGCAACACATTATATTTAACACAAAATTTCAAACATACATTGCTCCGAAAAGCAACAAATACTTTGGAAAATAAGAAAGGTGGCAGACAACTATCAGGTTTGCGGACCATCATCAACCAGAAAGGTGACAGACAACCATCTGGTCTGTGGACCATCATCAACCAGAAAGGCGACTGACAACCGTCAGGTCTGCGGACCATCATCAATCAGAAAGGACCATCATCAATTAGAAAGGCGACAGACAATCTTCAGGTCTGTGGACCATCATCAATCAAAAAGGCGACAGACAACCGTGAGGTCCGCAAACCATCATCAATCAGAAAGGCGACAGACAACCGTTAGGTCCGCGGACCATCATCAATCAGAAAGGCGACAGACAACCGTCAGGTCCGCGGACCATCATCAATCAGAAAGGCGACACACAACCGTCAGGTCTGTGGACCATCATCAATCAGAAAGGCGATAGGCAACTGTCAGGTCCGTGGACCATCATCAATCAGAAAGGCAAAATACTCTGTCACGTCTGCGGACCATCATCAATCGAGACAGCACAACTCCGACATGAGCCGGACCAGAATAGCTCTACCCCGATATGAGCCGGACAAGAATAGCTCTTCCCCGATATGAACCTGGACCAGAATAAGCCTACCCCGACATGAGCCGGACTAAAATAGCTCTACCCTGATATGAGCCGCACTAGAATATCTCTACCCTGACATGAGCTGGAACAAAATAGCTCTACCCCGACATGAGCCGGACCAAAATAGCTCATGATACCATTTTCACATATATCATTTCATCTTTAAAAATTTACGATTATTTTAAAAATATGTTTTTTCTGTTTTTTATTTTCGATCATGAGTCTAGAATCATTCTCTCTCCCCAACTATATTTTTGGTTTCTCAAATGGGGGCCTCTATAGACACATAATCGTGTTTCCCATTTCGCGTTTTAGTTGGGCAAGCAATTAAATAAAATTTAATTAATTTTTCATGATAATTAATTGATACCATTTTTCACCATATATCATTTCATCTTTTTTAAAAATTTACCATTACTTTTAAAAATATGTTTCACGTGTTCCTAACCCCTCCTCCCCCCATCCCCTGAAGCTTTTGCTTATTTTGCAAGCGCCCTTCCCACGGCGTCCAAAGCAGTAATTTTGGAACCATTCGAACCCGATTTAAAGAACCCAAAATTTTCGCATCTGAAGAACTCACCTCTCTCTGCGATTAAATCTCTCTCTTTTTATCTCCTTTTTCTTCTTCGATGAATTAATCGTCGATTTTGGTCATCCTTCAAGGTGCAACAATGGAAGAACTCAACTTGTCGAAGATGTATCATTTTCAAGTGTCTATCTTTGAGACTTCAAAGTGGGGTTGCACCACTTCTATTTATCCTCTATAGACACATAATCGTGTTTCCCCATTTAATCAGCGGGGAAGGGGGGGGAGGGCGGTTTTAGGGTTGGCGCAACCCAAGTTAGTGGTTATTAGGGTGTTAGGATAGTGATTGTTATTAATTAGGGTTAGAGCAATACTAATAAGAAGTCTACCGTTAGTCTAAAACAAGTTTAATTAATTTTTCATGATAATTAATTGTATTTTGAGCCCACAAAATATTTTAAGTCCATTTAAAATATCTTAAAAGCCCAATTATTTATTTATTATTTTTAATAAATATCCTAATAAATAGAAAGTCGGATTTTATCCCGTAAAATCAGATTTCCGAAGTCAAAAGATAAAAGAAAATATTTAAAATGTGTTTTTTTCAAAAAGTTGTCAAAACGTGTCAAAAGCAAGGCGGTGCGCTATGCGCACCAACGTACGCCGAGCGCACCAGCCTGCGTCGAGCCAAGCGCGCAAGATTGCCACATAGACTTGTGTGTCAAACAGAGTCGTGCGCCGAGCACACTTCTCTATGCATTACACATACTGTCAATTTTATCTTTTTTAAAGCGCGTACCATGTGTACGTTTCCTATTGGGTATGCCGCGTCAGGCGCGCCAATATGTGCCTGACATGTGATTTTGCGCGTGACAGGTAAGCCTGCGCCTGGCGCAGGTAGGGGCGTGAGGTGCACGCTCCATTTTTTTATAAATACCCCTCGAATTCCCGAATCAAAGGACGGTTTTTCAATTTTATTTCTCGTGCACTTTAAATCCAGAATACTCACTTACTATATTTCGAACCTCCAAACACCTTAAACACATAAAATACATCAAATCCTTTTACAATCATACCGTGCTTTTGGTTCCAAGATTGCTCCTCCTGACGGTCGTTACGCTCTTCGACCTAAGCTACATAAGTATTATCCGAGGACTCTTGAATAATTCTTTTATTTATATTGCCTTAAAGTTAAGAATAATTTATTGTCATGATGTAGATATTTGATTAAATAATCGTGTTTATTATACATTCTAATCTCTTTTCCTCGTATTTTTGTATATAATATTCATGTTGCTTTGATTGTTCTATGCATATTTTTTATCACCCTCATGTTATTATTGCTAAACAAGACCTAAAGAACTATTCTAACTAATTCAAATCATTTGGAGAACCTGCTAGGTACCTTGTAATATTATTGCTTAATAACTTGTTACTAAAAAATAGTCTTTTATGTATTTCCTGAACCAATTTAGACTAATATTTTTAGGCTGCTTAAAACGTTATATGGTTATTCTTTTGCATAAAACTATGATATGAATCAATATTTAGTAAAGGTTAGCAATGGGTGAACTTGGTTCACTATGACCATATTCGTACCCTCATCCCCGAACTCAATTTTTGTTCAATGACCATCTATGGAGTCAGGACGGGGAAATCTACATTGGATAAGTCCCTAAGATGTCCCTACAGTTTTCAATATCCAATTAGGTTTATAAGTTTTCCTTTATAGACTTGTTGGCGACTTCTTACAATGGGGTAGTCAAATACGCGCTCACACAGCGGCAGGCGAAAATAAAATCACGCCTACAATTACGAAAAGAGAATTTATGTAGTCAATTGTTGTTTAGACAATCAAATCCATTTGACCATGGTCAGTTAGCTGTAAGCTGATTAAATCACGTGCTAAACACAGCCTGAAGCACATATTTGAACGCTAATGAAGCACTATTAGGACGGCTAGAAGATGTGGAGACTCAAAACAGATTGCTTAATAGCCGTTTGAATGACTTTGAAGCCAAAGTTGAGGGGAGATTGCAAACCTTTGTGAATTCCTTTAATGCTTAGGGAGGTAAATCATTCTTTTATCTATTACATTTTGCTGTTATTCTTTGTTTGTTTTGTTATATCGTTTATGCCGTCTCATCTGTTTTTGTTCCTATGTATATTATGTGGGTTGTCTGATGTTGTGCACTGGTGGAGGCATGTTAAGTGGAGTGGTTGTGTGTTTGGTTTGTGTACAGGCTCGTGGGTATGTTGTCTTTTAACCACCTTGGACACTTTTGACTATCAATTTTATTTGGAAATATGCTTGTTTGATAGTAACTGCTTCAGCAATCATTATCAGGCCTTTATTCCTTCTGTTGCTTTTATTGTGAAATTATTCAAAAAGGATCTTCTGCACATAACTCATTATGAAAAATCCACAATTATGAAGATCTTACACCGTGCAGTAGAAGTGAAGGCTTTACTCAAATCAGGCAACTAGTCATTTCATCCTTTTAAAGGGAAGCCTATGGCTATGATATTGGCACAATGACTCTCTATTTTGTTCGAAAGATGTAAATCTCTTATCAATCCATCTGCTCAAAATTTGTATATATATACAGTATGTGGTTGGCTTTATATGAAACTTTTGTTTCGGTTTGTAAGACCTTCTTGTTACTATTAATATTGTTACATGAACTATGACAAGAGTGAATAAAAAACACTGCTAATATCAATCCTACAGCAGGTATGTTAGTGATAAAATTGTGACAGGAATATCCTGTCATAAATTATTTTCCACGACGGGATTTGGCCCCGTTGTAAAAGGCTTTCTCGACGGGATATGGCCCCGTCATGATAGGCCTTTGCGACAGGATTTTCGCCCGTCATAAATGGCTTCCGCGACGGGATTTTGCCCCGTCGCAATTGGCTTTTACTGTAACACCCTGGTTTTTCGCTAATATTTTATTTGAGTTATTTTCCCTTAATTATTATTTTCAGTTAAAATTATAATATTTTACTTCTTAAAAAAAATATTATATTTTATATTATTTGTTTTTCAACTTTTAAAATGTTATATTTATATAACTTATTTGGTTAGAAATTATATATTTTATAGTATTTAAATTTGCGTGTTTGAGCTACGTATTTCACCTTATCGATTGTTGTCGCGTTTTGGACCGGTTGTGTAACAAAAATTAGACCGACCTTATACTGTCCGAAATAATGTCTTGTATGGGAGATATTTTCAAATTTATTTCAACCTTTGAAATCCCTTTGTAACACCCATTTTATTACTCCATAATTACCCCATCAATTTCAACTTGTAACCCTCTTTGTATTTCCCTTTTTGCTGCTGATTTTGGGTCAGAAAAAGACCCTCTTCCCATATTTTTGTTCAGCCACTGCAAGTGAGAGGAAGAGAAAGAGTTCACTCGGATTTTCGTCCATTTTTTGCACACCTAACTTGTTTGCATCATATCTCCTTCGTTTCTTATCGAAATTGGACGTGTGTGTAGTCAAAAGCCATCTACTTGGAACGATCTTGCTCGTGGTGCAATTTGTTTTTGAAAAGAGGGAAAGACACGACTGAAGTTTCCGTTTCAATCAGACGGGTCACCCGATTTTGTTTTCCTGTCACACCTTCACGAAAATGACCATATCTGGAGATCTAACCATTGGATCGTCTTCAAATTTGGACAGCATGTTGAGAACATCTTGTCGTCACTTTGACGGGAGAGATTTGGCATCGGATATCAGATCGTCGGGAATCGCGGTCGAATCATAACAGTACATAATGGAAATGCAAGCAATTGGAGGTCTTCAAAGGTAACTAACGGCGATCCTAGATCAATTAGAATTCTTATAGGGTTTATATTAGTTTTAATAGTTAAGTTGGGTTAGTATTATTCTAGGATTTTGGGTGGGGATAATTTGTTGTTATATGTTTATTTTCATTAGTTTATCTATTTAGTACTATGAGATTGTAGATTATTGGTGTAGCTTCTTACATGCTTTTCGTGTTATACTACTTCCTTGCTACACAGCTTGTTGCTGCTTTAATCTTTACACTACGTACTGTTATGATGCTATGCTTCTATTGCTATGTTGTTGTGATGCGTTATTGTATGTGAGGCATGCGAACATCTATTTGTTGTACTCTATAGTTTGCTGTTTAGCGTGTAGCATGTATAGGTGTTCATGTACTATGAGTGTCAAAGCAGGTAAATGGTTGTGAGTTTTAATTCTTAAAGATGATAATTTGGAATTTGTTTTGTGGTTTTGTAAGCTACTTTATTTTATGGCATTGAACTACATACTGTGATTACGTGTGTATCATATTAGGCTTGTAATGGTATATTTTCTTTCTAATTAGAATTTCAAATTGTACCTTTTTTTTAATGGTGCGTTAAAGCTTGATGGTAGTAGTAGTTTCAACTATAATATGAGAAGTTTCGTTTTAGATTCTTTTATCTTGTGTTACATGTTATGATTTATGACCTTCAAGTTTTACTACTTGTAATTAGTTATATGTAATGTGTACTTTTTGTTGTATTTGTTTTGTTAGGTGAATTGTTTATTTGAGTTATGATTTAGTATGAGAAAACGTGATATTATGTTTAGCATATCTGAGGAACTATTAATATTGTGGTTATGTTTTCATGAGTTAAAGATTATTGGTATTTTGGACACGATGTTACTAATTGTTATTATTACTATTATTGTTATTTTATTTATTATTATTTTATTATTTTAATTATTTTGAGAAGAGTGTTATTTTGAATTGAAATTCTTGGGTTGCGATCCTTGTTTTCTGCTAATTTAGTAAGGCCTTAAGGGCATCCGCTTAAGTTGATAATGATTTGTTGATGACTATGAGTATTATTTTTATTATTATTATTGTTTGAGAGCAAGATTATCCGGATGGATGTAATCCCGAGATGAAGAACATGCAAACCATAAGACGTAATCCTAGGTATACCTTGGTTTTGTTGTCGTCCGAGAGGTCGGTGGGGACGTAATCCTACACCGCATCGATAGTATGGTCATTCTTAGACACAAGCAGTAGGGAACGTAACCCATAGGCTGTCTGGAGGTTGTCTGGCATTACCATAGGAAGTAGGTTGTCCACTAGCGTTAAGCTCTCTCTCTCAAACTAATTATATTATTTTTATTACTTTAAACTTTGATGGTTTATGGTATTGATGCTTGAGGTTATATATATAAGTTGTTTATCCATTTTATTTATTTTGTTATCTTTACTCTATTTATATTTAAGCATGTTGTATTATCTTTGTTTAACTATTTTAGTTGATTATCTGATGTTTACTATTGAGATGCTTTTGTGTGACTTAATTATTAAGGCTTTCATAACTCTTATATGGATCCTAATTGGGCTGGGAGAGCTGTTAGTTACTCCCCACTGATTGTGAATGTTTGTTGATATATTTTGCAGGTGATTATTTTGTGTTATGGGAAATGAGGGAAAGGTTATTTAGGATTTTTGAGACATCTTATTTAATATTTACTTTATATATTGGGTTTATGAGGTTGTTTTGCCTCTTTATGGTTATTTTGAGATAATTCATTTGGGTTTTTATTTTCTTTAGTTTATATTTAACCCTTATTTAGAGTGACATTTCCGTCAGACGATATTTCCGCTATCATCATTTCTTTAATAGAATGCTCTAATTTGTTTATATTATATTTATAAAATGACAGAGTGTTACATTTACAACGAGATCGCGACGGGAAACATCTTCTACGACGGCCTCTTTTTAGGATGGGCTCGCGATGAGAATTCCTGTTATAAATGGTCTTTAACGACGGGTTTACGACTTCCCGCCGTTAATAGCCTCTTTTCTCATAGTGCTAATTAATAACTTTTATGCGGAAATAAAATTTTTGTTATTCAATATGGTCCATTGTTTTATGGATTATAGAGAGAAAATTTGATTATTAAGGAGCGAAGTTAGATTAAGATATTGAAGTTAAATGGCAGTGGAAAAATGAGTTGTGGTTGATATTGTAATTTAAGATCATTTTGAAATTCAATAAATGGGATATAAATGGTTGAACTAATTCATTATCAAAAGGAAGTGAAATTCTAATTATTAATAAGAGGATTTATGTAGATGAAATAAGTCGGTTTCATTAGTTGATTTTAGAAAGGAATGGTTATTTAATTATGGCTATTCATTTAAGGTGAATTATTGCAGAGTTCGTGAGTGATTTGGTTAAGGAGGGTATTGGATTCTTGGATTTGGAGTAGTATTCGGAGATCGAAAATGGTACACATTGTCCTTCCACCGTATTAACTAAATTGTGTTTGTGAATTTATAAGTTTGCCTAAAGGAATTTACAATTCTGACTTGTAATTGCTATGGTTTTATAATTCTAGGTTGAACTTGTTTAACAAATGTGATTCTTAAATTCTAAATTTGTTTGACTCCTGATGATGCGATTTTACGCCAAGTGTCTCAATTTTATATAAAGATCAGCAACATTTTTCAATTATGATATGAGATATGTATACAAGTTTAGACTATGACATATAGTATTATCCAAATACCTTGAAGTAAACTTACCCAATGATATCAACTTATATTATACTAAGTCAATCTTTTTTCAAAATTCAAGGATATTTTGTTCACGAGACCTATTGGTATAAGTTACTCAATGACCTATGTCTCTGTATATTAGAACGTTATGGATGTTTGGTTAAAAATAAGAGTTTTCGCTATATTTACCAATGTATTTATAAGCTTATTCTCCGAGTTCCCTGTATCTCAGGGGAATTAACAAGTTTATGAAATTCAATTATGATTTCAGTGAAATTCGTATACGTATACTTATAAGTATATAAACTCTATAAGGTATATGATTTAGGTAAGTTATTGAGAATCAGAGTATAAAATGCTCGTAAGGTCAGTTTTAACTTCTAACTCGAGTTTCGTGTGTGAATTTGTAAAGGCGACTATGATATTTGATTACTCATTTTCATAATCACGAATTAGAGGTTAGGAGATATACAAATTATATTTGAGAAAAATTAGATTTTAAATTTATATGTAAGTGGTTTGTGGAATAGTTATTGAAATCCTATTTCTATTTCATGATTTTACTACATAAGTATATGTGAATTCCAGTATCGAAAAAAGAGCCCTTTTAAAGAAGAACTTATTAGCCACTATTAACTAAACTTGGTTTTCATATGCATTTTGAATAAAAGATTACTAATATAAGAAGTTGGGTATTTAAGATACCTCAAAACTCCAAGTACGATTTGATGGTGTTGCCATATTGGGTTCTTGAAAGCAAACATGAAATCTCATATGTTTTGGATTTGAGAAGTAATATTCAATAATAGATGTTCTGATTTATGACTAAGTATCATACTTACAAAAAATCATAAGAGTTAAGGTCTTATAACATTTCTTCGTTATGTAATTTAAGTGTTTGGAGGCAGCCGAATAAGTTTAAAGTATACATATATGTGAGAAACTATAATCTATTTACTAGCTAACATAGCGTTATGCGTTTTGTGCATTGTAAATCAAAAATAAGTCCAGCTAAGCGCAATATTGTTTTAAGCCACCAAAATGAAATTTTGGTTCGGGTAATGTGTACTCAGTCTCTCTAACTTTGTTCTTTGAACCTGTCCTGGTGGGGGCAGAGTTTTGTTGTTAGTGGTTTTGCAAGTATGATGTTTAGAGCTCAGGATCATTTCAGAAGTGAGGTCATGTTGTGCTATGTATTATTGGTTGAAGAGTAATTAGATATTTTAGTGAATTATCTTGTAATATTTGTTGTATTCTATTTTAGGATATATTTTGGTTTGGATAATTATGTAACCTAAGGTCGGATATAAGGACGTTGTTGTGGGCTCTGACCCGCGGGTCCAGGTTCAAGTGTCTGAGTTTGGTTTCTACTGCAGATGTATGTTAATTGAGGTTTAATTAATGTTAATTAAGTTTTGTGATTGCTCTGCATGATTAACTAGCAGCTCGGAAGTGCGGGGTTTTACACTTTATGTACAATTCATGTTTGTACTCACAGGTGTTTGATTCCTCTAGTGTTATTATTTGTCTATATGTGGACGACAACTTATCGTTTGTACTAATCTTGAAGATGTAAATAATACTAATAAAGACATTTTTTTCTTCTAAATTTGAGATGAAGGACTTAGGTGAAGGTAACATTATTGTTAAAATTTTTTGTAGAAAACCAAGAATGGGTTTACTTTAAGTCCATCTCATTATGTGGAAAAGGTCTTGAAGAGATTTGACTCTTTTGATGTTTTTCCTTGTAAGACACCTTATGATGCTAACATGAAGCTTGGGAAGAATAAGGATCAACATTTCCTCAAGAGCAATATGCCAAAAGGTGCATGATTGGGAGCATGATGTTTTTGATGAATTGCACTCGTCCTGATATTGCATATGTGGTAAGTCGACTTAATCAATACACTCATAGTCCAATTGATGATCATTAGATTGCTTTTCGTCAGATGCTTAGGTACCTTAAGGATTATTTGGGTAAATAATAGTGAAAAAGGGTATCAATGATTAGTATAAAGAACGACAGATCTTCTAAACATGATAACACTTTCCCAAAAGCAACATTCTAACCCTAACTTGAGCACGGGTTGCCCGAGATATGAAGAAGAAATCAACAATGTTTATGCTCACTATCAATAATATCAAAAGGGAACAAATATGTTGTGGAATATGAGATGATAAAACAATGAATTAATGAACTTTAAGTCTTATAGTGCAAAGTACGAGAGTAGTTTTTCTTTGTTTTTATTCATAAAATCAGAGGTTCTTATACATAGGGAGTCTATGATCTGCCCAGATAAATGTCGTTATACCGAATATATAACAATAACCTCTAAAGGCATGAAGTACTGCTTCTCGAGAAACTAAAGACTGACAAACTGAAGCTAATGCTCCACCTTGGAGCGGACGCTCCATGTTGGAGCGAAAGCTCTTCCATGGAGCGCAAGCTGCATGAGGCCAAAACAACTTTTCGTTATTTTTCAATCTTGTGCCAACCTCAAGCGAGCGATTTATCATCGATGAAATGCTCCAATTGAAATATCTCTATATACTACGCTGTTGAAGCCACATCACCTTAACCAAAGTAAAATGAATCAAACCAACTATATGCTCTAAATCTTCAACAAGGATACCATGGAGATATATTTGTGTTATAATCCATTTCCTAGTGTTTTAAAAGGCTGTTGTGATGCACATTGGATAACTGATAATGATGATGTATTTCCTACTAGTGGTTATTTTTTGTTTCGGGGGGTGGTGTTATTTAATGGAATATTCATTGCTCTTGAGTTGGCAGGACAAGAAGCAGATTAGCTAAGGAATCTCCTAGCCAACATACCATCGTTGCAGGGAACACTAATTGCTAGTGTATTAGTGTCATATTGTGACTTTCAAACGACAAGTGGAGTAGCTAATAGTAGCAACTACAATCTTAAGAGGCATCTCCACATTAGACATAGTGTGGTGAGATAATTACTTAAGGAGTGATTACTTTTAGATTTTTGAAGATCCAAGAAGAACCTAGCGGATCCTTTGAGGAAAGGATTTAAAAGAAAACAAGTTAAGGAATCGTTGAGGGAGATGGGACTTAAGGCAGCCCCGCGATGAAGTATTACGTTTGTCCTTCATCCCTATGGCAATGATAGAGTAAGTAATGCTTCTTAGGTTAAGTTCCCTTGCTTAATGGATTTTGCGAAATCCACTGTTGTGTTGAGGTTAAGCCTATTCAACTTTTAGTGGGTACTAGTGCTATTGAAACTACACATCTATAACCTCACCTATGTAGGAGTGAAGACTAGCCATCTTTTACGGAAAGTTTGGGTCGTTTTCCTAGAGCCTCCATTAGACCTAAGGTGTATACTTTCCAATCAATTGCACTATTTTTCACGGAGTTCATATATTATTTGGAGTAAAACATGTGTTGTGGGGGTCTTGGTCTAAATATTAGTGTTTCAGGATTTTTCTACTCTTTAATTAAGAGTATGAGGGTTTTAAGGTTTTTATCCACCCTTGGGCTTCTACGCCATTGCCCAACTTCAGTGAGCACTTTGATTTCAAATTACCTATGTCAAGTGTTATGTATTAATCTCCTCTTATATATGTCCAAATAAATAATTGTTTCTTTCAAAAACATATCATTTGCAGGGGATTGTTGATTTAATGACTATTTTTGTAGCTTGATCAAGGTACTCTGCGGATACGCATCGGCATGTTTTTTTTTGTTGCAGTATAAGTGCGAAGTAAGCTGTGTACTTTGTTAAACATCCACCAAAAGGTTGTCTTTTGGCATTCTCCGTTATCGGATCTTATAATTCATATCTTTGATCATTATTATTGGTTTTAATTAATCTATTATTCTTTATTGGAGGGTTACAAATGGTTGATTAACTTTAGTTAATCCCTTGGAGTTACAACTCAATATGTAGGCGTAGGATTTTTGAATTCCTTTAATGCCTACACGCGGGTGAGCGCGTTTATTTGACTACTCCATTGTTAAGGTTTTATTAAAAATACGTTTTGAAGTCGCCAACAATTCTTTATAGGAAGAATCATAAACCTAATTGGATTGAAACGGAAGGGACATCTTAGGGACTTATCCAATGTACATTTCCCCGTCATGACTCCATAGATGGTCAGGAACCAAAAAGTGAGTTCGGGGGTGAGGGTACAATATAGTCAGGAACTATATTGCCCATTGATGGCCTCTACTAAATAACAATTCACAGCAGATTTTATGCAATAGAACAATCAAACAATATTTTAATGCAACCTAAAATAATTAATCTAGATGGGTTCAGGAAACACACAAGAACTAATTATTTAATGACCAATTATTAAGCACTCATTTTACAAGGTTCCTAGTAGGTTGTCCAAATTATCTGAATTAATTAGAACAGTTCTTTAGGTCTTGTTTAGCATAATAATATATGGGTGATAAAAGCATGCAAGGCAATCATAATAACAGGAGCATTATATACAGAAAATATAAGAAAAGAGGTTAGAATTTACATAAGGACCACGTTTATTAATTAACGATCCACATCATGACAAGAAAAGAGTTAGTAACTTCAATGAAATAAATATGATTATTCAAAAGCCCTCAGGATTATACCTATGCGGTTTAGATCGAAGAGCTTAGTGACCTTCAGCCGAAGCAATCTTGGAACCAGGAATATAGTAGAATCAGGAACCAGAATCAATGTGGAAGATCAAAAGCGTTTTGTATGTTTTGTATTCGGTGTTCCGGAGTTTTTGAGAGTATTTGAGTGCGTAAAAATAATAATTCGAAGCTGTCTTTGATTCGGGAAATCAGCCCGTATTTATAGGGAAAGAAGCGCGTGCGTCTGACGCACACCCTGCGCCTGGCGCCAGCCTACATGGCAGGCGCAAGGACACGCGTCAGGCGCAGGTTGGCCTCATGACGTGGTCCGTCCAATTAAAAACTTTGCACATGGAAACGCGTTTTTGAAAAGATAAATTTTAAAGTTGCGTCTCACACAAGACTTGCGCTAGGCGCATGACTCTGTGTGAGTCACAAGTCCAGGTGTCAGGCGCTCATTGGAGTGCTTGACGCAATACGGCCAATGTACGGGATGCACGTGGCGCGCTGAGCGCAGCCGCAGCGTCCGGCGCAAAATCCTGAATATTCGAGAATATTCCATTTTTAATGTTACGCGTGCTTTTAAGATGCCTTTTTTTATCCCGAAAAATTCGGAGATCGAATTTTCTGGGTTGAAAATCTGTTTTATAGGTAAAAGATAATAATAAAAGATTTTAGGAAAAAATTTATCAAAATAATAAATATTAGAAAAATATTCATGAATAATAAATATTTAGTTGGGCTTTTAAAATGGACTTTAGAAAGCCATTCACGGGTTGAACTTACAATTAATCATCATGAATGATTAATTGGGCTTTTATAATATAATTTTAAAACACACATTGCCTGGTTATTCGGACTACTCCTCCATTACGTCATGCCAACCAAAACCGCGGAATATTTCATCATTGGACCCTTAAATGGGGAGACACGATTATGTGTCTACAGAAGCCCCCACTTTGACTGAGGTTTGTAAAACCGAAAGTCAAAGTATACGTGTCGGGACGGAGAATGATTCTAGATGCTCTGCAATCCAAAATCATTCTTTTGCGCCAGTACCTGCAAAACAAGCAAAAGCTTCAGGAACAGGCATGGGTGAAAAATATTTGCAAAATAATTGCAAATTTGCAAAAATGAAACGATATATGGGAAAAAGAGTCATGAGCTATTATGGTCCGGCTCATGTCGAGAATGAGCTATTGTCCCGCTCCAAGGCGATTGTAATGAGCTATTGTCCCGCTACAAGGCGATTGTAATGACCTATTGTCCCGCTCCAAGGCGATTGTAATGACCTATTGTCCCGCTCCAAGGAGATTGTAATGAGCTATTGTCCCGCTCCAAGGCAATTGTAATGAGCTATTGTCCCGCTCCAAGGCAATTGTAATGAGCTATTGTGCCGCTCCAAGGCGATTGTAATGAGCCATTGTCCCGCTCCAAGGCGATTGTAATGAGCTATTGTCCCGCTCCAAGGCGATTGTAATGAGCCATTGTCCCGCTCCAAGGCTGCATGGTAATGAGCTATTGTCCCACTCCAAGGCAATTGTAATGAGCTATTGTCCTGCTCCAAGGCTGCATGGTGAAGAGCTTTTGTCCCGCTCCAAGGCGATTGTATAGAGCTTTTGTCCCTCTCCAGGCGATTGTATAGAGCTTTTGCCCCGCTCCAAGGTTGTTGTTGTAGTTGATTCACAGAGTAGCAAGGTTGCGTTTTTGCCAACTTTTGGAAGTTCGTTGAATTATCGCGCGCAATGTCGTAACGAACATTTGAAATTATTCGAAATTAGGTGTGTGGGCCCCACTTGACTAAGAAGCCCCCAAGCGCGTTGTATAGGATTTTGCGCCAAACGCTGATTCCTACGCTTGACGTGCAACACTGCGCTTGGCGCAGTTATGCGCATTAGACGCAGTATTTGATGAAGCGTCAGGCGCGCGTGTTGCGCTGGGCGCAGGTCATTAAATGACCTAAAAATGACGGGCGATGCTCTTCTTCCCCATTTCCCTTCTTCTTCGCCGTTTTTCTCTCATTTCTCTCTCTCTCCTCAACCCAACTCCATTTTCGGAAATTTTGAAGCTTGAAACTCCTTATTTCTTGAGCATTTCTTCAGATCTACTTGGAAGGAGTAATTATTTTTGCTTAATTATTACTTTTGCGGTATTTTTGGATGTTTTTTGAGTGATTTTCGAAGGGCTTGGGGTGCGAAAATTTTCGAAGTCTTTGACCCCTTTTCCGGGCCGTTTTCCAGTGATTTTCCCGGTGATTTTCGGGCGATTTTGGTATTTCTTGCTTCTTCTTTTTTTGTTTTCATCTTTTTCCTTCTTTTTTGTTTTGGGCGATTCGACCATCTTCTTTTTTTTTTTTTTTAAATGGATTCATGAAATCAGGTAGTTTAGAGGCGGGAACTCTTTGATTCTTAGTTCCGTTTGTGATGTTCAATCCGATTAGCATGTCGTCGGGAGAATCAGGTGGGGAGGACGATGGTAGAGCAGCTTCTGGATCTAGGAGGGCGTGGAAGGCCGTGGGGTGGACTCCCGACCAGTTGTACTTTGATCCGGAGCATCATATTTCACATCGCCCACTCTCAGGCATCGTAAGTATTGTACATTATACCGACTTCATTTCACACGATAGCCTAGGCATTTGATTGATTATTCTTACATTTGAAGGACGAGGGTAACACTCGTCATTTTGGGACCTTTGACTTTACCTAGCTCAGGAAAGTCCGAAAGGTTCGAGATCGAGCTGTCCTCATCAAGCAGAGTGGTTTGTCCTCTTTTCTCGATGTTTATGAGAGTATGGGAGAGGTTCATTCCTCTCAGATTGTCGTTCGAGGTTTGTTGGAGTGGTGGTGGGATACTACAAACTCCTTTCACATGCGTCGTGGGGAGTTGACCATCACTCCGCTGGATTTCTCCTTGATTTCCGGCTTGTCTTTTACCGACGTCCGGGTGCCGATAGGTGAATCGTTGTCGTTCAAGTCGGCGGTGGTCCGAGGTTTGATAGGCCCGGTTGCCGATATGCTTCCTCCGAACCCGTCTTATGCTCACCCTTCAGGGGACTACTGAGGAGCAGACGGTACGCATTATGCTGTGGTTGGCTGTCTGTGGCCTGTTGCGCACTGATAGGGGATCGCACGTCTCGACGCAATATCTGCAGTCCTTGAGGGAGTTGTCTCAAGAGTCGACCTATGACCTATTGCAGTCTCTTGTACTGCATGCGTACTGCTTGCAGGCAGTTGGGTGACGGTGGACCAGTCTCCCTTTTTGGTCCATGGAGACTTTTGGAGGTATGACTGTACACATTGTCTATTTTTTTGTTTCGTTACCTTGATCAGTACTAAGGTAATCTTATTGTTACAGATTTGGTTTTATGAGTATTTTCCAGGATTGGCCCCGGAAAGGGTTCGTGATCCTACATTTCTGCCGGCTTGTCCTGGGCGGAGCGGGGGATGACTCGGTACGGTGCTGTAGAGAGTGTCCGGAAGATTATCCGGCGGGTCAAGGACGACAAGGTAATCGTAGTGAATCAATCTTGTCCCTTGGGTGTATGTAATAGGTGTTAACTTGTCTTTGCTTTTCAGGTTACCTCTTATCCTTGGGCGTCGTTTCCGGAGATGCCAGCTTGGGCTCATAGGGCCCGCGTTCTTACTCGCGAGAGAGTCATTTTTTATGGAGAGTCATACCCTGTGTGGTATCTGGGTGAGAGGGTGATTTGTCAGCATGACGGGACGAGTCTATTACTAGTGCCTCATGACCCCCTTGTCACTATGATGGACAGGGTTGCTCTTGTTCAGGCTATCGAGGGAGGGGCGACGCTTCGGGTGTGCTATCACGACTTTGTTTTTCGTGATGGCGATTACCAAGCTGTCCTTTTGCCTCGCTTGGCTCCTCCTCTTATGTTCAACGAGGTACGCACATTTCGGGAAATCTATATTGAGTTTGCTTGTTTTTGTTTACTTTGACATGATCAAAGTATTGAATGTTATTGTTTTCTTGCTTTTGCCAGGAGGCTGCTGCGGCTCGTATCTGTTTCGTTCCGAATCTGAGAATCCGGTACACTGGAGATTTCGGGCCTGTAGAGGAGACGATCGATGTTGCCCCAGAGGCAGAGCAGCACGTTGTTCGTGCTATGCCGGCCCATGTGAGCTCGATAAGTGTTGAAAGTCAGGAACTTTCTTTATTCATCTTGCTTTGTAGTGACTTATGTCCTGTTTATTTCGAGGTTCCTCGGGAGACCGTCGTTCAGATTCTCCGAGTGGTCGACTCGCTAAAGCATGGGATGGCCAAGCTAAAGAGGAGCATGTCCTGCCGCCGCAGCGACGCGTATAGCCAAACTGACCCATTGCGCTTTGGTTTTATTTCTTTTTGTTGTATTCCCTTTGCTAATGCTTAGTGACATTTTGTGCAGCGCCGCACTCAGGAGAGTGGGCCTCATCCCGAGGCGAGGGTATCGACCCAGTCTAGGCTTTCGACTCATACTCCTCGAGAGTCGACGTCTGAGAGGCCTCCGATGGGTCCGTTTACTGGGCAGTTCGGCATTGGCATCATGGATTTTATGGGGGGCGCAAGGCCTGACCCAGGCCCTGGGCCTTCTCCGATGTGGATAGAGCAGATGCGGATGCAGCAGTTGCAGATGTTCCAGATGCAACAGCAGATGTTGGGGATGCAGCAGTTGTATCCGACGCGGCCGACTCAGCCTTTGACTTCTTTGATGCAGCCTAGGATTAGTGGGTGAATCGAGCAGGGTCCGGGTTGAAGAACCGGAAGACTCCTCTTCGAGCGAGTAGGATCCTTATTCCCCTTAGATGTCTGCATTATTTTATTCTTGTTTACCTGTGGCCTGCACTTTTGTTACGATGTATTTTTTCTATGTTGATATGTATTGCGTCTTTTGTTCAAACATTATGACCATTGGTGTTGTTTCTTTTCCATGCTTATTAGTGAGATTTTGTTAGGAGTGACTCGTATTCTAAAATGCCATGTATAAATGCAATGCGACTAACTCAGTTTAAAGCATCTTTGAATGGAGCGTAGCCGACCTTCTCCCAACAAAAAAAGAAAATGAAAATAGGAGAGCGAATAGGGCTTGAGCGGGTGGGTTTACAAAAATGGGCTGAATATGTGGACATTATGTAAGAAAACAGTTTTTTTATCCAAAGTGGAAGAGGAGTGGCCCGAGATCTTGTGAGAGGTCATAATCTGAGGCAGCATATGTGAACCGAAGCTGTGCGCTGAGCGCGTGTTTGTGGCGCCTGGCCCCTGATCTTGCGCTGGGCGTGGGTTTATAGACACGTCTGGCGCGCTCATGTGCGCTAGGCGCAGCTTTAGCGTATAACGCGTTTTTCCGTCTGGAACGGTAAGTCCGAATCCATTTAGCGTTGGGAAGCGAAGTCGTTATAAATAGGCGAATATGTACGTTTTTTCAGTATTACAAGTTCAATATTTTTGTTTGCACTTTTCTATGTAATACTTTGCTGCTACTTTTGACTCTTTGCCATGGCTTTTGAACCAACTCTAAGTGGGTGGTTATCATCATTGACCATTGCTGAAAAACACGAGCTCGGCAGGCGGCATATGGATGTATTGGCGTCCTTGAGGTTTGTTCAATTAGATTATAATTTCCTTTATGCAGCTGTTAATTTTTGGGATGTCACCAATCATTGTTTTTGTTTTGGGAATCACGAATTAACTTTTATGCCTGAGGAATTTGGTGCTATAATTGGATGGCCCTGTAGTCAATTATCGTGTGTCCCTAGTTTGGAGGAATATTTTTTAAGGACTTCGAGAGGCTCATGGACTTAAAGGAAGAAAATATGTCTGAAATCGTGTATGGTAGGAGGGTTAATTTGACTAGGCTAGCTGCACTGTATATTCGTCCTACTGAAAGGGCTAGGCAGACATATCGTAGGCGGGCATTGGTATTATGCCTGCTTAGTCGTTTCTGTTTGTGAACGGGGACAATGGTGCTGGTTTTGCTTCCTTGATTACTGTAGCGGAGCAACTGGAAGTAGGAAGGACACCGATGCCACTTTGCGTAGAGGAGATGATCTCCAGTCTGGATGCTGTGAAGAAGGACCCAAAAGGGCAGATTTCAGGGAGCCCCCTACTGTTGCAGGAAAAATATATTTTTTTAGTCATGAACCAAAGAAAAAATAATAATTTTTTTTCATTCGATCATATTATGACTCTATGCGATGTAATAATACGTAATAAATTTTTCGGACTATGACGGCTGTATTGAATAATAAAATTCTGATATTACATCCCACACAAAAAAAAAAAGGAATAGAATATGAAAAAGTAATGTGCGCTAGGCGCAGAAAGTTGCATCTGGCGCCTGGCGGCGCGTCTTTGTGCGTCAGGCGCGGTTTTGCGGACACTCGTATTATTACTCTATAGAAAGTAATATGATGTTGTTTTTTATTATCACTCATCATGAAGCGATAAAGGTCGTGCTCGTATTATTACACTTTGAGAAGCAATAGTGAAATAGTGTATATGTATTATTACCCGTCAGGAAGCGATAATAATATATATTTTATTTGTTGCTGCAGATCTGGCTGATGGAACATTTGAGGTTCATTGATCCTCCTGAAAATATGGAGAGATATAATAAGAAGGGTTTCATCGGCAGGAAGAAAATCTTCACGAAGCAATCGTTTGAAGACTGGACCCTTTTCTTTGGGGATGATGAGCTGAGTGTTAGATGGGTAGTGCCATGGTGGAGGATTGGGTCCATGGTAGGGATTCGTGATGATTCACGCTATGTGAGGTTGTGCAGTCTGTATACGATGACCTTTTATTTTCCGTCAAGGGTGTTGAGACAATATGGGTACCGCCAATTGATCCCTGCTGACGATACTATTGCTCCAAAAATATATGGTCTGACTTGGAGTGGAATTAAGAAGTGGGAGAAATATTGGGGAGAGCGCCCACTTTCGTATACTCAGGAAAGAATAGAGTCTGAGAAGGTGTCTAAGAGCTATATCGTATGGATGCTGACTAGAGACCCTGCTGTGAGGAAAGAGATGAGGGCGAAGGAGTCCGCCGAGGTGACAAAGAAGCGGAAGTTTATACCCCGAACTGTGGGAAAACTTGTGAGACTTTGGATAACAAGGGCAAGAGACCAGTTGGACACTCATCTGCAGGGAAGAGCAACCAGAAGCCTGTTACTAAAACTTCCTCTGTGAAGGAACGTTTAGGTCCAAAGGTAGCACCAGCGCGTGAACGACTTGGGCCGCAGATGCCTCCTACAAAGAGAAGACTACGCTTAGGGGGCGTAGTAATCAGGGAACGGGCCGACACAGGATAGGTGACTCAACAGACAGACACTCTTACAGGCAAGGGGAATGAGCCTATGGTAAACTGGGAAAAAAGGAAGGCTCCTAGACCAAAACTACAGATGGAAAAGGGAGAAACTTCTACTATGGGGGAAAAGGTTGAGAAGGGGAAGGAAAAGAAGGATTGATTGCAACAATGTCTGCAGTGTTATTGTTTTTTTATGTTGATTTATTGCTTTCAATAAGGTTTTCATGCCACATAGTCATTTTATAGTGTAATTAACTTATGTTTCATGTTTTATTTTCATTTAGCAATTTGAATAAAAAAACAAGTTTATTTTTATGTAGACCGAAGTGAGCCTAAATATGTCGCGAAATATCATTGTATTTGAGCATCTTAACGAATGCCGGAAAAAAGAAAGGGAAATTTCCTTAGGTACCCCTGAGGTTTGGCGTAATTCCCAAGATACCCCCCACATTTGGGGAATTCCTCAGATACCCCTGAGGTTTGTGTTTGGGCTCAAGATACCCTTACCATGGATGGAAACCTAACGCCGTTAGGTTTTCCTCTCCTTCTCCCCAATTTTCTCTCTCTCCACCCATCATCCTCCATTGATGAACATGTAAGCTTTCTCTCTCCTCCCACCCCACTCTAAAGCCCTAACCACCCAACCCCCACCACCTCCCCTTCCCCCCACCCCTTCCCCACCCCCCGCAGCCCCCATTTTCGCAATCTCTCTCTCGTCCGCTAACAATCAACTCAATGTCATCGAAATTCTGAGTGACGACGAAGAAATTGCCGCACCTGCACCGAGTAGCAAAAACCCCCGCGCTTCCAATCGTGTACTATAGTTAACTCTATGGATCCCGAATTTTCGAAACAAAAGCTTGATTGTCGAAGTTTCTGGAAAGCAGGTTCCTATGAAATTGGTCCATCATCATTTGTTCCTGCTCATGGTAAAACAGAGGAGAGAGAAAGATTGCGAAAATGGGGGCTACGGGGGTGGGGGAGGGTGGGGGGGAAGGGGAGGTGGTGGGGGTTGGGTGGTTAGGGCTTTAGAGTGGGGTGGGAGGAGAGAGAAAGCTTACATGTTCATCAATGGAGGATGATGGGTGGAGAGAGAGAAATAAAATTGGGAAGAAGGAGAGGAAAACCTAACGGCGTTAGGTTTCCATCCATAGTAAGGGTATCTTGAGCCCAAACACAAACCTCAGGGGTATCTGAGGAATTCCCCAAATGTGGGGGGTATCTTGGGAATTACGCCAAACCTCAGGGGTACCTGAGGAAATTTCCCAAAAAGAAATAGTGCGCTTAACGCGAAAATGTGCGTCTATCACACTGAACTGCGCCAGGCGCAACATGGATGCTTCTGACGCGATTAATTATACGATTATTTTTTTTCTTAATTGTGCAAACTCGTATGAACCGCAGGAGGGTTTGATTAATGAGGGGGCCGAACCTTGTACAAGGTTGCCTACGTATCCAAATAGGAATCAGGCCGCACGTAGTTCATGCTTAAAAAGACATTGGATAACTAATACCAATCAAAGAATTGGTTGTGTTTTACACATAAAATTTCTTAAGTTGGTCAAGATTGGTTAGATTATGAAATTCAGTGCCGTCCATGTCAATAAGTTGAGCTGCTCCTCCAGATAGGATTGTCTTGACAATGTATGGGCCGGCCCAAGTAGGTCTGAATTTACCTCGAGGATCTAACACATGTTTCCTTAATGCTTTGAGCACTAAGTCACCCTCTTTAATATTTCGGGGTTTGACCTTCTTATTGAAACATCTTGGAATATGATTTTGATAAACTTGCACATGATGCAAGGCATCTAATCTTCGTTCATCGAGTGATATGAGCTCTTCGCATCCAGCTTTGACCCAGTCAGCTTCAGGAATTTGACTTTCTAGGACAATGCATAGGGATGGTATTTCTAGTTCAACAGGTTGAACGGCTTCTATGCCATAGACAAGAGAATAAGGTGTAGCTCCGGTAGATGTTCGGATAGAAGTGCGATATCCCCATAAGGCGAAGTGTAGCTTATTGGGCCAATCTTTATAATTTTTGGTCATTTTCTGGATAATAACCTTGATATTTTTATTAGCAGCCTCCACAGCACCGTTGGCCTGGGTTATGTATAGGGAAGAGCGATGGTGTTTGATGCTATATTTCTCAAGGATTTGTTCGCATTCAGCTTGGAAGTGGGTACCTTAGTCACTGATGATCTCGTGGGGTACCCCATAGCGGCAAATTATGGTCTTTTCTAAGAATGCAGCGACATGTTTGGTTGTTAACTTAGCATATGATGCTGCTTCTACCCATTTAGTGAAGTAATCTATGGCCACAAGGATGAATTCATGCCCCCCCAGTACCAGGTGGTGTTTTTTTACCAATAATGTCAATACCCCAGGTTGAAAATGGCCAAGGTGAAGTGAAGGCATATAACAAGGAAGGTGGGACATGTTGCAAGTTAGCGCATAATTGGCATTTTGGACAGGTTTTGGCATAAAGGTAACAATCTTTCTCCATTGTGGTCCAGTAATAGCCTAAGCGAATGATCTTTTGAGCTAACATGCGGCCGTTCATATGTGTGCCACAAATTTCGTTATGGACTTGATCCATGACCGTTGTGGTATCAGGTTTATCAATACAGAGCATGTGCACGCCTTGTGGTGTTCTTTTGTACAGTGTCCCGTTATACTAGACATATTGGGAGGCCAAGAGCCTTAAGGCACGCTGGGCTCTTGTTGAAGCTCTAGGTGGGTATTCTATTTTTGTTAAATAGTTGAGAATATCAATAAACCATGGTTCAGAAGGGATAGGATCTGGCTCAATGTCTAAGGCATGAACGTAAGCAGGCTCTTGCCGTCTCTCAATGATAAGGGGCATTTCTGGCATGGTACGAGGGATCCTAATCATAGAGGCTAAGCGGGCCAAAGCATCAACAAATTGGTTTTCTTCTCGTGGAAGGTATGTGTATTGTATTTCAGGGATTTGTTCAGCAATGGTTTCTAGATGAGTTTGGTATTGCAAGAGGCTTTTATTTCGAACCTTCCATCTTTTAGAGATTTGATTGATGATCAAAGATGAATCACCATATACTCTTAGTTTCTTGATGTCGAGGGACACTGCGGCCAGGAGCCCTATGATACATGCTTCGTACTCGGCTGCATTATTAGTAACATCGAAGTCGAGTTTAACAAAAAGAGGAGTGTGTTCGCCATCCGGTGATACCAGGAGTACCCCGACGCCACATCCCTTTTGGTTGGATGCACCATCGAAGTATAGTGCCCAACTTTCGTCTTCCGTCATGAGAAGGTCTTCATCAGGAAATTCATATTCTTCGTGAGATTCATCTACAGGGAAATCTACTAAGAAGTCAAAAACAGCCTTGCCTTTTATGGATTTATGAGGGATAAATTTTAAGTCAAATTCGGCCAACATTACTACCCAGCGGGAGAGTCTTCCATTAAGGGCTGGCTTTTCGAACAAGAACTTAAGAGGGTCCAATCGTGAAACTATGTGGATGGTGTGAATAAGCATATAATGTTGAAGCTTCTTAGTGGCCCAGACTAATGCAAGACATAGTTTTTTCTAAAGGGGTGTAACGGATTCGTAGTCTAAGAGCTTCTTACTAAGGTAGTAAATGGCGCACTCTTTCCCATCAACCTCTTGTGCCAACATGGCCCCAGCCACGATCTTAGTCACAGTCAAGTAAAGCCTTAAAGGTATGTCAGGTAAGGCAGGTGCTAAGACAGTTGGGTTGGATAAATATTCTTTGATTTTGTCAAAGGCTTTTTGGCAATCCTCATCCCATTCGGCAGCGACACTTTTCTTAAGCTTTTTAAAGATGGGCTCACACACCATGGTCGGTTTAGAGATGAATCTACTGATGTACTTGATTTTACCTAAGAATCCCATGATTTGTTTTTCATTCTTAGGTGGAGGCATGGTCATTATGGCCGTTATTTTAGTAAGGTCAATCTCAATCCCTCTAGAACTGATGACATAACCTAGGAGTTTCCCCGAAGTGACCCCAAAGGCGCATTTTTGTGGATTGAGTATCATGTTGTACTTGCGAAGTCTCATGAAGAACTTCTCAAGGGCGGTATGGTGTCCCTCTCTATCTTTGGACTTAACTATCATGTCATCTACATAAACTTCTACCTCTTTATGCATCATGTCATGGAGAAGGGTAGTCGCGGTTCTTTGATAGGTGGCCCCAGCATTTTTTAATCTAAAAGGCATAACAGTATAGCAAAAGGTCCCCTACGGTGTGATGAAGGTAGTCTTTTCCATATCTTCCTCGACCATTTTTACCTGATTATACCCTGCATACCCGTCCATAAAAGAGAGAAGGGCATGGTTGGCAGTATTGTCTACTAGGACGTCGATGTGAGGTAAGGGAAAGCCATCTTTAGGACTCGCTTTATTGAGGTCTCTATAATCGACGCACATCCTAACTCTCTCATCCTTTTTAGGTACAGCCACAACATTAGCAATCCAGTCAGGATAGTTAGCGACTTTTATAAAACCTGCATTAAGTTGTTTAATGACCTCTTCTTTGATTTTGAGAGCTACATCTGGCTTCATTCTGCGCAACTTTTGTTTGACAGGCTTCATCCCTTCGAGTAAGGGGAATGGTATGCTGAGCAATTTCGCGATCAATGTCTGGCATGTCCTGGTAGGACCATGCGAATACGTCGATATATTCAACTAATGTTTTGATTAATTGAGTGCGTTCGTATTCGCTTAAAGTTAATCCAATTCTTACCTCCTTTGGTTCATTATCATTTGAAAGATTAATATTTTCTGTTTCCTCAATGATTGGAGTTTTATTTTCATGTTCTTCCACTGCTTTAAGGAGAAGGAGAGGAGGAAGTAGAGATATTGCAAAAGTCATAAGCAAATGAGTTCATATTATTGAAATCGAAAATCATAGAGTTGAACAATGACTCAGTAGAAACTAAAGACTCTACTTGAACACTAGAATTAACAGGCTTAGAAATAGTCCCAACCACTAGTAGAATAAATGCTTATTGCTGCGGTGGTATTGATGCGGTTTTACCCATACGCAGCTATATATATCGAAAAAAAAAGGTAAATTATAAAATAAACATATTGCTGCGGTTTTTTTTTAAAAACCGCAGCAATATGGTTACAACGGAAACTTTTGCAAAATTGTTGACCATTTGACCAACCATATTGCTGCGTTTTCTAGAGAAAATAGCAGCAATATATTTCCAACGGATTTTTCCAAAAAAAGTTGAACATTTTTTTCCATAAATATATTGCTGCGGTTTCTGTCAGAAACCGTAGCAATATATTAAAATAATATTAAAAAAATGTTATTTTAATATATTGCTGCGGTTTCTGACGAAACGGCAGCAATATCCCCCCAAATCTTGATGTTAAACACGGGTTTTTTTTTGGCTTCACTGTTTCTCTACACTCTCTCTCTCTCTACTCTCACTCTCTCTCTCTCTCTCTACTCTCACACTCTCTCACTATCTTCAAATTTCCGGCCAAAAGGTTCCATTTTCCGGCAACAAGGTTTCGGTTTCCGGCGACAAGGGTTACCTAACTCGTTTTTCCCGCGGTTTTCGGCCTTTTTGGTGCGGTTTTCGGCCGTGTGTTCACCCCTCTTTGGTGCGGTTTTCAGCCTTCTTTTGTTCGGTTTTCGGCCGGTTTTCGCACTCCTCTACTCCGTTCACAGCCGCCAGTAATTTTCAATTTTCTTTTTTCATTAATAAAAAATTTGGCTTAAATAGTAGTTAAAAATGCTCAATATAATATATATATATATGATTAGTTATAAGATTTAAGGATTAAAAACTAATTTTGTGATGATTTTGCTTAAGTTTTTGTATGCCCTAGAATGTTATACGGGATTGTTTTTGCATAAGTGTGGTGAATTATTTGAAGTGATATATATAATGGGGTTATTTTTGCAATGCCTTCATATTAATAGACTCACCAATGGGAAGGGGAAGGGAAATGTAAGGCATGGTTTGGTATTTTTTGTTTGGTTATGACTTGGAATCGCTTGAATGCGATTGTTTGTATGTATAATGCGATTGTTTTTTTTTGCAATGCCTTCATATTTATAGACTCCCCAACGGGAGGGGAAGGGAAATCTAAGGAATGGTTTGGTATTTGTTGTTTGGTGATGACTTGGAATCGCTTGAATGTGATTGTTTTTATGTACGTCATAATGCCTAGATACTCGTTCAAGACTTACTCATTAGGAGTAAGTCTTGAATAGTCCCCGTTTTGGGACTGTTCTTAAACGTCACATCTCACTTAGGTAGTGAATGTGTGTTGATTCTTTGATTCTAAGTGAAATACGGTTAATCATTTCCCTAATTTGTTCTCCGGGTGCATATAAGATAAGCAATTATCTTCATTGCCGAATGTTACTTAGAATCAAAGATGATACATGCATTCACTAGTGGGATTGGACGTTTAAGGATGGGTTAGGTTGGAGTGATAAGGACCCAGTGGAAGCATGCATTGAATATTAGTTTGCTGTGTTATATTTATGTGAATTTTTTAATTGATAATAAATTTTAATGGATGTATATATGTGTGGGGGTTTTTAGAAATGGATCGAAGTTGGATGTATGGAAAGCGAAATACGTTGGAGTTCGTACGAGGTGTGAATGAGTTTTGTAAACGTGCTGTAGAGCATCAACAACTTACTTGCGAGGATGAGATATATTGTCCATGTGTTGATTGCTACAATGTGAATACGATTTCTGATATTAGGTTAATAAGGGATCATATTATTCGTCGAGGATTTAGAGCTGAGTATTATATTTGGTTATGGCATGGTGAGAAGGGAAAGTATACTCAGAATAGGGTTATTGTTGATGATGGCACTAGTAACTCATTAGAGATTGATATGTCGAATGTTGGGGCAGAGAATGAATTTGTGATTGAAGATCATGTTAGGATTGAAGGTGATGATGTTGTAGGTAATGAAAATGATCATGGAGATAATAGTGACACTGAGGATGAAGAGTTTGGTGATGATCGATTAGGTGAGATGTTGGAAGGGGCACGTGACCATTTTAAAGAGTGGCCACGAGTGTTTGACAGTTTGTCTGAAGCTGCTGGGAAACCCCTTTATCCAGGGTGTACAAAATACACTCAATTGAGTGGGGTTTTAATCCTTTTCAACAACAAAGCGAAACATAATTTGACTGATGTAGGCTTCACAGAACTCTTAGAAGCTTTACAAGATATGTTTCTTGAGGGTAATTTATTACCAAAATCCACCTACTATGCCAAAAAATATGTGTCCTTTGGGATTAGAATATGAGCGGATTGATGCATGTCCGAATGATTGCGTGTTGTATCTAAATGAGAATGCAGACCTTTATGAATACCCGAGGTGTGGTAAGTCTCGCTATAAATTGTCGGATGGGGTTGAGCCTAGGCCAGGCAATACGGGTCCTTCTGCGAAAGTGTTGTGATATCTTCCAATTGTGCCAAGGTTTAGGAGGCTATTTTCTATCAAAGAAGATGCAAAGAACCTAAGATGGCATGCTGATCGGAGAAAGAAAGATGGGATGCTTAGGCATCCAGCAGATTCTCCTCAATGGAAGGCTATAGATTCCAGATATCGGGAATTTGGTCAGGAAGTTAGGAACTTGAGACTTGCATTGTGTACGGACGGAATGAACCCTTACGGTACTTTGAGTAGTCAACATAGTACTTGGCCTGTTCTGTTAGTGATATACAATCTTCCTCCATGGTTGTGCATGAAGCGGAAGTATATTATGTTGTCTCTCTTAATTTCTGGGCCTAAAGAGCCGGGAAATGATATAGACAATTATCTTGCACCTCTCATCGAAGATCTCAAAAAGATGTGGGACGAATGTGTTATGGTATTTGATGCGTATTCCATTGAAGATTTCAGGTTTCGTGCTATGCTATTTTGTACTATAAATGATTATCCTGCTTATGGCAATTTGTCGGGGTATAAGGTCAAAGGAAAAAAGGCATGTCCCATTTGTGAGAATGGTATGGATGCTACACATTTGCCACATTGTGGGAAACATGTCTATATCATTAATAGGTAATTCCTACATAATTCTCATCCATATCGAAAGAAAAAAGCACCATTTAACGGGTTAGTTGAAAATGGTCCAGCTCCTAGACCGTTGACCGGAAAAGAAGTTTATAATCGTGTTAAGGGGATGGGCACAATATTTGGTATGGGGGTTAAACCTTCGGAAGACGATGGTGTCATTTGGAAAAAAGAGTCTATATTATGGAGACTTCCTTATTGGAAATACTTACCAGTTAGACATTGTCTCGATGTAATGCACATTGAAAAAATGTTTGTGATGCAATTATTGGTACTCTGTTGAATATGTCGGGAAAAACTAAGGATGGTCTGAAAGTTCGCAGAGATATGGAGAAATTGAAGATTCGGCCTAATTTATGGCCAAAGGTTAAGGAAAAAACTAAGAAAGGAAAGGGAACAACAACATATTTGCCTCCAGCTTGTTATACATTGTCTAGGCAAGAGAAACGATTGTTCTGTGAGTGTTTATACGGTATTTGCCTCCAGGTTAGTTTATATATATAACTATTGAAAGCTAACTTTGGTTAATCGTATTGACTTAATTGATTGGATTTCATGATATATAAATATATATGTTGGATCGTATGATATCTATGTTTGATTGAATCGTATATATTTCTTGTTAAACTTGGAATTTGGATTGTGCGTGGAAGTTGGATGATGGATGGATGTTGGATGAATTTTGGATTAGATGTTGTTTGTTGGATGATTTGTGGATGATGGATCGATGTTGGATGAATTTTGGATGATGGATAAATGGTTGTTGCATATAATATTGTACAGGTTAATTCCCAATTATGGGTTTATCCAATTTACAAACGGAGCTCTGTCGAAATTTATGCAGAAAATATTCTACTTGCTGCATCCTGCTTCTTGCATTCAGCATTCTGCTTAAAACAAAATTATATTTTTTTTTTTAAAAAAAAGGCAGTATATTGCTGCGGTTTATGTGAAAAACCGCAGCAATATACTATTTTTTTTATAATAAAAAAACATATTGCTGCGGTTTGTCAGACAAACCGCAGCAATATACTGTTTTTTTATAATAAAAAAACAGCATATTGCTGTGGTTTCTGTGACAAACCGCAGCAATATGTGTATTTTTATTATTAAAAAACGTGTATTGCTGCGGTTTGTCACAGAAACCGCAGCAATATACCGCTTTTTTATAATAAAAATATACATATTGCTGATGTTTGTCACAGAAACAGCAGCAATATGTTTGATTTAAATAATGATAAAATGGAAATATTGCTGCGGTTTTTTCAACAAACCGCAGCAATATGTTTTTATATTGTTGCGGTTTAAAACCGCAGCAACAGATTTATTACCTATTGCTGCGCCGTTAATTGATGCGCAGTCAAAACCGCCGCAATAGGCCACTTAATGACCGCAGCAATAACCATTTATTCTACTAGTGAACTGGGATACTAGACTCAATAGACTCAGACTCTGACTCGGAGGACTCGGACTCTTCAAACATTGGTCCTTCCCCGGTGGTGAAGATCATCTTCTTTCCGTTTGGAGTAGCCAACTTGATACTCTTCCTCCATCCTTGCATATTGCCACTTGCAGGAGTGATCAGCATGGTAGGGTCGAAGTCTTCATTTTGTAGCACAGCCTGGATATGAGCGATATCATTTGGGCATTTAACTCGTTCTTGACCGAATAGTAGTCCCAATGCCTTGTAGTCTAAACAGTCTTCATTGAACTGTTTAATTTAGGGATCAGGAATCCCTTCTTCCAAAAAGTGACAGTCCATAAATACTTCAAATCCGGGGTAGATCACTCCCTCCTGAGCCTGATAGAATGGTTCAGGGAATTCATAGCAAGGATAATCTTCTCCTTCCCTTAGAAATTGCCCATTCAAAGTGGGTTGATAGGGAGGAAAAGGGATACTGTCCTTGTCCTTGGTATTGCGATATGCTATGCGTTGTGCAATACGTTCTGCGAGTTCCATCCTGGTAGGCTTGTATCCTAAGCCAAATAAATTTTCTACTGACTTATAGTCGGTGACAAGAGGTGCTCTAGACTTCTTATTACCCAGTGACATGCCTAGGAAGTGTCCCTTCTTGCGCATGATGTAGTTGACTGCTAGATTGGAGAAGCAATCAAAATCAAATGGCGTTAAATCCTCTTCAACGAGGGCTACTTCTTCGGGAACGAATCCTTCAAGATCTTCATCCTCCCCATCATGGTCTATGTGGATGAAAGGTTTGTCTATTACTTGTACCTTCATTGTAGAGGCATCAAGAGTTATGGGAATGCCATCCACAATCATCTTAACCTTTTGATGCAAGGAAGACGGGACTGCACCAAGCTCATGAAGTCGTGGTCGTCCTAAAAGTAAGTTGAATGAGGCCTTGATGTCAATGACCTGAAAAATCGTGCGCTTTTCTATAACCCCTGCAGAGATGTTTAGGGCTATAGTTCCCAAGGATTGACGACGAGAATTGTCGTATGCTCGGATGCCTTGGTGAGAGGGACTGAAATCCTCATATTTGAAACCTAGACGGCGCGCAGTTCGCAATGGGCATACGTTGATGGCAGATCCATTGTCTACTAATGTCATTGGGACATTCATGCCCACACATGCTACAGTGAGATGTAGGGCTTTTGTTGTGTTTACTTCCTTCAAAAGGAAGGTCATCATCAGTAAAGGAAATAGTGTTTCCTCGGATTGGCTTACCAGCAGTCAGGAAATTGACCAATCCTTCAAAAGAAGTGTCAGATGGCATGTTCATCTTGGTAAGGGCATTTAATAATGCCATGCGATGCCCATGAGAGGAAGCTATCAACTGCCAAATGTTAACATCAGCTTTCGTTTTCATGAGTTGTTGAATGAGAGAGTTCTCTTTGGGAAGAACTCCTTCATGAGATGCAGACAATGTGGGAGGGTCCTGAACTGGCTGAGCGAACCTTCCAGTTCGAGTAAGTACTCGTACTGCCTCCTCATCATTTTTATACCAATCCATTGCTAAAGTAAAGCGATCGGTTTTAGGACTAATGACTTCATCATCGTCATATGTTACCTGTATATAGTCACTTTCTTCTGTGACAAACTCGTCTTCTTCATCACTATCCCAGATACCATTGATATCTGGTGAGGTGCTAGCAATAACGATAGCGGGGACGAGATCCCCTATTGGTGTAATCAAGAGAAATGGATCAAAGCAGTATTGATCCTCAGAGATAGCCAGAACTTTGTTTAATGGTCTATCTTGATTGTTAGGCTTCTTCCCTGCAGGAGGAATGGGAAGTCTTCCTTCGTCGATCATGTCTTGAATGGCATTCTTCAGCCTGAAGTTGTCTTCTGTCTTGTGACCGTTTTCCCTACGGTATTTGCAGTAAGCATTCTTGTCCCAACTCGGTCTTTTATTATGCTCTTCTGGATCAGGAGTTGGTCCGATGGGATCAAGAGCGCCCTTTGAATTGAAGCGATCAAAAGAGGTGGCATATGACATGCCTATTGGAGTGAACGTCCTTCTCATGTTCCTCTGGAAGGATTTTTGGGGTGCCTCAAGAAGGTTTACCTCTCCACCTTTGGAAGTGGATCCGTAATCATTCTTCTTGTTGTTATTATTGCCTTTATAACGATTGTTGTCATTTTGGGCATTTTTCAACTGATCGTCTTCAATTTGAACACCTACGTCGTATAACTTGGTGAAATTATCGATACCCAAGTATTTGAGATGAGTTTTGTACTTAGGTAACAAGTTGTTAACAAAGATGCGGACGAGGCCCTTGTCAGCAGGTCTGGAGACCATGTAAGCAGACTTTTCCCTCCACCTATTAAGGTAGGTGGTAAAGCCTTCATTGCTCTCTTGCTTTCACACTTCCAATTCCCTTAGTGAGGTTTGGATTACAGTGTTATGTTAATATTGTTTCATGAACTCTCTAGTGATATCACCCCATGTTTCAACATGTTTGGGGTCTAGGGATTAGAACCAGTTTTGACAGGCAGGGTTCAACGACATCGGGAATACCGTTGGATAAAATTCAGGGTCCACAGACTTAATGATCATAGTGGCCTTGAAATTCCTCAAGTGATACTTGGGATTGTCAGTAGGTTTGAACTTAGGAAAGTCACTCGTGGAAAACTTTTCAGGTAGTTTTCCTTTAAATTTGTTGTTCTCATCCAAATCAAAGTAGGATTCCTTATTGGTGACCTTTTGGACAACATTTTCCATTTGTTTGGCGAATACAGTATTTTCACCACTTTCAACATGGTGCAGACGGAGAGTGACCTCCTCCAAGTTCTTAGCCATTCGTTCGATGATATTGGTCAATTCAGTAACCTTTTCGTCACCCATTGTTGCTTCAACAGTTGACCGTTCTTCAGCCGGTGGAACAGATCCTTTCGCGCACGTGGACGACCTATCGAGACTGTTCTCTCAACTAACCTGTTTGACAAGGACACATTGATTTAGGACGCACTCCAGAAATGGATAGGGTGAGGAATGAAAATATTTTCGAAAATATCATTTTAATTCGTTCAAAACTCCTGCCAAAAGGAGGGGAAATTTATGGAAGGAAATTTATTTTGTGGAGGAAAATGGATAATGATATATTGGCAAGAGTTTATCATCAATCAAAATGCAGTTTTGGAAAAAAAATTGTAAAAGGAATTTGTTATATTTTAAGATGGGTAAGTTTCTGGCAGGATAGGAATATCCGCCTTCTCCAAAAAAAAAAACAAAATATGACCATGCACCTAGATGAGACCTGACCTGATAATGATAGAACTCCAAAACAAAGACAGTATAATACGGAATTGATCACCACATTGCCTGAAGTGACGGAAAACGAGAGATGCACAACAATACGCCACACATCGAATTGGCGTGTGACGCAAAGCATGCGTCTGGCGCAGGCCAACAGCGTCAAGCGCAGCCTCATGCGTCTAACGTGTTGGATCTACTCTCATGTTCATGACAGTTTAGGCGATGTTTTGATAAATCTGGTATAATTTCGAGACGCGAAAACTGACGCACTAATTAAAAAAAAGTTTAAGACGCACTAAGTTTAGGATGCACTAATTGACGCAAATTGTTGACGTGATCAATGGTCAGAAGACCAATTTGCATGGGGCGAAAAGACTGCTTGTCACGCAACAGATGTGCGCGGCTCACAGTCTTTGCATCTGGCGCAGGAGCATTGCTCTAGGCTCAACTTAATGCGTTTGACGCAATACTCAGCGGCATGCATATTGGTAATTTGACAAATGTTCGGCAAAACAACGACAATTTTTTAGACGCGAAGGGTATTAGTTTTAGGCGCAATACATATCAACATGTTAATAAAATATGATCAGGCAAAAAATTGCAGTCACACATAATTGTTAAGTAACATGGATGCAGAAGTTTTCAACCTAAAGTCCAGTTCTACATTCAACTATTGGTCAGGTTTAGGTTAAGGCTGAAAAGGGTCTATGACTAAGAGATTGACCCCACACTTCGTACCCCTGCTTAAAGAGTTGGCCACGTGTAAGACGCACTCCAGTCTCAAGTCAGGAACAAGAGAACAATGTCATAGTTGGGTAGGTTTGCTTATGACTAAGATCCAACACTATCGCTCAGGAAGCTTTTGGAAGGACAAAGCGTAAACCCCCCGGGGGTGACCTCACACATAGAACATGTGTTAATGAGGCAAGGTAGATTGTCCTTATGATGGCTAATAGCCATGCACATGCAAAACAGTATATCATTCTAAGGCATAAAAATAAGAGTGAATTGTATTTTTCAAGTGTCACCCACTCATTTAAAAAAATTAATTTTTTTTAAAATCCTCCCCAGTGAAGTCGCCAAATTGTAGGCGTAGGATTTTTGAATTCCTTTAATGCCTACACGCCGGTGAGCGCGTTTATTTAACTAACCCATTGTTAAGGTTTATTAAAAATATGTATTGATGTCGCCAACAATTCTTTAGAGGAAGAATTATAAACCTAATTGGATTGAAACAGAAGGGACATCATAGGGACTCATCCAATGTAGATTTCCCCGTCATGACTCCATAGATGGTCAGGAACCAAAAAATGAGTTCAGGGGTGAGGGTACAATATAGTCAGGAACTATATTGTCCATTACTGGCCTCTATTAAATAACAATTCACAGCAGATTTTATGCAATAGAACAATCAAACAATATTTTAAAGCACCCTAAAATAATTAATCTAGATGGGTTCAGGAAACATACAAAAAACTAATTATTTAATGACTAGTTATTAAGCAATCATTTTACAAGGTTCCTAGTATGTTGTCCAAATTATCTGAATTAATTAGAACAGTTCTTTAGGTCTTGTTTAGCATAATAATATATGGGTGATAAAAGCATGCAAGGCAATCATAATAATAGGAGCATTATATACAGAAAATATAAGAAAAGAGGTTAGAATTTACAAAAGGACCACGGTTATTAATTAAAGATCTACATCATGACAAGAAAAGAGTTAGTAACTTCAATTAAATAAAGGATTTTTTAACTGGAATAATACAAACTTTGGCCCGTTCTCTCGCAATAATACAAACTTTTGATTATTTTTTAATAATACAAACTTTAGGCCAAAATTCCTAGAGTAGGTCGAAGTGACCTTTAACCTGTAAAACAGGTAAAAAGAATTATAAAAGGCCCCAAAATCTCCTTCTCTCTCCTCCCCTCCCCCTAAACCCCAGTCCACCCCCTCTCCCACCACGAAACCACCAGTCCACCCCCCTCTCCCACCACGAAACCACCAGTCCACCCCTCCCCCTCCCCCCTCCTCCCACGGACGAAACCACTAGTCCATCCCCTCTCCCACCACGACAACCAGTCCACCACCTCACCCACCACTCCACCCCTACCCTTGCCCACCCGAAAAGAAGCCCCGACTAGTCAACTACCTCCCCCCACCACTCCACCCCCAGCCCGACCCCACCCCCGAAACAAGTGGCGTCAAAATCGATTGCAGCGGTAGAAAGTTGGAGAGAGAAAGTGAGGAGAATGATGGGGGAAGAGAGGGCGAAGGTTTTCGGCGGCGGGGCGGCTTTATTTGGTTGCTTTTCAGGTGGCGTGGCGTTGTTTGGTGGTTTTCGGGGGGGGGGGGGGGAGATGTGGTGTTATCGGATGTTGGGGTGGGGAAACGTGGTGTTTTCGAGGATAGAGGAGAGGAGATGTGGTGTTTTCGGGGGTGGGGGGGAGGACAAACGCGGTGTTTCGGTGGTTGGGGAGGATAGAGGTGGCCGGCGGTGTGTAGGTGGGGGGTGGCCAATGCGGGTGGGGTGGGGGGAGGGCGCGACGGGAGTGGTGGGGGTGGGCGTACGGGTGGGGTGGGGGGGGCGAGACGTTGTTGGCGTTGTTGGGGTGGCCTTTGGGGTGGCCGGTAGGGATGGGGTGGCCGGTGCGGGTGGGTGGGGGTGGCCGGTAGGGATGGGGGTGGCCGGTAGGGATGGGTGGGGGTGGCCGGAGGGGGGGGGGAGGGTGGAGGGGAAGTGAGGAAGAGAGAGAAAAAGATGAAAGAAAAATGTTATTTTTTTAACAGAATTTTAAAAACAACCAACGAGATGGTGACACGTGTCTCCTTAGACCTGTTTATCAGGTTACCTCCGGTTTTGTCTTGCTGTAGGAATTTTGGTGTGAAGTTTGTATTATTAAAAAATAATCTAAAGGTTGTATTATTACGAGCGAACCGCTCAAAGTTTGTATTATTCCAGTTAAAAAATCCTTAAATAAATATGATTATTCAAGAGCCCTCAGGATTATACCTATGCGGTTTAGATCGAAGAGCGTAGTGATCTTCAGTCGAAGCAATCTTGGAACCAGGAATATAGTAGAATCAGGAAACAGAATTAATGTGGAAGATCTAAAGTGTTTTGTATGTTTTGTATTCGAAGTGTGTTTCGGAGTTTTTGAGAGTATTTGAGTGCGTAAAAATAATAATTCAAAGTTGTCTTTGATTCGGAAAATCAGCCCGTATTTATAGGGAAAGAAGCGCTTGCGCCTGGAGCCAGCCTACGTGGCAGGCGCGAGGACACGCGTCAGGCGCAGGTTGGCCTCCTGACGTGGTCCGTCCAATTAAAACTTTGCACATGGAAACGCGTTTTTCAAAGGATAAATTTTTATGTTGCGTCTCACACAAGACTTGCGCTAGGCGCAGTACTCTGTATGAGTCACAAGTCCAGGTGTCAGGCGCTCATTCGAGAGCTTGACGCAATACGTCCAATGTGCTGGACGCACGTGGCGCGCTGCGAGCAGCCGCCGCGTCCGGCGCAAAATCCGGACTATTCGAGAATATTCCTGTTTTAATGTTACGCGTGCTGTTAAGATGCCTTTTTTATCCCGAAAAATCCAGAGATCGAATTTTCCGGGTTGAAAATCTATTTTATGGGTAAAAGATAATAATAAAAGCTTTTAGGAAAATATTTATCAAAACAATAAATATTAGAAAAATATTCATGAATAATAAATATTCAGTTGGGCTTTTAAAATGGACTTTAAAAAGCATTTCACGGGTTGAACTTACAATTAATCATCATGAATGATTAATTGGGCTTTTATAATATTATTTTAAAACACACATTGCCTGGTTATTCGGACTGCTCCTCCATTGGGTCATGCCAACTAAAACTGCGATATATTTCATCATTGGACCCTTAAATGGGGAGACACGATTATGTATCTACACTATATAATATATGTTTTTTCCCACCATGAAAAAATATACACTTAAACTCTCATATTTACACAGTTAAACACAATAAATTCTACTCTTTTGGGAATAAATTCATGTGACTCTAACCTTTCATCTAAGAGTGCCCCTGTGTGAAAGAGGTATAAACATTAGGAAACGAAACAACGAATACAATTCGTACACCTCGGTTGGGCAGAATTACTTTTTTCATGTAAGTGGTTTTTATTGCCATGACACCAATTCCTTGTGCTCATTTTGTTGATCTTATTCTTGGATAATAGACTTGAAAACTCTCTTATTCCAACAACTTATTGTGACATTTCCAAAAGTCACTTAAATAAATAGAGGAAATATTAAATAAGATAATGCACAAGTAGTACACATGGCACCAAATATTTTTGATGCACCCATCTCTTTATCATGACTTTGGGCTTGTTTGTTATCAAAAAAAATTTCCAGTTTTCAACTTTTTTTTTTTTTAAATCAAAAACAAAAATATGAAAACAAAAAGAAACTAGTTTCTAGTTTTCTATTTTCCGTTTTCAAAATTGACATGTTTAGTACAAGTGTGACTAATTTTAATTTTATTTTACATAGGGCTGGCAATGGGTCGGAGATGGAGCGGGTGGACCTCACCCCGTCCCATCACCCATCACCCGCAACCTAAATCCCCATCCTCACCATCCATCACCATGAATCCATCAATTTATGCATTTTTGCTAGGCGGACATAACTTCCTATATTTAGTCGACTTTTGATCACAACCATTAATCCCGCCTACATTTAAATTGTTAGACCACAATGGTATGTTAAGAATTAGGATGGATATCCTTTCAGGAAAAAAAAAAGATTTAGGATGGAGAATGCAATGATTTTTAAATAAATTTTGTCTTCTCCTATTATGCTACAAGGCATTATGGCTATCTTTCTAGATGTTGTTTCTCATAACATTTTCGACTCAGCAAATTATTATTTTTAAGCTTCCCAAATTATCCTTTACATTATTTACTTGTATAAAGAAGAAGGCTAAGGGTTTGTGTTTTTCATATAAAGCTTTTTACCCTTTGAAATTGCTACTTACTACTATTATGTTAATCTATAGAGTTAATGTTTTTTATTGCATATATATATATATATATTTTTTTTTTTTTTTTTTTTTTTTTTTGACAACGAGAAATCGTACATTAATTAAAAGAGGAAGTACAGCCTACTACTAATACAACACAAACTAAAACAAACACATAAACCTAAAGGAGCCTTAAGAGCTCGTACATTCCACCTAATACAGAAGTAAATAAAAATGAAACAAAAGAGCGTAGAAAGGGGGGCATCGTTGGTCAGTGCTGATGATGGTGGATGCAAACCTCGGATGGCTGATGGATCGGATGTGATTGATGAAGCGATTGACGATCACGATTTGGACAACGAACAACCAACGACAAACATGGCGTCTCGCCGTATGAGCAATCCCAACGATCTGTCATCACTTGGGATTCTAAGCTCATGACCATGTGAGGAGTCACGTTCCATTGTGACTCACTACTCTCGAGCGAGAGTATGTCGAGTTGTCCATGATGAAGGAGAAACGCTGATGAGTGGGCGTGCTGTAAACCCCCAGATGCAACTAGAGTGCCGCCTGCAGATTTGAAGTTTTCAAGGCAAAGACCATGAAGATCAATGCCAAGCTAAAAGGAGAGCCAAACAAGTTGAGCCCTCGAACACACCTCCGGTTTTCAAAACCGGCAAATACACGTCCCAACCATGAAAGCCTATCATCACCTCGTCCTTGCTCACGAACATCGTGAGTCACCTGGTCCCTCAAGCACATATTCCAAAAAACCAACATATTCAACTGTGACTACTTTGAACCACCAAGCTTGACCCAACAGACTAATACTTGTCGATGGCCACAACCAACCACCGATAACAACTTTAACAACTCGAAAACAACGCACTCCTTTTATTCGGAGATTAAACACACTGTTTAAAAAAATACCTGACTTAACTATTTGGAAACTCCAACAACCGGGGGGAGGGGAAGGGGAAGCCCGACACTAACAGGGGGGGAAGGGGAAAGGGGAGCCCGACACTAACTGGGGGAGGGGGTAGGGGAGCCCGATACGAACTGGGGGGAGGGAAAGGGGAAGCCCAAAACAACCACAAACCTAACTACGGGACTGTGCATACAAGACATGAGGACGGGGAGCGAGGAAGGAAACCTTGAACGCAAGCAAACCTACAGCGACCACACCCTAGGAACACGAACACTAGGAACATCCGACAAGCAGCTAAGAAACCTGGACCCAAACAGGGGAAGCTGGACCACGAGGGCTCGTACTATCAAGCGTCAAACCAACCTAAGGAAACCTAATTCCCGAAAGCAAATTAAAACCAACCAGGGGAAACTAGAACAACAGAAGCCACAAAACGGCCTACTAAAACCAATCAGAGGAAGGGGAATACCTATACCTCGGCGGCGGCAGCCCAAATATCAAGCACGTCGTTGACGAACCAACCAGCCACCGAACAGGGGACGGGGCGGGGACAGGGAAGGGGAAGTGGGCTAAACAGCGGGGTAGGGGGTGGGAAACAGGAAACTACATGACCCTAAACCAGACCCTTAAAGTGACCCTAAAACTAAACGTCGACAGGCTAGGCTCGCCGGCAACGAGGCTGAGATATCAGCCGCCGGCGAGCCTAGGAAGGTATGTGGCGCTGGGGTTTTGTGTGTTTAGGGTTTGGGCTGGGGAAAACCTAGAGAGAGAGAGCAGCGTTTTTCTCTTTTGCATATATATGTTTGATGAACTCCTTTACTTACTATTAATCCTCCATACCTTCGCTGAAAGTGTTATCCGATCCCTTTGCATGCTTGCATGATTAATCTTTCTCTATCTACTAATCCTTTCGTCCTTAAATAATTATATAATGTTTGAGTTTTCTCGCCGAACTTATAAAACATTTATTATTATTTTCACCAACATAGATAATATATAGCATAATTTTTTTTTTGAAAACATATAGTATAACTTAACATGTAAAAAATTTATCTCAGCCTATAATTTCAATATATAGAAAATAAATAATTGTTATTAATATATATAATTAAGAGTTTTGGTCGGACTAGTGCATTAACTACCATGAAAGTCAACTAAGAGAATTACTTGAGTATTAAAATGAGTGCTTTATCTATCCCTTTATGATGAATTCCAAACAATACATGCTTCCTTGCATTGTTCAAATATCTCATAACCAAGATATAGGTTTTCTTTTAGGCAATATATAGTCTCAAACATCCCGATAATTACTAAATATAGATAGGAATTAAATTATGAAGATAATAAAGTTAATTATTTTACTAATCATATTTGCTTGCTAGAGAATAAATATGATTAGTAGGAAAATATTAATTGGGCCTACAACTACAATACATTAATCCTATGAGGTCACACATTGTAGCACGAGTTGGACAAAACAACACAAGGCCCAATATGGGCTTGAGTTGGCCAGCCATGAAGGGGTATAGGATGGGAATAACTTATCCTAATTTGCCTAGGATTCTTCTATTATGTATATGATATAATATTAGGATTTCAACATCAATTCATTAAGCAGTTTCTTTTCACAAAAAGAGAGAGCAAGAGAAACCCTAATTCCTTCCCTAGTGATCGGAGCCCATACCACCAAAAGTAAGGGGTTTTCACTCTTCCGTTCTAGAAGATGTTGGTGTTTAACTTGTACTGGTGGACTAATTAGAGGAGCAACACTTAGGTCTCTCAGATCTTCAAAGCTTGCATACTAAAGGGAAATCACACTACAAAGGTTATATATCTAATCTTTATTGATTGATTGATGTGTTTCATTATGTATGCGAACCTATGAGAGATGTTAGGAAATTGTTTCCTGAAATTCCGCTATACATGAATCTATATATGTTCCTATAGTAGTATCAGTTTTGCCTACTTCAGAATATACATATGATCATGTTTTGTATGCAAAGTTATTATTTTTACGGTTTTTTCACCAAATACCCCAGATAAATTAAAAAATTCACCATATACCCTCAATGTTCCAAAAATTCACCATATACCTTTGAGTTTTTTGAAACGTTCACCAAATGCCCTTTTTCTAACTTCCGTTAACTCACCGTTAGCTTTATCTACGATTTTGCCATCATTAAGCCATAACCCTAATCGTTACCCTAACCCTAATCCCTAACCCTAATCTAAACCCTAATCTAACCCAACCCCTCCACCCAAGCTCAACCCTCCACCCCCCCCCCCTCCCCTTCACCCCAGCCAAGCCCCCCACCCCCTCCCCCTCCCCCTCTACCACACCGGCGCTGGCCCCCACCCCCTCCCTCCTCCCCGTCGATTCCCCCACCCCCTTCCCTTCGATTCCCTCACCCCCACCCCTTTCCCCGTCGAATGCCCCTAAGCCCACCCCCTCCCCTCTCTCCGTCAATTTCTCCACCCCTCCCCCTTCCCAGGTCAAATTCCCCCTAACCTCACTTCGAATTCCCCAAACCCCACCCCTCCTCTTCGAACATCGGCGGAACAAACGCACAAACGCTGACACCGAGAAATTCCCTCCCCTTCGAATTGAACAAATGCACGAAATGAAAAGCAGACCCGAAAATTACGGACCCGGCGAGGCGGTGCGAGTGCAACGTCTCCGTGGAGTAGATCGAACGAGACGAGGAGCGAAGGAGGAGAGCGAAGCGGGGGTGGGAGTCTTTCAAATTTACGGGCGTTGCGGGATTTCGGGAGGGAGGGGGGGAGGGGGAGGGCGGCGGAGGAGGGGGGGGAGGAGGAGGGGAGTGGGGATGTGGCGGTGGAGGGCGGGGAGGAGGAAGGAGGGTGGGGTGGGGTGGAGGGAGGGGGAGGGGGGTGGGCTGGGTGTTAGGGTTAGGGGGGGGAGGGAGTGGGCTGGGGGTTAGGGTTTGGGTGGGTTAGTGTTAGGGTTTACATTTTAGGGTTAGGGTTTAATGATGGCAAAATCGTAAATAAAGTTAACGGAAGTTAGAAAAAGGGCATTTGGTGAACGTTTTCGAAAACTCAAGGGTATATGGTGAATTTTTGGAACATTGAGGGTATATGGTGAATTTTTTAATTTGTCGGGGGTATTTGGTGAAAAAACCATTATTTTTATTCAATAAAGGGAGGATTTATTTTATGGATTGAATTTGCATAATTAATATTTGATATTAATTGACTGACATTGATAAATTTTTATTTATATGCTTATTATGCTCGAATTCATTCATTAAATATCCAAAAAACGTTATTATGAATTAAATTAATTGGTTAATTTCACTCCTAATTTTTCGGATTTTAATGATTATAAATGTTAAATTTAAAATTATTTAGTGTTTAATTTGATTAATCATCCAAAAATAATCTTTTAACAATTAAAAATTTGATTTTAATTTGGTAAATAAATCTAATGTTCATCACCCACATAGAACTAAAATAATATGATGGCTGAAAGTAATTTGTTATTAAACATAGGACACATTAAATGATGAACGTTTTATTGCAAGTGAAAGGGATATGAGAATCGTTCTCAGAACTGAAAAGTTCAAATACTTTCACATGCAAGAAGAGGAAGCATCCTTGCAAGAGTTGCATGGAATGCTAACTGAGGCCGAGAGTAACATCCATAACAAACCAAGAAAAGCACATAAGGATGTCATTATATATGGTTAGTAAAGGGAAATTTCTCAAAAGGAATGGGATTGTTATTAAGAAAGACAAAAGCAAACTAGTTGTGAAGTCTGAAACTTCTGAAAAGCAAAAGACTACTCCAAAACCAAATGTGACTGTTGAGCACTATTGTTACAGCTGTAACAAAGTTGGTCATTGGAAAAGTAGTTGCCCAAGTATCTAAAGGATAAAGGATATTCTACTTCAAATATATATGTTATAGAAGTTAACTTAGCAACTTTTGCTTCTTAGGTATATGATACCGCTTGTGGATCGCAATTTATCTGTAATGTGCAAGGCGTCAAAAGAAGTAGAAAACTAGGAAAGGGATAAGTGGATCTTCGCGTTCGCAATGGAGAAAGAGTTGTTGCATTGGTTGTGGGAGTATATAGTATACTTTTACCTTCAGGATTAGTTTTAGAGAACTTAATAATTGTTGCTATGTTCCTGTTATCACAAAGGACATTATTTCGATTCCTATTTTGGATTCCGAAGGTTTTTCATTTACATTAATGAATAATTGTCGTTTTGCATATTTGAATAATATGTTCTATGTATCCGCTAAGTTATCAAATGGTTTGTATGTTCTAGATTTAGAAACACACATCTATAACCTAGACACCAAGAACCATAAAGCAAATGATTCAAACTCTAGATACCTATGGCTTTGTCGATTAGGCCACATAAGTGCAAAGCGCATTGAGAAACTTCTTAAAGATAGAATTCTTAAATCATTTGATTTCGAATCATTTGATATATCTGAGTTTTGCTTGATGGAGAAAATGACAAAGTCTTCTTTCACAGGCTCAAGTGAAATAGCCAATGATCTTTTAGCCCATATACATACTCATCGATGTGTGTGGACCTCTGAGTACTTTGGCTAGGGAAGTACGCATATTTCATAACTTTTATCAATGATGTAAGTAGATTTGGATATGCTTACCTCATGCGGCATAAATCGTAAATCTTTGAAAAGTTCAAGGAATTTCAAAATGAAGTGCAAAACCTACTTGGAAAGAAAAATATTAAGGCATTATGATCCGATCGTGGTGGTGAATATTTATCTCAAGAATTTGGTGATCATTTGAAGGATTGTGGAATACTTTCATAATGGACTCCACTAGGAACACCACCGTTAAATGGCGTTTCTGAAAGTAGGAATTAAACTCTATTAGATATGGTTCAATCTATGATGAGTCTTGCTGATCTTCCTATTTCATTTTGGGGATTTACGCTTAATTGAAATAGCGGCATTCACACTTAATAGAGCACAATCCTATGCAAAGCTGTAGAAATGACACTATATGAAATGTGGGCTGGAAACGTTCCAAAATTGTCTTTTCTAAGGAAATTGGGTTGTGAAGCTTATGTAAAACGTTTACTCTGTGATAAGCTTTCACCCAAATATGATAAATTTCTCTTTGTGAGTTACCCAAAAGAGACTAAGGGATACTACTTCTACAACCAAAGCAAAAACAAAGTGTTTGTTGCTTGTAATGGTGTCTTTATGGATAAGTAGTTTATTTCTAGAAATATAAGTGGGAGTAATGTATATCTAGAAGAAATTCGAGATGAGCAACAAATGGATGGGGTTAACACCTCGTTGTTATAGGGGGTTCGACATGAAAATGCTCAGGTGGCGGTGCATTCAATTTCACGTACCTCATACCGTCCCACTTTGAGATAATCCATGCGAAGTCCCTCAACCTCATGAGGTGGAAACTTCTTATGTTGTTCCCTAACATAGTTCTAATTCATTTGGAGGGCCATGAGAAATCTACTTTGTAGTAGGACCATCATCTCGTCAAAGAGATATGTTAATTACCTTTTGACTGAAAGTTCTGAAATAACCATTTTAGAATCAGAAGAACCTACTAGCTACAAAGATGTTTTGGAGAGTCAAGATTCTGAAAGATGGCTTAAGGCCATGAAATTTGAAATGGATTCCATGCCTGAAAATTAAGTATAGGACTTGGTCGATTTGCCTCATAGGGTAAAACCAATTGGATGCAAATGGATTTTTAAGGTGAAAAAAGACAAGGATGGAAACATTAGTGTTTTCAAAGCAAGGTTGGTGGCCACAGGTTTCAAACAAATTCATGGTATTGACTATGATGAAACCTTTTCACCAGTAGCCATGCTGAAGGCATTAGGATAATTCTTAGGATTGCTACCTTTAATGACTATGAAATATGGCATATGGATGTCAAAACTGCTTTCTTGAATGGGTTCTTGAAAGAGAATGTGTACATGACATAACCTTAAGGTTTTTGAAGATCCAACAAAATCTAGGGAGAGTATGCAAGCTTAAGAAGTCCATTTATGGACTAAAGCAAGCATCAAGGAGTTGAACCTCAAATTTGATGAGGCAGTCAAGAAATATTGCTTTCTCATAAATGAAGAGGAATCTTGTGTAAACAAGAAGTTAATTAAGAGTAGTATTAATTTTCTATCTTGTATGTGGATGACATACTTCTTATAGGAAATCATAAAACGATACTTGAGTCAGTCAAGGCATGGCTTAAAAATTGTTTCTCTTTGAAAGACCTAGGAGAGGCTGAGTACATCATGGGAATTAAGAACTATAGAGATAGATCGAAAAGGCTGATTGGACTTAATCAAGAGACTTAGATTGATAAGGTTCTTACAAAGTTCAAGTTCAAAAACTCCAAAAAAGGTTTCATTCCCATGCAACATGGCATAACACACTTGGCATGACTCAATGTTCCCTATGCTTCTGCAGTAGGATACATTATGTATGCCATGATATGCACTCGACGAGATGTTGTATATGCTTTGAGTATATGCCGCAGATAACAGTAAAATGCAGGAGATTCACACTGGATGGTAGCAAAATATATCCTTAAGTACTTGCGAAGGACTAAGGATAATTTCTTCGTTTTTGGTGGAGATAATGATTTGGTTGTTACTGGATACACCGACGCAAGCTTCTAGAGTGATAAAGATGACTTTCGATCCTAATCTGGTTTCATATTTTGTCTTAATGGAGGAGCTATGACCTGGAGGAAATCTAAGCAGAGTACCATCGCAGATTCTACAACAGAGACTGAGTATATTGCAGAAACAGATACATCAAAGGAAGATGTTTGGATCAAAAAGTTAATTCATTAGTGAACTTGGTGTAGTTCCTAGCATTGAGAATGGCATTAAGTTGTACTCTTACAATAATGGTGCCATCGCTCAGTCTAAGCAACCCATATCACACCAAAGGTCTAAACATGTGCTCAGGAAATTCCAACTTATTTGAGAGATCGTTGGAAGAGGGGATGTGAAACGTAAGTAAGGTTCATAGTATGTAGCAGATCCTCTGACTAAACTGCTTGCTCAACCTAAGCATGAGTGTCATATTAGGTCTATGGGGTTTAAGCATATGAGCAAATGGCTTTAGCTTATTTACTTCATGTTTACAATTGTAAAGACATTTATTATGTTTTGAATGTTTTTCAATTCATTTTTTATTTGATTGTTTGGTTTAGTATTAAATAAAATGTCCAAATAATTTGTGTTTTCTAACAGGATTATCAACAACATTCTGAGAAAGGAACCCTATAAAGTGAATTGAAATAACAATTTATTTAAAATCCCTAGTCTAAGTCATTAAATTAGACATAAGTGATTTATTTGAATACTAGTATATAATTAATTGATAGCGCAGTTCCGATCCATGGGCTATGGAGACATAGAGATGTCTAATTGATTATATGGATGTATATTTGATATATTGATACTTGACCTAACTAGATTCAAAAAGTTGAATCAAACTACTATATTTAGTGGATTCCTTAGATATGAGTATGTCTTAGTGACCATAATATTATTAGTTTAACTTTGACGTTGTTAAACGTCGCGCCGTAAAAGGAGGTTATAAAGGCATTGATCAGGTGGGCAAAGAATTGAGTGGGAGTTATGGTCATACAAGAGTGGATAAGTCCTCCTATCAAATAGGAACGGTGTATGGGCCTCTTGATGAGCGAGAACTAAAAAATTGCATGGCCATGCGGAATAGGATTAAAATGTTAATCCTTATTTGAACAGTTCGAACTCCACAATCAACAAACAAAAATTTGAGAATAACATAGTGTTATCAAAATTGGCATTAAGTGGGAGATTGAAGGAATATGTCCTCAGACATCCCGGCAATTATTAAATATAAATTTGAATCAAATTAGGAAGATAATAAAGTTAATTATTTTATCATATTTGCTTGCTAGAGAATAAATATGATTACTAGGACAATATTAATTGGGCCTACAACTAAAATACATTAATCCCATGATGTCACACATTGTAGCACGAGTTGGATAAAACAACACAAGGCCCAAAGTGGGCTTGAGTTGGCCGTCCATGAAAGGGAATAGGAGGGGATTCTTCTAGTATATATATGATATAATATTAGCTAGGGTTTAGGCATCTATTAATTAAGCAGCTTCTTTTCACAAAAGAGAGAGCAAGAGAAACCCTAATTTCTCCCCGTGTCAATTGTTCAATTGGGGCTCTTAGACTAATCAGAGGAGCAATACTTTGGGCTCTCAGATATTCAAAACTTGCATACTAAAAGGAAATCATGCTACAAAGGTTATATATCTAATCCTTATTATTGGGTCATGTGTTTCATTATGTATGTGATCCTATGATAGATGTTAGGAAATTATTTCCTTAAATTCCGCTATATATGCATCTATATGTTCCAACAATTTTATCTCCTTTTGCGGAATATTTAATCATTAATACCTTCACTTTCTTTAACTTTCAAGTTTAATTCTCTAGCTACCATTTTTCTCCATTGTTGCATCAGAAATTCAATCAAATTACGAGTCTCATTTATATTCTCAATTTCATATTATTATTCTCCCTTACTATTATATACTAGGTTTGAAGCCCGTGCGTTGCACGGGTTGCTGTTTATTTTATTTTATTCCAATTTTTTTGTTAATATTATTGTTGATTTTGTGTTGTTGTGAAATAAGATTTTTCAACACCATTGTATTTGCATACTTCCTCCGTTCTTTTTCTATTACAACAATTACCGCTTTAGATAGTTTCATCTTTTGGAACCATTCCACTTTTGGTAAAAAAAAAAGTAACTACAGTTGATAATATTACCTTTACTTTATGTTAATAAAACCATCATTAATTACCCAAATTGCTTTATAAAGTTGTCTTTAATTTATTAAGGATTTATTTATCCCCCTACTCTAGTTAACTAAAAAGGTACCTCTATGCTAAACGAACCATTTTTTATTTCCTTAAAAACCATGCCCAAACCAATTGTTGAAGTAGAAAAAAAACGGAGAAACTATTTGTCATTATACTATAATTTCTAGATTTGTTATTGTGATATATAAATTTTATAATTTTTAATATTCAATTGAATACTATAGTTAAGTTATTATTAAATGGTATCTCAATAACAGGTGTGACTGCTAATACAGTTTAACATAAATAATACCCGAATGATACTTTAAGAAAGTAGAGGGTAATAACTTAATAGATGCAGGACAGAAAGAATAGAGAAAAACTTGAGTGCCAGCCACAATTTCAACTTTTAATATAGCACATAAACACTAACGCATATAGAATGGAAGATGGGAAAACCAAAATGAAGATTATAATGATAGTATCATGAAGAAAATTAATTAAATATAAAACTAACCTCTATTAATAATCGAAAATATAATTTAAGAGAAAAATATATATCTTCATTAATCATGACCATATCAAGTCTTATCAAATTTTCCCCTTTATTATGATATGTGACATCAAATAGTCTAGAAATGCGAACCTTGATTTCCAAATAGTTTTAGTAGAATTAAGTTAATGGAGAAAATAATACGATCTGAGATATAAATATAGATATATGGAAAATAAATAAATAATTATGTATACAATAAATATTATAAGAATAAAATAATTAGTCAATTGCGTAATACCTCTGCAATCTCGATGACAAACTTTCATTTGATCTTCATGTAATGCCATCATGGAATGCTATCGTTTCAAAACTATAGATATGAATTTTTTTTATCTTCATATGACTTGATTTTTCAAAGTATGATTTTAAAATACATAATTACTATTGCCACATATTATATGCTATTTTTATAGTTATTTTTATAATTATTTAAAATAAAGAATAAATAATACTTTATTGTTCATCTAAATAAATATATTTTCATAAGTTGTAAAACTATATTGTATATGGATCTTATTTCGAAGCATATTTCGAGCACTCTCCGACGGTAAAAAAAATTATACTATTGTGGATTATGTAGCAAAAGTTATATTTAATTTACATAGTATAGTAATTTAGGTTGTTTATTTAAGATTAGACTGTAATATTCACTCATCCAGAACACCTTATATGTACTAATATCTATGTTGAACACCATTTTCTTTCAAAAATAATAATTGTTGAACACTATTTTCTTAAAAAAAATTAAAAGTTAATAAGAATGACATGACATGCTTAGGTGGAGCTCTTTATAATATTCTAAGGTTGTTTTATTTAAATCAAACTCTAATTTTTACATAATCCAAAACTCTAATATATATGTAACTTTATCGCTATAGATTTTAGTTTTTGTTGTAACAACAAAGTTTCCTTAATAAATTTTGTTGCAATACTATATTGTTTTGGTTTAGTTGAGTGGTTGAGCTTTTAAAAGATAATATGTTTAATCCTGTAAATTGGACCTATAATCAAATGTTATAATCCCATGTAATACACTATACTTAATACTTATAGCTATTATTATATTTATCTAAAAAAAGGCTAAATAATGTCTTACAATTCATCTAATTTAATATATTTTCATGAGTTATAAAACTATATTGTAAATAAATCCTATTTTCAAGCATATTTCAAGCACTCTCCACTGATAAAAAAATTATAATATTTTGAATTAGGTAGCAAAAGTTAAATTCAATTTACATAATATAATAATTTAGGTTGTTTATTCAAACGCAACTCTAATTTCCCCCTATCCAAAACTCTTTTATGTATTTAAATATATGTAGAATTCTATTTTTTTCAAATATTTAAAATAAAAACAAATGACATGGCAATCCTAAGTGACACTCTCTATTTCATAAATTATAGAACTATATTGTAAATGGATATTATTTCGAAGCATATTTCGAAAACTATCTAATGGTACAAAAATTGTAATATTCTGGATTAGGTAGCAAAAGTTATACACAACTTACATAATATAATAATTTAGATTGTTCATTCAAAACGAAACTCTAAATTTGGCTTATCCAAGACTCCTTATATGTATTTAAATCTATGTAAAACTCTATTTTTAGAAAAAAAATTTGATGACATGACAATCCTACATGGCGCTCTATATTTCATAAGTTGTAGAACTATATTATAAATGGATCATATTTCGAAGCATATTCTGAATGCTCTCTAATGGTACAAAATTATAATATTTCGAATTTTGTAGCAAAAGTTATACACAATTTTCATAATATAATAATTTAAGTTGTTGATTCAAATACAAACTCTAATTTTCGCTTATCCAAATCTCCTTTTATGTATTTAAATCATGTACAACTCTATTTTTTTTAAAAAATAAAAATATAAATTGATGACATGGCAATTCTACGTGGCGCGCTTTATGAGCTCGAAATCTTGGGGAGCTCTCTATGCTCCCGAAAAGTTCCTCCTTAATATATATATATATTGATTTGCTCTTGTTTCCGCCTAATAATTATAATTCCCCGCCTTAATTTTCCTTTTTTTGTCACTACCTTGTTTAATTAAGTTTTGTAGATCATATACTGGAGTTTGAAGATTACATATGCTAATTTTCATTTACATAGATATCACTCTACGATACAAATTACTCGTCCACGTACTCGTAAACTAATATTAGCCAAATATACTATCTTGAAGCATCCTTAAATTGTCACATATCCTTGCATACGTACACCCACTTACATAGGATGATGATTAGGGATGGCAACGGGTCGGACTTGGACCGAATTATACATAATCCAACTCCGACCCTACAAGAAGTCGGATTTTAAATGTGAGTCCGACTCCGACATTCGACTCCGAAAATACGAGTCCGATCCACTACAAGAAAAACTGGATTTAGCGACTGACCTAATCGGTCGCTAAAACAGGTAATCGGTCGCTAAATTGAGTTAGCGACCGTTGGAGACCAATTTATGGTTGGTCGCTAAAAGGCTAGTCGCAAAATGATATTAGCGACTGATTTTGGGTTAGTCGCTAGTTTTGCGACTGATTAGCGACTACTTAGCGACTAACTCATAAGAGACCAACTAGGAGGTGGAGACTACATTTCGCGACTGACGCATGCATATTAGCGACTACCGCAGTAGTCGCAAAATACCAAAAAGAAAAAAAAAAGAAAAAGAAATCAACAATAAAAAAATTGTTGTTGATTTCATTCAAATTAATATATATATAAAGGAGGAACTTTTCGGGAGCATAGGGAGCTCCTCAAGATTTCGAGGCCATAGAGTGCGCCACGTAGGATTGCCATGTCATTAATTATTATTTTTATTTTTTACAAAAATAGAGTTCTACAAAAATTTAAATACGTATAAGGAGTTTTGGATAAGCGAAAATTAGAGTTTGATTTTGAATTAACAACCCAAATAATTATATTATGTAAATTGCGTATAACTTTTGCTACGTAATTCGGGATATTATAATTTTTGTACCATTGGATAGTGCTCGAAATATACTTCGAAATAAGATCCATCTACTTAAATTTAAATATTATAAAAAATAGAGTCTTTCATATATTTAAATACCTAAAAGTAGTTTTGGATAGGGAAAATTAGAGTTTCATTTTGAATAAACAACCTAAATTATTATATTATGTAAATTGTGTATAAATTTTGCTACCTAATTCAAAACATTATAATTCGTCTACCATTGGAGAGTGCTTGAAATATGCTTCAAAGTAAGATCCATTTACAATATAGGGTCACAAATCATGAAAATATTTAAAGAATAGAGTTTTACATAGATTTAAATGCATATAAGGAGCTTTTGATAAGCGAAAATTAGAGTTTGGTTTTGAATTAACAACCTAAATTATTATATTATCTAAATTGTGTATAATAATTTTTGTACCATTGGATAGTGCTCTAAATATGCTTTGAAATAAGATCAATTTACAATATAGTTCTACAACTTATGAAATATAATAAAATAAACAACAATGTAAAATTGATAGTCTGACTTTAAATAAAAAATCTAAACTATTATACAATGTAAATTGATTATAACTTTTGTTACATAATTCGCAATAGTATAGTTTTTTTTTACCGTCAGAGAGTGCTCGAAATATGCTTTGAAATAAGATCTATATACAATATTGTTTTACAACTTATGAAAATGTATTTATTTAGATGAACAATAACATATTATTTATTCTTTATTTTAAATATATAAAAATAGTGTATTATACCTGACAATACTAATTATGTCTTTAAGAATCATACTTTTAAAAATTGAGTTATATAAAGATAAAAAATTCATATCCATAGTTTTGAACCTATAGCATTCCATGATGGCATTACATAAAGAATCAAATGAAAGTTTGTCATCGAGATTGCAGAGGTATTATGTAATTAACTAATTATTTTATTCCTATAATATTTATTGCATACATAATTATTTATGTTTTTTTCCATATATGTATATCTAAGATCTTATTCTTTTCTCCATGAACTTAATTCTACTAAAACTATTTGGAAATCAAAATTCGCGTTTCTAGACTGTTTAAGGTCACGGATCATAAAAAAGGGGGAAGTTTGATAAGTCTTGATATGGTCATGATTGATGAAGAGGTATTTTTTTCTCTCTTAAATAGTATTTTCAATTATTAATAGAGGTTAGTTTACATTTAATTAATTTTATTCATGAAACTATCATTATGATCTTCTTTTTTGCCTTTTCATCTTCCATTCTATATGCGTTAGTGTTTATGTGCTATATTTAAAGTTGAAATTATGGCTGACACTCATGTTTTTCACTATTCTTTCTGTTCTGCATCTATTAAATTATTACCCTCGCTCCACTTTCTTAAATTATCATTCGGGTATTATTCATGTTAAAACTGTGTTAATTATTGTTAGTCATACCTATTATTAGGATACCATTTAATAATAGAGTTAGTTACAATATTTAATTGGATATTAAAAATTATAAAATTTATATATCGTAATAACAAATCTAGAAATTATAGTATAATGACAAATACTTCCCTGTTCTTTTTCTACTACAACAATTGGTGTGGGCATGGTTTTTAAGGAAATAAAAAATGGGTGATTTAGCATAAAGGTACCCCTTTAGTTAACTAGAGTAGTGGATAAATAATCCTTAATAAAGTAAACGCAACTTTATGAGGCAATTTAGATAATTAATGAGGGTTTTATTAACATCAAATAAGGCAATATTGTCAACAATAGTTGTTTTTGTTTTACCAAAAGTGAAATAGTTCCAAAAGATGAAACTACCCAAAGCGGTAATTGTTGTAATAGAAAAGGAATGGAGAAAGTTATAAATACAATAGTGTTGAAAAATTTCATTTCACAGCAACAAAAAATTGACAATGATATTAACAAAAAAAATTACAAAAAGATCAAATAAGCAACAACCCGTGCAACGCACGAGCTTCAAAACTAGTTAATAATATAGTGCAACTTACTTGATTATGCTACCAATTAATAGTACCAATATTACTTAACAAGAATCATAATTTTATAAATAAATAACATAGAAATTTCGTCAATCAAATATAAATTACAAAACGGTCAAATTCTACTATATACAAATTAAGTATTACATATTCACAAGTGTAAGTAAAAATAACCGACTTAAAATCCTAACATCCGACTCCGACTCTGATCCGACTTAAAATCCTAGCATCCGACTCCGATCCGATCCGACTTTTTTTTTTTGCCCCATTTTTTAATGGAAAAATCTTCTGTAATACAAATAATCTAATTATTACTATTTTTTAATAATTATATGGAAATCATATATAGTACAAATAATCTAAACATTACTATTATTTTTAACAATTATTTTTTCAATGGAAGAATTTTAAATAATACAATTGCCTTAAAGTCATAGTCAGATTATACATACATAATACATTAATAGAAATAAAAAAAGAATTAATTGCCTTAAAGTCGGAGTCGGATCCAGATGTCGGATTTTTTTATGGATAAGACTCCTACCCTCCTCCGACTCGAAGTCAGACTTTTTAACCGGAGTCAGATTCGGATTATTTTTTTGTCGGAGTCGACTTGGATTTTTTCCTTCGGACCAGAGCGTACTGGGGTCGGATCTGGACTAGATTATCATCCCTAGTGATGATGCAGGGGTGATGAGTAGTAGAGAAATATGTTAAAAAGTGTATTGTTCTAAATTACATTATCAAATTCTTGATTATGACTTTAAATGGGACAATGGTCATTAAAAAGTCAATTAATTTGATATGGAGAGAAAATTTATTAAAATTATATTGTCCAAACAATTTCTTTGAAAATTGTAATTGTGTTACTTAAACCTTTGTTAAGCGGGTACGAAAAGTTCTTAAGCAAGGTTTGAAAGGGTTGGGTAGTGCGTACTTGGTTTCATATTTCGTTATGATGTTAGGAGTCTGGCGAAACTAAGTAACATCTAGGTTAACAAAATCACTTAGCTAGCCTAGTAACACTTTAGGTATGGCATGGCTTATAATTGACGTGTAATTCTGTAAGTATGTCGTAACTCTAGCTACGTACTGTCTAATAAGAAAATGTTTGAAGAGAAAAATAGGCTGGACATTGGCATCATGATGAAGTTCTTTGAAAACAAAGGATATAGGACACAGAAATGTAACAACTTTTTACCAGTTTCTAGACTTGGCACTTAGCATAGCGTGTTATACCAAACAAGAATTTGTGGAGTTCTGAATTTGAGAGTTATAGTTTCGTCTATAAGTAAAGCATTCCACAATTGGATAATTTGGAGTCAAAGTAGCTTCAACACTGTACAGTTAGTGTCGTATCTATCTATGTCAATCTATAAATACTTAACAGAGGTTTTTTATATTTTTGGGTGAGAATGACATACTGTGGACTGTGGTGTGCAGAATTTGGTGTGAACCATGTTTCAAACCTTACCTAATCCTATGTATTACGTAGTCCATTATTTAGTCACTAACATCGTTTAATTCCTTCTAGTTTCTAACAATTAATTATTCAATATATTATTGTTATAATAAGATGATATATATTACTGAAGATATGGTAAATGAGAACAAATATTATATGGATAACAAATTTGAACGAAAAAAGAAGAGATAACTAAAAATATCATTTAAATCACTATTTGGAACTCATTTCATATGTTTGTTTTTTTCATAAAGAATTTTAAAATCGACAAACTCCAAATTGTAACATTTGTTCTTGACTTTTTCAGTAAATAAGGGTTATAATTATGATACATTTTCTTTTAGATCTTTATCCTTGGAGGAGGGAGACATGAGAACTGTTACATTTGCATTAACTTGTCATGCAAAGACAATCAATACAAGTCTCACTTTTTCCATACTTGAATAAAAAGGCAAGTAGGGGTCCGTCTTACTGAATACGTCAATAAAACTTTGGACCTACTCACCAAAAACAAAAGCTAAACAAACATCCAAGGCAGCGTGCGTGGCCTCACTGCATCCCTTATTTCATATTAATACAGTAAGAATAATTACATAGACATCTTAATCCATAACAAACTCTTTAATATATCCTTTATTTTGATATATCCATTATTATATATAGAAAATCAAATCACAAAATCGTAATAAAAATTATAAGACACTCCTATTTTTATAAAGCCCTTTTTTATACAACTTCCCTTCTAATATGGAAGAGTTCACAAGTGATATTCAGAAAGTACTTAAACCTACAGCTGCTTTCTCACATCTGAACTCAAATATGGAACTATTTACCAGTTTCTCTGAATTGAATCAGCCATTGAGTTCTCATGTACTAGATTATTTCTCAAGCAATAACATTATAAACAATGCAGACACTGCTCAACCACTGAACTCGAATGAGCAGCTCGAGTTTGATCTCGTCGAAGATAGTGCAATTCATCATAGCTTACTCTGCATTTCTGATCAAACACATGCTACCGCCATACAATTATCTTCTGAGTTCGGAAGTGAGACTGGTCCCAACAATCGGATAGATGAAAATAATGTACTTCCTGCTTTTTTTTGGCTCAAGTTAAGGTTACCGTGCGAAACTGCCTTAAGGTTCGAACCCAACAATAGCCGTTGAGCATGTATATGGAATGGAAGAGATCGCGTGCGATATGCCAATTAGTGGTTATATGGACTTTATAGTCTGTAAATCGCTAACTGAGTTAGCAGTTTTGGACTGTGTTGCACACGATCTCGACCCTTGACTTCCATGATGCTACAGAGGCTTTTGTAGTTTACAACACAAGGGTGATTGTCACCACAAGGATGGTTCTCACAAAAACCTAATGCGGTGTTCATATTTGTTTTTTCTCATAGTATTAATTCAGAGAGAAACTAAGTGAAATACAGCTGTACTTTTCTTTCTCTTTCAAATGGTTGATTGTCATTAAATATGTTAATTTACAGAGTACGACAGGGAAAAAGAGGAAGAGAAAAGCTGAAGTGGAAGTGGAGAAGCCAAAAGACGTAATTCATGTAAGAGCTAAAAGAGGGCAAGCTACTGACAGCCATAGTCTAGCAGAAAGAGTGAGTTTTGAATCAAAGTGTGTTATTGTCATTTTTTGTAGGAACAATTGACCCTAGCAGTCTCAATTATGCTCCTCTTCTTTAAACAATTAATTCAAATACTCCTAAACATGTTTTAAGTGATAGAGGATTGTTTTGAGACATTCCTGAAGTTAGAATTATTCCTAGTCGAATTGTTTAGAGGAGAGGGAATATAACTGGAACCGCTGGTGTGAATATTTCCGTTCTATGAAATAGTTCATATATATATATATATATAGAAGTGAGTTCATATGAGAATGCATACTTACCTGAGAAATGAGAATGGATTTTACACGCTATAACTCTAAGAGTAAGTCTTACGTGGACCTGGTCCAAAACCACTTATTTAACATAGTGACCATTTAGCTCCATATAGTAACCTTTTCAAATTTTAAGTTATACTATACAGTTACTATCTACCATAGTGATTGTTTTCTTCAATATAGTAACTCTTTCTCACATTAGTTTATTATGATGAAATTTTCACTTTGTGACATAGTAACCTTTTTTTTTTCATAGTCAAACTTCATAATTTATATCTATTCATCTTTTATATTTATTTTTTTATATAGTGATCCTTTTTTTTCATAAATCACATAAATTAGCATTAGGTCCACACTAATTTAGTGTGGACCAAGTCCATATAAGTTTTTTACTAACTCTAATGAACAAGTGATATACTCTAATGAAAAAGTGATGTAACTCCAAAAAAAACCAAAAATTAGTAAAAAAATTTGAAAAAAAAAAAAAAAATTTTTGGCTCGAAATTTTTTCGGGGGTATAACTCTAATGAATAAGTGTTGTAACTCTAATCCAATCATGTGGTTAAGATTCATTCTCATTTCTCATGTAAGGAGCATTCTCATGTGATCCCGCTTCTATATATATATATATATATATATATATATATATATGTGTGTGTATTTTTTTCTTGTCCAATAACAAAAGGGGGCTTGAAATAGGTTAGAAGGGAAAGAATAAACGAGAAGCTGAAGGTGTTGCAAGATTTGGTTCCTGGGTGTTACAAGGTAAGCGCATGAACTCTTGTGTTTAACTTGTTTACATAAATGTCGAATTCGGGTAACGTTGATCCCTTTACACTTTGTTAAATGCAGACGATGGGAATGGCTGTTATGTTAGATGTAATTATCAACTATGTACGATCTTTACAGAATCAAATCGAGGTTAGATTAAGAGTGTAATTCATTATTCGTTATAATTTATGGACTGAATTAGAGTGTTGATATTTTTCTCTATATTTTTTTTATCTTCGCTACTTATTTTTGCACAGTCTTCTATGTAAATTTTTGACCGTTAATATCTCTAAATAGGCATTAGCTATAGTAAAAAATTATGAATGTTGATTATAAGAGTTTAGAAATACTCCTTGAGGAGTGCTTTGTATTGACTTTAGTATATATATGATGATACAAGGTAAGTATGGCAAATATACAATACTATAATTACAAAGCTAAATAAGGACAAATATTATTTTCATAATATTCTGTCTAACACACCCCCTCAGTCTGAACGGGAGAAGGACGGACGGTTAGACTGGAGCGGAAATCCATGAATAACGGAAGTGGTAGGCCTTTAGTGAAGATATCAGCATATTGAAACGAAGAAGGCACATGAAGAACGCGAATATGACCAAGTGCCACTTTTTCCCGAACAAAATGGATGTCCATTTCCACATGTTTGGTGCGTTGATGCTGCACCGGATTATGGGACATGTACACTGCACTAATATTGTCACAATAAACAACAGTGGCCTTCCGCAAGGGACAATGCAATTCAAGAAGAAGGTTTCGAATCCAAGAAGTTTCGGCAACCACATTGGCCACCCCACGATACTCGGCTTCAGCACTGGAGCGAGAGAGGGTAGCCTGTCGTTTTGACGACCAAGAGATCAAATTATCACCAAGAAAAATACAGAACCCAGACGTGGAACGACGAGTATCCGGGCATCCACCCCAATCAGCATCAGTATAAGAGACAAGACCAGAAGCAGGAGTAGAAGAGAAATACATCCCATAGTCAAGAGTACCTTTAATGTATCGCAGGACACGTTTGAGAGCATGAAAATGAGGTTCTCGAGGGTCGTGCATAAATAAGCACACTTGTTGAACCGCATAGGAGATGTCAGGTCTTGTGAAGGTAAGCTACTGAAGAGCACCAGCAAGTTGACGATAAAGAGAAGGGTCATCAATTTGCTTACCACCACTAGCACTAAGCTTGGACTTGGTGTCCACAGGGGTAGTGGCTGACTTACAAGAAGACATATTTGCCCGAGCAAGAATTTCCTGAGCATATTTCCGTTGACACAGAAACATATTGTCATTTGTTCTGGTAACTGAAATACCAAGAAATATGACAGAGGACCCAAATCTTTCATGGCAAATTCACTACTGAGAAGAGAGATGACACGTTCCCTGAGAGAATCAGATGAACAAGCAAGAATAATATCATCAACATATAATAAAAGATATGTTGTATCTGCACTTCTGTGGAAAATGAATAAAGAAGGATCACTTTTGCTATTCACGAACCCAAGAGATAGAATATAACCCGCAAATCTTTGATACCAAGCTCGCGGAGCTTGCTTAAGACCATAAATAGACCGGCGAAGAAGACATACATGTTTGGGTTTAGTGGGGTCTACAAACCCTGCCGGTTGATGCATATAAACAGTTTCCGACAAATGACCATGTAAAAATGCATTTTTGACGTCAAGTTGATGAATAGACCAATTTCGAGAAACGGCCAAACTCAGAACTGTACGAATCGTGGTCGGTCTCACAACTGGACTGAAAGTCTCATCACAATCCACACCAATCTCTTGTCCCTTACCATTAGCAACCAACCGTGCCTTATACCTTTCAAAAGTCCCATCAGATTTCTCTTTATATCGGAAAATCCACATACATAGAATAACATTGGCATTAGGAGGCCGAGGCACCAAATCCCATGTATGAGTATCAATCATGGCATTATACTCGTCACACATAGCACGATACCAGTTAGGGTCCTGAAGGGCATAAAGGTGAGAGCGAGGAAGAGGAGATATTTGAGGCGAAGAAGTGGAGAGGAGAACATAGTCATTATATTTGGAGGTGGGTTTTACAATCCCGTGTTTCGCACGAGTTTGCATAGGAGGGGACAAATGGGAAGCAGTGTTAGGGTGTGTGCTAAAGGAGGCATTTGTGGACTGATTTGCTAGTGGGCTTGAAGACAAGGGAGTAGTGGAAACACACGGATCAGGAGAGGGGGATCTTGGTGGGCTGCTGGGTACCTGGGCCGAATTTGTGAGGAGTGGAGGATGAGCAGCAGGGAGAAGCGTTGAAGATGTTGGAGTGTGGGCCAAAGTTTCGGGCGCTATAGAGGATGAAGATGAGGAAGTGGGCGCTGAAGGTGGGTTGTGGGTCGTGTTTGGGGAGCTACTCATAGAGTGGATCAGGAGAGGAGAAATGGGCTCATAGCTAGAGTCAAAAAAATTATAATCATCAAGACAAGGAGTGTAATGAGTAGAATAAGGGAATTTAGTTTCGTCAAAAATGACATGCCGGGAAATTATAACTTTCTTACTAGTAATGTCGAAGCAGCGATAGCTACGATGAGAGGTAGGATACCCAAGAAAGATACATGGGGTAGAACGAGGGCTCATTTTATGCGAAGAAGTGGCACTCAGGTTGGGGTAACAAAGACAACCAAAAGTGCGGAGATGAGTGTAGGAGGGAGATTTATTGTAGAGAATATGCACCGGAGTAAGGAAGTTAAGAAGTTTAGTTGGACGAATATTGAGAAGATAGACGGCCATGTACAAAGATTCGACCCAAAAGGAAGGAGGAAGATAAGCATGGAAGAGCAAGGAGCGACAAATGTTATTAATGGTCCGAATCATGCGTTCGGCCTTGCCGTTTTGAGGGGAGGTATGAGGACACGAGTGTCGCCATATCATGCCATTTTTTTGAGAGAAGAGAGTAAAATTGTCATTATCATACTCTTTACCGTTGTCACATTGCAAAGCTTTAATGGAAAGGCCAAATTGAGTTTTGACATAAGCATGAAAAGTGACAAAGGTAGAAAACACACTCGATTTAGATTTGAGAGGAAAAACCCATAGATAATGAGAATAATCATCAAGAAACAATAAGTAGTATCGAAATCCAGTATGACTATTGAGAGGATAAGTATATAAATCAGTGTGAATAATATCAAACGGTGCATAAGTTTTATTATGAGAAATAAGAAAGGGAAGACGACAATGTTTGCCTAATTGACAACCATAACAAACTGAAGGGTTAGTCCCTTTATTACATGAAATGGAATTATTAGTCCTAAGAAAATGAAGAACATTATCTCTGGGATGCCCCAAACGATTATGCCAGATGTCCGGGGAGAGAGCAACAAGAGCAGAGGAAGGAGATGATGTAGTTGAAGGAGACACAGGATAGAGATTCCCAACACTATTGCACCTCGTCAATATGAGCCCCGTCCGTAGGTCCTTCACAGAAAAACCAAAGGGATCAAATTCAACAGATACAAAATTATCGGAAGTGAATTGACGAACGGAGATGAGATTTTTAATTATTTTAGGAGCATAGAGAATATTTTTGAGAGTGAGAGGGGGAAAAGGTTTAGGAAGAGTGGTCGTGCCCGAACCTTTAACTGGTATTTTTGTGCCATCACCAACCATGATATGAGTATTTAAATTATGCCAATCAACAAGAGAAGAAGGATACCTGAATTATTATTCATGAGATGGGACGAGGCACCCGTATCCATATACCAATTCGGGTCCGGAGCTTGAAGAGACAAAGTGTTGAAGAAAGCAGGAAGTTCTGTCGGTTGATACCCACTGTTAGCAGCTAACAACGCTTGATTGGGCTGTTGTTGGGGTCGTGGAATAGAGCCCAAAATTCCAGATTGTGGTGCTGGGCCACGCCATTGAGTATGCTGGGGATTTGAAGGAAAAGGACAAGGTGGAAATCCCCATGTAGGAGACCAATAACCGGCCCATTGTGGATAAAAATTGCCATTGTATTGCTGGCTCGTTGACTGATGAATTTGTCCACTGCCATGCTGCCCAGTTTTACCACCACGACCACCATTCTTTTTCCCTTTATAATTTTTATAGCCACGGTTGTTGTTGTTACGGCTACCACTACCATACCCCTGTTGGTGGGCATTAAAATTTGATGAGTTTGACGAGTTGTTCTCACCCGCAAGAAGAACGGTAGAAGTGGATTCAGTTTTGTTGTTCTTTTCACGACTAACGCGATCTAATTCGAGCATAGAACAAGCTTTATCAAAAGATGGGAGAGGAACAGATTGTTGTATGAGAGTGGCAACCATAGCATAATCTTTAGTGAGTTTCCCTGCCAATTGAAGAACTAAGCGTTCCTCGGAAATAGGATGCTCCATGGCAGCTAATTGAGTAGAGATTGTCTTTAGAGTTTGACAATACTCATCCAAGGAAGAAAATTGTTCCAAGTGTATGGTACCAAACTGATTTTCAAGATGTACAACACGCGTACCTTTGTTATCTTGAAATATATTACGAAGACGAGTCCAAGCAATCATGGCCGTAGCTTTTTCGTCAAGGATCTTATAGAGAAGATCGGTAGAAATAGTACCATATAGCCATTGGAGAACTATTGCATCAAGTCGATCCCATAAGTCTGCATCAATATCCTTTGGTTTCTTGACGGCCGGATCGATGTGATCCAAGACGTTGTAGACTTTAGCGGTGTTACGGAAGAGCGTGGCCCATGGAGTATACTGGACTTTGTCAATATCCAAAATTAAGGGAACCAAGGTTTTGATGTTGGTGACTGTGAGAGCCGGATGATAAGTAGGGGAAGGAGTAACGGGATCGCCGGCCACCGAGTCGCCTGCCATGCAGGATGCTGGCTTTGAAAAATAAAAACTAAATAAATGAAGATGGTGAGAAGAAGAAGACAGAACAGGTGTAGGGTTTGGTTTGGCGTGATACCGTATAAGAGTTTAGAAATACTCCTTGAGGAGTGCTTTGTATTGACTTTAGTATATATATGATGATACAAGGTAAGTATGGTAATGATATTCATATTCTTAAATTACATAACTACAGAAATTTAACAACTCACATGAGTATGTTTTTCCGTATATAATAATCATCACACGTATGGTCAAAATTTACTAACTTTAATTAAAATATTCAAAATAAGAAAGATAAAAAAATATACAAACAATACTAATCAGTCTTATTACACAATAACTTTTTGCCCTGGATCAGTTTCTTTCCATGAAGCTTTCAGCAGCAAGTATGTTCTATGATTTCAACTCTCCTGAGGCCGAGGCAATCGAGACTCTGCAGGTAAATCTTGTGTCTTCGTTAAAGAAAATTATGTATCTTCAGTATAGTAATACCAAAATTCAAAGGAAAACGTGGGACCTCATGATTTAGGAATTTCTCTAACAGTAAAATTATAATTTTCATGCATTTGCAAATCTGTGCGTAATCATATTTTTGACATGACAGGAATCATATATTTGACTTAAAGAGTGTTTTGTTAAGATGATAAATCAATAATACAAAAACTTAAATGTACCCAGTGCACACTAACTTAGTGACTACTGTGCACCGTGGTGATAATTAATACTAACTTCATATTAGTGAGTTTTACATAGATATAGTGAACTTGTATACAATATAGTATATTTTATTAACGGAAAACATATAGTGAAATTATATAATATATGGTGGAGGATTTAATTTTACTGTTTTAACATACAGGAAGATGTATAGTATATATTGTGACATGTGTTTTAACATATAGAAAGATGTAGTGAGTGTCTGAATGATAGAGTGAGCTTCTGCGTGTTGAGATCCTCTAGAGTTTCAAATAACTCTACACGGTAGAGTTCATTAAATATCAGTCGTTGATTAAGAAATCAAAGGCTTGTATTTTCTTTCCCAAAGATCCCCCCTATTTTTCCCCCAAATATCCTGTCCATATCTTTTCCTTTCGCACTAATCATAATCCCTTGAATTTATAATATATGGTTAGGATTCAACTCTACTTTGTAGAGTTTTCATAAAACTCTAGAGGATCTGGACCCAGTTTCTGCTTGATATATAGTGTGTGTCTGAATTATATAGTGGATTGTTCATAAATGATGTAGTTTCTACATGATATACTTTGTTTCTAAATAATATGGTGAGTTTCTTCACGATATAATGAGTTTCTGAATGATATAGTGGATTGTTTAGAAATGATGTAGATCTGCATGATATAATATTTTTCTGAATGATGTAGTTAGTTTCTGCATGAAGTAATGGGTTTTGCATGATATAGTGGATTGTTCAGAAATGATACGTGCTTTTGGCCTGATGCACACTAATGTTAACATGTACCGGGTTCACGCAAGTCATATAACATTTTGATGAAAAATTATGTTTCCCATTTTGGAAAACAACGTTTCCTTATGGATGTTTGGATTGGGGTAATGGAAATATAGTTCAGATCATGGAGATGAATTTAGATTAAGAGATGATGCAAATAATGTAAGAAAGATAGATCGAAGGAAGAACTATTAACCTCAAAATGAGGCTCATAAATAGGGGAGAAAGTTATCCGGATAGAAACCAAAATCCAATCCAATCCAATCTGAATTAGTAATTTTGATTGGACCCGAACTATGTTCGGATTGTATCCGGATTAAGTTTTTTTCAAAAAGCGAATTTCGGATTTGATTGGATTGGATTGAGAGTAATTCGATCCAAAATAACCGAATAGTAAAGAGGTCCTAATTTTTTTTTTTATGGTTGGGCTTAATTGATTTTTTTTTTTATTTAAAAAAAGCCCAAATGGTCCAACAACCCTTCCCTTCCTCTAAAAGTTAAAATCTTAACTTGCTATTGTAAAGTTGAACCTGCTATATAGTTGAACATGTTTGTTATGCTGTTGTTGAATCTTCTGTTGTAATGAATTATGAGTTTGTAATGTATAATTAGTTGTTATTAGTTGATTAATGAAATTTTATGGAATTGTATATGAATTACTTTTGCTATCGAACATTTTATTTTGAGGCTCGCGGCAAATTGAATTCATAGAAAAACCGAGTTTAAAAAAATTAAATTGGATAACTTAAATCGGGTTCAATCTAGTGTCTGAATGTTTGAATCGAATTGGTTTAGGTCTAAGGCTATGTTTGGGAACATAAGATGAAATAGAGCTGAAACTGATAAGGTAGCTGAAAAGAGCTGAACTGATAAGGTAGCTGAAAATTTCAGCACCTTAAATTGAGATGCTATATTTGATAGCAACTCAATTTCAGTCAATTTTTTTAGCTTAAATAAAATTTAAGCTCTTACCCGAAACACGACTATTTATTTTAAATGACTTAAACATTTAGCACCTACTCATTTAAGGTGACTTAAATGTGTTGCCAAACAGAGCCTAAATCTAAACCATACACATAACTTTCACCCCTAGTCTTAGATTACTCTATGGGTGGTGGGTAACTTTTACTCTCATAATAGTTTGTCCCCTCCTTGTACAATCAATACATATCTTCATCTTCCATCACCTCCATCCATCTTTGTTTTCTTGTTTTTCTTATTTACCCTCAATCTATGCTCGAGGCCAATTAAGGGTGAATCATAGTATTCTCGAGTTATTTTCTAAAGTAAGGAATACTACATTTTCCTCTCTATTCCTTAGATTACTATGTGTTCTTGCATCTATCACTTCCTTTTTTTTCATTTTCAGACTATGGTTATATTTTCCGTTAGAAAATGAATTTAACGGAAAAAATATTTTCAACTGAGAAAATTTTCCATTCAACAAAATAGAGTTTTGCTGTTGTTTATCAACTCTTATTTATGCTAGTATGAGTATATTCTTATACTCTTATAGTGTGTGTGCAGTCGTCAAATTACTAATGATAATATCAATATTAACCATTGTAATAATAGCAATGTTATATTAATAATGTAATTATATTATTGCAGAGGACAACAATCCCTTGTGATGCTCAGGAGACGGAGAGATTGGCAAAAGAAGCGTATGGAGGGATGCTTCCTAAGCTTCATTCATCATGGCCCTTTTGACTGCGTCCTATATGTTTTATAAGCTCAAACATGACCTCAAAATCTCAGAATTTTACCTTTTACTTCACTGGTTTTGTTTTTAAGATTTTCTGAATAAATCCTTTTCGCTTTTGATTAATCTTAACAAGTATATATAGCATATATACAGTCCTATTGAACCATACAAGTTTGACTAACTTGCGAGGAAAAGAAAAAAAAGGACCGAGTCTGATACCATAATTACACTTAGTAATCTTAAAGCTTAATTTGTTACTAATTACTATCATACAAGGCAATGATAATATATATGATCTTTCTGTATTTTTCCTGGTAATTGGATAAGAATACTTATCATATTTCTATTATATATCAGAAAATTACAAAAGTATCACTATTTTTTTACCTCTTTATAATCATTTGTAGTCAATATCATGCAAAATTTAGTTGGGTTTTATGATGAGTTTTAGACGATGTAATATGTCCAAAGACAAGTAGCATCGTCTTTTTTGCTGGCAATAAGTGATAATGTACAGTTTTAGAGCCGAAAGGAGCTAGCCTGTGCTATATTATTGAAGGAAAAGACAGATTTTTGAAATAAATAAGAGAAATCTCTTTCAGAAGCAAGGACCCAGGTTCTGGAAAAGACACATATATAATGTCTTATATCTTGACAAGTCTTGCAAAATTTGGATGCACCTCGCTCATAAAAGAACCTTACATAGGTGAAGACACATAGAATAAGACCTATTTGTTGGTTTAATTGACTGATTTCAAAATATTAGCTCCTTATAATTGGGAGCAAGACGTTAGTGGGTCTTAGGATTCTTAGTTATATAAAGCAGTTAGTGTGTTAGTGGAGTTAATTGTGGGATCATTGTTGACCCACGTTGCTTGTTAGTTGCTTCTTTATTGCCACTTAGTTTTAATGTTAGTAATTATATGTGCCTATATAAAGGCTTTGTTATTTCAATTATTAATGAGAAACTACAACATTTTATCTCTATCGTTCTTCATTGCTTCTCATCTTTAAAATTCTTCATGGTATCAGAGCTCCAGGTTAGATCCGGGAAAGGGAAAGAGATGAAGCAAAAAAAAAAAAAAAAAAAAAAAAAAGGAGAGATAGAGTGAGAAAGAGAGTATAAAAAAAATTGAGTAAAAAGAAACAAGCAATGCAGCTTGATTTCATTGTTTGTGAGCAATTTTTTTTTTGTTTGAGTGAAATTTTTTGTGTTTAACCATGGAAGTAGGTTGTGTGTGATGTGTTGATGGGTTCCCTTTTAGCCCATGAACATGGATTTTAATCCTGTGGAAAAGAGGGTAAAAATTGTTTGAGGTAAAGATCAAGTAATCTTTACGAATGTGGAAGTCAGATAAGCAGCAATCTGATAATGTGGAAGTCGTAGTCAACGCAGAGACGGTTTCCGAAATTAAAGTAGTGGACGTAGTCAATTTGCAAGGCAACGTCAAAATGAGTTTATGGAGAGAAGTGCTCTATTGAGTGAAGGTTGGTGATAATGTGCATCAACAAATTAAATTATGGTGTTGGTGATAATGAGCATCAACAAAAGAGGTATGTGGTGAGAAGTGCATCACAAAATGTGATAAATAATTCACTTGTTTATGGAGAGAGGAGCTCCATGAATTGAAGATTAAGAACAACAACAAACAATGTTGGTGTGTGCAAGTATTATGGCAACGGTAATGTTCGAGGAAGCAGTTGATCAAGTCTATGGCAATGTGTTGTGTTGTGAAGTTTAGGAACAGTTTAGTTATCATTAAAAATCCTAAGATTTTGAATCAAAGGGGAGTGTTGGTTTAATTGACTGATTCAAAATATTAGTTCCTTATAATTGGGAGCAAGACGTTAATGGGTCTTAGGATTCTTAGTTATATAAAGCAGTTAGTGTGTTAGTGGAGTTAATTGTGGGATCATTGTTGACCCACGTTGCTTGTTAGTTGCTTCTTTATTGCCACTTAGTTTTAATGTTAGTAATTATATGTGCCTATATAAAGGCTTTGTTATTTCAGTTATTAATGAGAAACTACAACATTTTATCTCTATCGTTCTTCATTGCTTCTCCTCTTTTAAATTCTTCACTATTCGTTACCACCTGGAAAAGACGTTGATACTGTGGATTTACGACCTTCAATTATGTAAATGAGTCTCTGGGAAAGCAAAAAGTATTGTCACATTCGCACTGATTTACATGAACTTAAGGATGAGACAACATGTACGGAATAATTCCAATTTCAATTAGACAAGTAACAATTAGTTTACACGAGAAAAATATTGTCACTACAGTCTACAGTATAGTTCGATCTCCAGTCCAGTATAGATCTGCAGAGAACAATTGGTAAACAACTATGCCTTTTTAATAAATTTAATTTGGCTTAACACGACTAAAGAAACCCACGTCGGAGGAGAGTTTGACTATATACAAGTTTTGCAGTGGAGTAGTCCACTAATCTTATAGGTTAGCTATTCTCTCTATATGTCTTCAATGTGGGACAACTAGTCCCAAGTCACATGCGGATTATACTCTTAACAATATTCTTACTAATTAACATCATATATTTACCTTTTCCCATTCCGTCCACCTCGCCATCGGTCCACCCCTTCACACCCGAAACCTCACTTGCATGCTCCATACTCACCCACCACTTGAACCACCAACACCATTGAAACAACAACCTCCACCTGATTATTCACCATCATGGCATTGGGACGATTACATTCTAACAAATTACCCAACTTAAGGATCTTCTTGATTGAACAAGGGATTAATTTAGGTCGTACTTTCCCTAAGATCAAATAAAAGTCTTAACTATCCACCTAAGCTAGTCAAGTATTAAGTAATGGTCTAACCACAAGGATCGTAGGTCTAACAAAGGTTGAGTCAATAAGAGTAAGCTAAGTCGAATCGATGTGTTTGGTGCGTTGATGTTGGACATCATTAGGACAAGTATGCTGCAGAGTTATTATCACAAAAGATAAAAGTAGCCTTCCGTAGAGGACAATGAAGGTCGAAAGAAGATTGTAGAGCCAACATGTTTTGGGCAACGACATTAGCGACGACTCTGTATTCCTCTTTGCTAATGAAGCTTGGAGAGAGTAGTTTGCCGTTTAGTAGACCAGGAGATGATATTATCACCCAATAAGATACAATACTCAGAAGTAGAGCGACGTCTGTCTGGACATTCGCCCCAATCTTCATCAGTGTAGGAGATTTTCCGAGTGGCACAGATGGGTATTGTAGGCACATAATCGTGTCTCCCCATTTAAGGGCCCAATGATAAAACATACCACGGTCTTAATTGGTCCGACACAAGGGTCGAGCAATTCGAAGAGCCAAAGCTATTTTAAAAAGTGTTAAACCATATTTTAATGATCCAAAGTCGTATTTTGGGCCCAATTCTTTGAAAAGCCTATTTAATTATTCATTGATAATTAATTGTTTTATTCAAATAAAATAAATATTTTTAAAGATATTTTTGACATTAAAATCGGATTTTATCCCGTAAAATCAGATTTCCGAAGTTAAAAGATAAAAATATTTAAAACACGTTTTTATCAAAAATTGTTAGAACGTGTCAAAAGCAAGACGGTACACTGAGCGCACCAACGTGCGCCCGAGCGCACGTGTCATGCCACGTAGACCTGTGTGTCACACAGAGTCGTGCGCCGAGCACACTTCTCTATGCGATGCACAGGCTGTTAATTTTATCTTTTTCAAATTGGGTGCCACATGGGCACTGATCATTGGTCATGCAGCGTCAGGCGCACCAATGTGCGCCTGACACGTGTGATTGTGACTCACACAGCCACCTGTGCTTGGCACAGTTGGCGCGTGAAGCGCAATTTCAATTTTCCTATAAATACTCTTCAATTTTCCGGATTTTAAAACAGTTTTTTCATACATTAATACTTCGACTTCGACACTTACGAACACCTTACGAACTTTTACAAAATCTCTACCAAAACTCATACTTTCCAAATACAAACACATCCAAATCTACATACTTTCCGACATACATACACGTTCAGATTTTTAGGCTTCACGATTTCTTCTCCCGAAGGTTGTCAATCTCTCAACCCCAAGTCATGGTATTATCCTGAGGGTCCTTGAATCAATTTATTATGTTTTTATATTACTAACGATTTCCTTCATAATGTAGATCTTTAATATAAAAATTGCTCTTTTGTATATTCTAACCTTTTATTTCTCTTTCTTTTTATTTTCATATATTACTGCATGCTGGCCTGATGGTTCTATGCATGATTTTTATCACCCACATGTTATTTTTGCTAATCAAGAACTAAAGAATTGTTATAACATTAATCAGATAGTTTGGACAACCTGTAGGTTCCTTGTAATTTTGATTGGATAATAATATGTCACTAAAAACATAGTCTTTTATGTGTTTCCTGAACCAACCTATGCTAATATTTTTAGGGTGCATAAAAATATTATTTGGTTATTCTATTGCATAAAAATTGCTATGAATCGTATTAAGTAGAGCAATGGGCGAACGTGGTTCATTATGACCGTGTTCGTACCCTCACCTCCGAATTCAATCTATAGTTCATTGACCATCTATGGAGCCAGGATGGGGAAATCTACATTGGATAAATCTCTAATTTGTCCCTACGATTTCCCAATATCCAATTAGGTTTATGAGTCTTCCTTGAAAGACTTGTTGGCGACTTCGAAAACATTTTCTATAGAACTTTAACAATAGGGTAGTCAAATACGCGCTCACACTGCGTAGGCGAAATAAAAACACGCCTACAGGTATAAATGCAGGACATGATCAAGGGTGCCCTTAATGTATCTGATGACGCGCATAAGATCATTAACATGAGGGTCTATCCATGCATGCATGAATAAGCAAACTTGCTGCACAGCATAACAATATCAGGGCTTGTGAAAGTAAGGTACTGGAGGACCTCGACAAGGCTCCGGTAGAGAGAGGGAGATCCTGAATGGGGAAGCTTGCATATGCGCTCAACTTTGATAGACAGTCAACGGGAGTGGAATCGGGTTTGCAATTAGTTATAATAGCTTAGTGAATTATCTTTTTCGCATACTTGTGCTGGCTTAGAAACATACTTTTTGGGGTGCCTGTCACAGAAATACCCAAGTAGTAGCTCAAAGGCCCAAATCCGTCATGGCATACTCTAATTTTGATAATGAAGTAATATTGGATTTGAGCTTTTGAGAAGAAGCTGTCAGAACAATATCATCCACATAAAGTAATAAATATAGTAGAAGTACCTTGGGGGAAGATGAAAAGAGAATTATTACTAGTGATGCACACAAAATCGAGCTGGAGAAGGTAGTTGGCGAAACGTTGATACCAAGCTTGAGGAGCCTATTTCAAGCCATAGAGAGCTTTTCGCAATAAGCAAACGTGGTGAGGATAGTGAATCCCCAGATAATACTCAAAAGGGGGGGTGAATTTAGTATGTGAGTTGATTGACAATTTTTTCTTCAATTTGATATGTTAATGGAAATCAGACCGCTGAGAGAATTGATCTATTGTATGCAGCGGAATAAATAAACACGCAGATTTAACGAGGTTCGGCTCAACATAAGCCTACGTTCTCTACTACTCTAATGACTCTTATTAATCAACATATATGAATAAAAATGATTACACTCAATCAAAGTCTCAACCTATAAAGAAGATGATTTCCCAATAGTTAACTAATGTTCAATGAAGTGATTCCCCGAACCACTTCCCCAACCACACTGCACACTAGTAGGTAGTTCAATACAAAGAAGTTCCCCCTAAAACTGTGCTTCTAAAAAGCTTTACTACTGTGCTTATCTCAACTGTGTGTTTTAGGGTTTGTATAAGGTGCAAGAAGCTTTTTGTTAAATTAGAATTTTTCTCGGGAAATGCTCAATGAATTTCATGCGATGCTGCCTGCTTAAGTAGGCCTTGAGTTGTAAAATTGGAATTATCCATATACGGAAATATATTTCCCTAAATTGTTTCACAATTTTTTGGCAAATATATTCCCTTTGACTTTATTCTAATTTCTCATAATTAAATCAATTGGATAATATGTTATTACAACTCATACTTAAACAACAATATATATACACGTAAAGTCCACCTTCCAAAGCAGATTTTAGTAAAGTATTCTGATAGAATCTTTCCGAAAATAATTTTAGGACTTGAAATTCAAAACGTAGTACAGGGAAATGATCTGGCAATGATCTCAGAACAGTTTACTAACTATAAGGAATTGTATGTTCTAACATCAAGTTTGCAACCGATATCACAACATACATTCTATAACTTCTTTACACATTCAACAACACACCCCAAACTAGTTTAAGACTTACATAACATTATATCATAGGAAAAATTGACGCTATAGGGCTCAACTATGAGCGGTTTTCTTTAATAGATCCCAACTATCAATAATCCAGTGGAGGTCCTAGCTTTAGGGAGCATTGTCTTGTATTGGACCTAGATGACTTATGACTTGGTGAGTAGGTAAACTGATTTTTTTTATTTCTTAAATCTTTGTTCTCTCTTTCCTTCCAACTGTCATTCTTCTTCACTCTCGTCTGGTCAGAACAATACCCACCAAATGGTGACCCAACCATGGCCAACCAGATGCTCAATTACTAAACATAAGGACATAATTCAAATAAATTTCCATTTCAATTTCACACAACATTTCAACTATAAACCATTAAACCCCTTTCTCCAAATTTCTTTTTACAAACCCATCAATATTTTAGGGATATTATGCAAAAGAAATCAACACAGACATTCTATCAAACACTTAGCAAACATGGATGAACGTCAATGATAAACGCATAAAACCCAGAAAATTCAACAAACCCATTACATTTCTAACCATTCTGAATTCGAGTAACAATACATAATAGCTCAAATTTGACAAAATAAATTAAAGTACTTGTTTTTGAAGCAGACATGATCCTTCTTGGTCCCAACCCATCAGCTTGTAATGTATCAATCAAAGTCTTCGCCGGCCCGACTATCTGCCGATGCGAACGAAGACAATGTACTTGAGCAGGAGGAAGAAGTTCATGATTATGCTCTTTAATAAACCCACTAACAACCCATTTCCCATACTCTTGAATTTTTACAGACAACATTGCTTTACACCCAACTCTAGTCACTCCTCTTGGACGTTTAATCTCCCTATCTTTCGTCGTCTTTTCGTTCAAATTACGAAACCCTTCTTTCGCACAAATGAAGGAACGTTGAATGATTGCGCCGTCTCTTCGAGAACAACGCGACGAGCTCACTCATGTGCTGAACTCGATTATTCGAGCGTATGAGTTGTAGAATGATTTTGCGGCTTCTTCTAACTCGAATTCCATCCCGTCGTAGGGTTCTAAGTCTAAGAATTCCACATTTCCCACTTCAATGGCGGATGAAGAACAAGGTGGTGGTGTTGTTGTGTTGAAGAATGGAGTTTCTGTGAGTTCGATTTCGTCGATTTCAATGGCGTCGTCAGAAATTGTAGCTTCATGCCCTAATTCTATATCGAAATTGATGACCTCGTTCTCCATTTTTTGTGAATTAAAGGGACATCAATTGAATTGGAAAAGGAAATTGGTGTTAGGGTTTCTGCGATTTTTCATCGGAAGAGAGAAAAAGTTATTCCCTTTTTCTCAAATTCAGGGTTTTAGAGGGGAGATTAGAGAGTCGACAATGGAGATATTATTGAATTTGAATTCTTTGTGTTGTTGGGATTTCCAAGTTTGAGATGAGTAGATGAGAGAGAATGGGTGGGTACATAATTCTGGGTAAAGCGTGAAGGAGGAGAGGGGTAGAGGAAGATGAGAGAGTAGCTAGGTAAAACAAATGGGTGGGGTGGATTTAAAGTCACGTGACCTCATTAATCTGAAGTAGCAGGTTAAGTGACCTGCTAAGCTCACTAATAAATGAGTCACACAACAATTGGGTCTGCCACTGGATTATTGATAGTTGGGACCTATTAAAGAAAACCGCTCATAGTTGAGCCCTATAGAGTCAATTTTTCCTATATCATTAAGACCTTATTACACATGACTTCACTTGATGAACTTCAGAGCATTCTTTAACGTGAGCCTTTTTCTATCCATTTGTTGCAAAAACATGGTCAGAATTACACATGCATATATCATAGAAAAATACAGCAAAGGATCAGTTTGTCATCATTCAAAACATAAGCTTAAGATCCCAACAAATTCCCCCTTTTTTATGATGACAAACAAATGAATTTTCCCTTCAACCAAACATCAAATGGGTAGGAAAAACTTAAGAATTTTCAATCACAAGGAACTTATCAACTAGCAAGCATTTTTCTATTAGAAAACATTCCTTTTCTCAAGGAATACAATATGTATCTGCAAGCAACATACTTAGAGAGTATGACAAAACTTCTTTTCAGCCTTGGACACACGAGCATCCAACCACTTTTGCAGTTCCCTAAAGGCATTGCACAACTGAGTGACTGAATTAAGCACTTGTTGCATCATACAATTATGTTCACTTATATGCTTCACTAGAGACAAGGTAGATGGAAGACCCACAGTACTGGTATCAACACTGGTTTTACAAGCACCAATCTCTTTCACGTCCTTCATCTTCAACACACCATCAGCAAATGTCATTCCCTTCTGACCTAACATCTTATTTGAGAAGGTTGACATCTTCCCAAACTTATATCTGCTTTTTCTTAAAACCAGGGTAAACCAACCTCCACACGGTAATCCATAACCAGCCTTCTCCAAACATCCAACCATATGAGCCAACATTAATGCAGCGAAGTAAAACTGGATACGTTCAAGCAAGCAATAAGTAACAACCGAGTCCATTATCATGCAGTGAATCCTACCCTGACCCCTTGGCAGCACAATTTTTTATGCCACAGTGTGTAACACCCTCAACAATGGGTCCTTTAGTTGACTGACAAGATAACCATCCTTGTCAATAGGGGGACCAGTAACCAACCGCTCCTTAAGCAGTGATTCCCCTGATGACAGGCCCATTATCCTTGGAATAAATTGTCATTCCTTCTCTAGGCACACCTAGTGCCTTAGCCAAATCAGACTTAGATATCATAAGAACATAACCATCAACCACAATTTTAATAGAACCATCAGTCTTACCAAGCAAAATCTTATAAAACTCGACCATAGTATGTTCATAAACATTCAAACTTTTAGCAAATAAACCCAACCACTTCTAAAAACCCAACATTTCTTTCAATTCAGACAAAAACCCTGGATTCAACCAACCACTAGGACAAATAAACCCATGGCGTATGATACTTTCACTCAAATCATACACAGGTTCATCAGAAGAAGCAATTGATTTACCTTTCTTAGCCTTTTCCAGATCAGATGGAAGAACGTTAATCAGCATTCACTAGTAGAATATAACCCTATTGATGCTTTAAATTGCGGCGGTTTTCGCTATACGCAGCAATAGAACACGTGAGAAGAAAAAAAAATAGTGTTGAAAATAACCTATTGTTGCGGTTTCTCATAAAAACCTCAGCAATATATTAAAATATAATTTTTTACTTAATCTATTGTTGCAGTTTCTATAAGAAACCGCAGCAATAGGTCTCGCAATATATTAAAATATAATTTTTTACTTAATCTATTGTTGCAGTTTCTATAAGAAACCGCAACAATAGGTCTTGTTATATTATTAAAGCGCACTAGGGTTCTCATTTTTCACCCATTCTCACTCTCATGTTTGTCCGCCGTTTAACTCATCCTCCCTCACTTAGTCACTCGCATCTCTCATCCTCTTCCTCTCTCACATCTCTCATCTACTCATCTGAATCTACACTCGCATCCTCATCTCTCATCTTCTCACCCTCATATCCTCTGTCTTCATCTCTCGTCTTCTCGCAGACGCTCACCAAGGCACCACCATCTTCAGACGCTCACATCCCCTCATCTCTTCTCATCCTCGCAGTCTCCGCCATCGCCATGTTCAGACTCCGTCTCCCCATCGCCTTTAGACTCTGCTCAGAAACCGCCAAGTTCAACTTCGTCTTCGCCACGGTCAATTTCGTCTCCGCCTCCTTCAACCCCGCCTTATACATGCCGTTTTCAACCTCAGCTTTGTTTTTTAATTGCACAATTTCAATTTGTTTTTTACGGATAGTTTCAATTTGTTAGTTTTGTTTTCTTAATTTTTTTTTATGTTTTAGTTTTCGATCTGATGTTAGTGGTTATGGTGGTATTTTATCTTTTTGTATGTATTCATTTTTATGTTTTGGAATGAATGTGATGATAGTTTCATCTTTTGGAACAAAAATTCATAAACATGAATATGCAAAGCTGCATTAGTTTTACTTTCATTTTTGGATTCAGTGGATTCAACGGATGGAGTCTCTAGTGTATGTGAATAGTTTGATATCTCAAACTTTTTAATATTTTGCAAAAAAAAAAATTAAAAAAATTAAAAACTCTATATATTGCTGCTGTTTTAGGGTAAAATCGCAATAATACCTATTTAAGCTTCCCATGAGCGACCTATTGTTGTGATTTCTCTAAAAGCCCGTTATAATAAATTAAAAGCGGTTTTGTAACCACAGCAATAGATTCAAAACCTATTGTTGCGCCTTGATTTGCGGTAGTGCGAAAACCGCAGCAATAGGCCACTTAAAAATCGCAACAAGATACAATTATTCTACTAGTGATCTTTTTTTTCTTGTCCTTCATTTTCTCCAAGACCTCTTCCAAGGGTTCCTCATCTCCTGTTTCCTCCTCCACAGATTTCTCAGCAGGGGCACTCTTCTTTTGTTTAGAAGAGAAAACAAGGGTTTTAGGTTTAGGAGAAGGGGATTTGGTAGGTTTGGTTTTACCAGATTTTCCAACATTGGTCTTCTGAACCACCTCCTTTGCAATTCTTGTAATTTCTTTGTTTGATCCAACTGATGTTTCAGGTTGAACAAACAACTTAGATTTTCTGTTCACTTTCTTCTCTCATTCTTTTGACGGAGAAGGTTATGAAGCCTCAATAGCAAGAGGAAGCTTGGATTCTTATTTCTTTGGTTCCTCTTCATCAGTGTGAAGAAAGGAAACTGGTTCAGATTTCTCAGGTTCATCATTCACTTCAGGGCCAGAACGAGAAGGTGGTTTTTGTCGAGAGGGAGTAGGTTCTTTTGGCTTTTTCTTTTGAAAAAGAGTTTTTGTGCTGGATTTTTAAATTAAGTAGCAGTGTTTTTTTTTTGTGGAGCTTCAACTACTTCGTCAACAATTTCTTTTGTTGGCTTCTTCTTCTCCAAAGATGGAGACCTGGTCACAAGAGATTCGTCACCCATTTCTTTGTGCTAACGCATACTTCTTCTTTTAGACATGATTGAGAACAAGTGAGAGCAAATGAAATTGAATTCTTCTTCGTGAAAAAATATCAAGAATATAGAGAATTTGAGAGTTAGAGAGAGAATTATATGAGAAAGAAAAACGAAATTTAGTGAGAGTGAAGTGCGATAAAGTGCCGACTGTTTTAGCATCGAATAGATATGAAGTGATAAAAAATCTTTTAGAATAATATAGAAGCCACTTGCAACGGTTATGATTTAGGCAATAAAGATCATGGAAAATATGGAATTAATAACCGTCATTTAGGCAAGTCAAGAACCGTCTCCTTCAGTTGCCATAATCAAATGCAACTGTCAAATCCAATAATTGTTCTGCCCTAAGAGATTATTTCCAATAATTAATTTTTTCAAAAATTTTGAATTTTTAATAAACTAACTGTCTCAAAGATCTGGTCTCCAGGTGGTCTGTTACTGGTCTAAGCAAAATATCGATTAAGACACCAACACTTGGCAACTTAGAGAATTAATAATCAGAACAACATCTAATAAGAACTTTGTGAGTCCTTAACAAGAAAGTTTGTAGTGCCAAATAGTCATACAGTTGTATACACTACACATGATCAATTAACTAACCAAAAGGGAAAAGTAAATATTAGACAATTTGTCATCTAATCTTGAATAACCATAAGAGAGTACGAAACTTGACAAACACTTTCCTAGACAAGGTTATTGTAAAAATGTCTGTCAATTGATCAACATTACTTTTTCCACATTGTCTCTGAGAAAATGATGCCTTATCTCAATATGCTTGGTCTTTGAATGCTGAATAGGATTTTAAGCAATGTTAATGGCACTTATGTTATCACAAAGAATAGGAACACTACCAAACTCAATCCCAAAATCCTTAATCTGAGTTTTTATCCACAATAATTTTGCACAGTATAGTGCAACAACAATATACTCAGACTCAGCTGTGGCCGAAGCAACATAATTATCTTTCTTTGACCCCCATGAAATCAAACAAGGCCTAAGAAATGAGCCATACCATAATGTATTTTTTGTGTCCATAATAAAACCTCCAAGTCAGCATCAGCGTAACCGGCCAATTACACAAATACTCTCACCTTTTGGATGCCATAGGCACAAGTCATTTGTGCCATTATGATATATACATATTCTCTTAACAGTCTTGGGATTGGACTCTTTAGGGTTGCTTTGAAATATAACATACAACCCTACAGAGAACACTATATTTGGTCTGCTGGCTGTTAGATAGAGCAATGAGCCAATCATTCCCCTAAATAGCTTGGCTGAAGTAGGAATAGGTGTGTCATAGGATTTGCTAGCTTGCATACCATACCTCTTAATCAATTCCCTGAGGTACATTTTGTTGATGGATCATAATTCCATCATCACCTTGTTTAATTTGCAAACCTAAGAAGAAACCAAGTTCTCCCATAATGCTCATTTCAAATTCACTTTTCACAAGAACTGCAAACTCATCACACAAGGTAGAGGTAGTAGCACCAAACAATATATGTCATCAACATACACTTGGACCACTAACAGATCTGTTCCCTTAGTTTTCAAGAACAAAGTTTTGCCAAATCAACCTATCTAGTACACATTACCAACGAGAAAATTAGAGAATATCTCATACTAGGCTCTGGGTGCTTGTTTCAAGCCATAAAGAGCTTTGTCCAATATGCAAATGTGATTTGGAAATTCAATGTTCTCAAAACCAGGAAGTTGCTCAACATACACATCCTCTTTCAAATAGCCAATAAGAGAGGTCGTCTTAACATCTAATTGAAAAAGATTCATATTACAATGAGCAGCAAAAGCGCAATTAAAATTCTAATTGCTTCAAGTCTAGCTACTGGAGCAAAGGTTTCTTCATAATCAATTCCTTCCTGCTAATTAAACCCTTGAACCACTTGCCTGGCATTATTTCTAACTATAATTCGTGAGTCATCCAATTTATTTTTGAAAACCCATTTAGTTCTTATGGCTGATTTATACTTAGTTATAGGTTCAAGGTGTCAAACTTGACTCCTCTCAAACTGATAATTCAGTTCATCCAGCATAACTAGAACCCAATAAGGATCAGTCAAAGCTACTTTATAGTCAGTTGTTTAAATATTTGATAAGAAAGAGTAAAGAGTATAAAAGTTTTGCAAAGATTTCCTTGTTTGTGCACCCTTTGAAATGTCACTAATGATGAAATCAGTAGGGTGTGAAGATTTGTACTTCAAGGATTTGTTGAAATCAAACTTATTTTGAGCTAATTCTTTCTCCTTATTTGAACCACTCTCTGTACTGGTTCCCCATGAGTTAATTTGGAGTAAGAACAAATAGAGATAAAGGATGAGGAATTTAGAAACAAAAGAAATGGTGGGAAATTTAGGGATGGAGGACTCAAGAAACATAAAACAAAATTGTCAGCACCAATCTAGTTCAAAGGGCAAGCCGAAAATAGTAGAGGCAGGAAGCCGAAAATAATAGAGTTTGTACTAATGTTGTTCGAGCTCACTATACACCAGCGGCGTTTATGGATTTAATGCAGCATTACTTTAAGTTTCAAGAGCATCTGAGAGAGGTGTTAGGGATATCGAGGAAGGAAAAACTATATGCAAAGTTGAGTAAGTGTGATTTCTAGTTGGAAAAAGTAATGTTTGTGGATCATATTGTAACTGAGGATGGAATAGCGATGGATCCCGAGAAAATTAAGGTGGTTAGAAATGGCCTATACCAACTACTGTTGAGGAAGTCAGGAGTTTCCTTGATCTTACTGAATATTGCAGAAGGTTTGTGGAGAATTTCTCGCTGATAGCACTGTCGATTACAAATCTGCTTAAGAAAAGTACAAGGTTTAGGGTGCGTACTAATGCAAAATCAGAGAGTTATAGCCTATGCTCAAAGGTAATTAAAGCCCCACGAGAACAACTATCCGATGCATGATTTAGAGTTGGCAGCAATTATTTTTGCTTCGGAATTATGGAGACATTATCTGTATAGTGTCACTTATAAGGGTGACTCTAATCATAAGTAGAGCTGACAATTACATATTGATGAGTGGATTATCCACACACTCACCCCAGATACATGGGTGAAAACCCGCAATGAGGTGGGTGACGGGCAGGTGGCGGGTAGAGTGGGTGGCAAGGTAAATCGAAGATGGATGAGATTTTTTTGACCCATCACCCACTCCATCCATCCACCCACATGTATATGTGTGTATATATGTATATATATGTATATATATATATATATATATGTATTCTTATTAATATATATTTTTGGTATGTATTAAGAATTGGCAATTGATATTTAGTCACTTTGGTCCACCCGTCCCATCTCTGACCCCATTGACAACCCTAATCATAAGAGCCTAGAGTATATCTTCACACCATAAGTAATGAATATGAGACAGCTGAGGTGGTTGGAATTGCTCAAAGATTACGACATAGATATTCAATACAATCCGGGGAAAGTGAATAAAGTAGATGATACTCTGAGTAAAAGAACCTGCGGAGAGTTAAATTTTGTGATCTCAGTACCAGCGAAGTTGTACAAAGAGTTGGTAAAATTGCATTTGCAGGTGGTTAAGAAGGGAAGTGTACAAGGAGGATTGAATGCCTTTGTGATCCAACCATCCCTCTTTGAGGAGACGCGAGGCAAGCAGATGCAAGATGGTTTCATCAAGGAGTAGTTAAGGTCGAAGATCGAAAGGAATGAGATAACAGACTTTTAAGTGCATGCTGATGGGAGTGTACGGATAAATGGAAGATAGTGCTTCGCTTGTGATATGGAGTTGAGGAATAGAATTCTGAAGGAGGAGCATAACAGTGCTTATTCGGTCCATCTGGGCAAGGATAAAATGATTCAAGATGTAAAAAAAATTAGTGGAAAGGGTTAAAGCGAGACGTATCGCGGTTTGTGGTGAGATGTTTAATTTGTCAAAAGGTAAAGTTTTAGCGGAAAAAGATGTCAGGATTGTTGCAGTCATTACCAGTACCAAAGTGGAAATGGGATTCGATCTCCATGGACTTTGTAACAGGATTGCAGCAGTAAAAAGGGAACGATTTTATTTGTGTTGTGTTCGATAAACTGACAAAGACGGTCTGATTCATTTCTATGGGGGTGAAGTGGAGCAAAACGCAATTAGCTGATGCATATATTAGAGAAATTGTTCGGTAGCACGGAGTTCCGGCCACTATCATTTATGACTGAGATACTAGATTTCTGTCACTTTTTTGGGAGAAGCTACAAGAGGCATTAAGGGCCACTCAAAAATTTAGTACAACGTACATTTCATCCGCGACTAGTAGACAAACAGAGCTAGTTATTCTGATTCTAGAAGATATGTTTGGAGTTCGTGTGTCATAAATAGGATTTTCCTATAACAACAATCATCAGTCCAGTATTAGTATGGCCCCATACGAGGCTTTGCATAGGCGTAAGGATCGAACACCCATTTGTTGGGACCATGTAAGCCCCGAAATTCTAGTAGTGCCTGATTTGATTGAAGATACAATGGAGCAAGTAGGGGTGATTCGGGAGAAAATGAAGAGAGCATATGATCGACAGAAGAAGTATGCTGATTTGAGGAGAATAAATTGGAATTTACGGAAGGGGATAAGGTGTTTCTCCGAGTTTTACGTACAAGAGGAGTGAAGAGATTTGGATTGCGTGGTAAATTGAGTATTAAATTCGTAGGGCCATTTGAGATTTTACGAAGAGTCAATGAAGTTGCATATGAGTTAGCCCTACTTGTGTAGTTATCAAAGGTTCATAACCTTTTCCACGTATATAAACTACGAAGTATTTACATGATCCTTCTCATGTGTTATCATACGAACCTCTACACATAGTTGAATCATTAAGTTATGAACAATTTGCAAATACCTATAAAAATTCTAGATAAAACGGAAAAGTATTTGGAACTAGACGATACCTTTGGTTAAGGTACTATGGACCAACCACGGGACAGAAGAGACAACTTGGGAAACGGAGATAGACATGCGAGCGTGATACCTCAATTATTTCAAGATATGTTATATGTTTCAGGACGAAACTTCTTAAACAGAGGTGCAATATAATAGCCATACTTCTTAAGCAAAGATTACTCCAATAAACCAACTTTATTAGCGTTATAATTAGTACAAAACATGTTACGTTATGAGAAATAGTAATTTATGAATAGTTCTTATGTAAATTTTGCCTATGAATTTGAATGTCGTGTGTGATTATACGTCATGAACATTGAGTATCGTCCTGGAATTTTAAGATATAGAGTTATTATCGGTATTGTGTTAAGATACTTTGTAGATTACGATTAAGGGCTAATTAAGCCAAAATACTTTCATGAAGGATTGAAGAGTGATTAAGGATTGGAGAGTGTACTTTTAGTTGTTTTTGGGTATTTAGTTAAGCACTTAAGTGTAATTAAGGACTGAAGAGTGATTAATAGGATAAATAAGGTATTAGGAGCAACAAAAAAATTATGGATTGTTCCTAGAGAGTGAAAGGATGATTTTGCCCTTGTTACTAACCCATAATTACGAGATTGCCATTTTCCATCCTCTATAAATATGGATCAAAGGTTCGTAATTTTTCTTAACTGATTCCACCTCACAAAAGCTCCAAAATCTTTCACTTTCACTCTCTCGCTTGTTTCTGCGTGGTTGTGGCGAGAACCACTACTTCCATTGGCAATTGGTTTCTTACTGAATTTCGCTCTGGGTTTTGCATGCAATATTTTTCCTAAGTTCCCAAGTCTTCCCCCATACTCGACAAGCATTAGAGTTGAGATTTGGAGTTAGGAACACCAAAGAAAGAAAGTAAGGTAAGTTGTAGTTAAATTGTTGCAACCGTTTGTTTTTTTTTGGAGAAAAGCTTAATTAATTTGGGATAATTACTGAATTTTATGCCATGCATATTGTGATTAAGTTACTAAGAAGTTTCTAATGGAGATCTAAGTATGGGTGAAGAAGGGTTTAATTCGTAAACATCGAATTAAGGTACAAAAGGACCACCCCTTTAAACCTTATTCTCTAGCTTAAGTTTTCAGCAATTGATAGTATGTGGAACTTATACATAATTTTTTAGTATGCTATATTGTGTGTGTGTATGGGTGGGGGTGTGTGTGTGTGTGTGTGATGATTTTCAAAGTGTTGCATGTGGAAGTTGGTGATAATTTTAGAAATATAAAAACCGTTGCATGTCAAGTTTTCCTAAATTACTTTAACTCGATTGTTACCATGCTTATACCATGAAAATTGATTGCATTTATGGCCTAAATTCCTATGCTTAAAGTCTAGAATTGTCATGAATTGAACCTAAAGACCAAAACTTACTTTTTTGCACCATCATATCCCATGCATGGCCTAATCTCTAGTGTATAAAATCCCCTAAAAAACCGGTTATGCCTAGCTACCCTTCAAGACATAAAACACGTTGTTTCCTTGGATTGTTATGCAAACTTGAATATCAACTATAAGTTGTATATAGCCATCTACTTATTAATTTATCAAACCCCTAACCATGCATGTGATGTTATGATATAAATTCATTCCTAAATCGCCACCAATTGACCGAAAACCGTGAACCTTGAGGTTGATGATTGTCTATTTGCATGGGAAAACTTTCTCCTATGATTAAGAGTCTTCTTGCGGTAATTTAGAAACCTTCACTCGCATTCTTCTAATCACTGAGATTATAGTCTGGATTTTAGCTATCCAAGAAATGATTTTTGATTTTTAACTTGTCCATTCTGAATGTAAGATATATGATTTGGGTGGTCCATCGAAAGAGAGAACATTGAACGTATGTTTTTGGTAAGGAGTGAGATTTTGTAGAGTAGGAGTTGGCATTCTCTTAATAAGATAAAGACTAGTAAGAATGTCATGAGACCAATATTTAAGTGGCGTGAAAGAATGAGTGAGAAGAGAAAGAGTCGTTTCAACAATGTGAAGGTGACGACGTTTGGCATACCCGTTATGTTCGGGCGTATGAGGTGGGGATGTAAGATTTTGAATGCCATGTTGCGCAAAGTAGGGAGCTACAATCTTATACTCTCCACCATTATCAGAATAATTGTTTTGATGGTAGAGTTGAATCGTTTTTCAACTAAAGTCTTGAATGCAAGAAAGATAGTAAGAGTGTCATTTTGTTCTTCATAGGATAGAGCCAAACATATTTTGTATAGTGATCGACAAAGAGAACATGATAAATATAATTGTCAAAGGAGGGAACAGGGGAGGACAAAAACATCAGTATATAACAACTCTAAAGATGAACTAGAAGTAACACTAGAGATGCCAAAAGGAGGTTTGGACTTTTATTAATTAGACATGAATTACAATGAGAAGGATGAGTACAAGAGATAGATAAGGAGGATTACAAAAAATAAATGGCTATTGACTGGCTTGAATTACATTCTTTTTTGAGCTGTTGATTCCTATCCTCTTGTAAATTAATTAGGCTTTGGATGATGAACTTGGGATTCCTTTCCTTGAGACAAGTGCTAAAGATGCAATTAGCATTGAGAAGGCTTTCTTAACAATGGCTGGTGAAACAAGAAAAAGTGAGTTGGTTGAAATTTTCGTTTGCTCCGTGCTGAATTGACTTGTGTTTAGCTTATGTGCTATGGGATATTCATCAATCGTCGAAGGAGAGAATACAAGTAAAGATATATGTTCAATCTTTGTCTCAGTGTTCTCACTTGTTAAAACATATGAGGATGACCTTAACTTATCTAATATGTGCTACAGGATCTACTACCTTTCATACCAAACAGAAGAGGGGGGGAGCAAAGTTCAATTTTGAAGGTGTTGCTCAAGAGTTAGTCTTTCATTAGTAAGTTTGCTTGCTTTACCAAAATTCTTATTGTAAATGATAAAAAAATAATGTTCACCGTTCTTTACTTTTCTGTCACTCTACTTGCTGTCTCCTATTTTTTTTATCCACCCAATTAACTATTTATGATCTCTGTGCCAACTCAAGATGTGAAGATTATTGAGGGACAGAGTATGTGTTGGTGCATTTTTGCCTTTTTTTTGGTTTTCATAAGGATATCTTATTTTTGCAGACATCGGTGTTGGGTGAGTTTATTTGGACAGCCCATGAGCATGGTTTTGCAAAGTGTTTTTGGATTCAACATGACTGGAAAATTGCGGGATGGTGTCACAGCTACAGACTTGGTGTTGACGGTCAAGTTTGAAGTGAACATATCATTAGGTTCTAGAAACTTCATTTTTAGGACATTGAAAGAAATTGATGCTTTGAGAGAAATTGTTTTGGATATAAATTAAATGTAACAACTATTTTTTTGACATGATGAATAGAGCAAGCATGAACTTTTGTTTAAGAATATTTTGTCACTATTTATATATTGTTTCATAAAAAAAACGCGTATATACAAGGAGCCACAAATACAGGAGCAGTTACAGCATAACGTATGTATATCATAATTTATTCTCATTAAAAAAAACCGTATAATAATTATAAGAAACCGGTTATGGTCAATAACTGGTTTCAAAGGGTAAAGTAAGGAGACTGTTTTTAAGTGAAAACTGGTCTCTTAACCTCTTAACATATTATATTTATGCTTACCTAAGAGACTGGTTTTAGCTATTAGCTGGTCTCTCAAATAAATAAAAGAAACCAGGCATCATAACAGGTCTCCTAACCTAGGACATCTGTGAGATGGAGACTGGTTGTAATATGGTCTCCTATGCCGTTTTCAACCGTTTTCCTAGGCCTTTTTTGTAGTAGTTAAGTCGATCCATTCCCGGGTTCGATCGCCCGTGGACATTTTTTTGCTGGGTTTGCACAAGTCGTATTTGGGTTTCATATACACTTGGGTTGAGTCAAATTTGCTCGGGTTGAATCGCTTATAACCTTAGTTCGATCATTGTGAAGCATCGAGTTCATTTGCTATTGAACATCAATTCGATTTTGGTTAAACTTCAGATTGTGTCGTTTATATCATGTTGTTAACTTCCTTATCAACTAACTATCACTTATCAAATAGTTTTAAGATCGAGTTACTATATATTGACTAGTATAGAGGTTCTAATAAACATACTATACATTGACTACTATTGACTCTTCATATGTTTTAATATTATAACCAACGACAATAATAACGAGTAGACGATCAATTCCATGGTTTATATAAATGACTCTATATTTATAAGCATTATGATAGATTTATAAGTTTGTAAATAGCTATAATAATAATAATAATAATAATAATAATAATAATAATAATAATAACAACAACAACAACAACAACAACAACAACAATAATAATAATAATAACAGTAATAGTAACATTAACAAGTAATAGTAACATTAACAATGCTAACAATAACAATAACAATACAAATAGGAACAGGTTTACTAACAATAAGAATAATAATATAAATACTAACAGTTTTAGTAGAAACAATGCTAATAATAGAAACAATAATAAGAAACTATTTTATCAATATGTTTAAACATTTGAGTAGGACATTAGTATCAAAATAATTGTAAAACCACTCTAACACTCTATTGATTATAAATTAGTATAACGACTCTTGAATATAATATATTCAATGATTTTATAGATATAGAACAATAATTGAATTTTAAATGATTTTGTGGGGTTTAGTCATCCAACTAGGTTGGTTTGAAAAATTGGATCAAATAAGGCATATCTTATTTTATCTGGTTAACATGAATTATAGTTGAATTCGAGTGGTCATAAACAAATCGGGTTGAACCGGGTATTTACTGGATCTAGTCGGATTGGGTTAATATCTGGTTGGGTTACGGTCATGTTCGGGTTTAAATGCAGGTACGTGTGATCAGGTCAGAATATGATCTTGCCAAGTGCAGATTTGGGTGATCTCAGGGCAAGTTTCGGTTAGGTCTGGGGGACTGACCCTCATAGGTCGAACCAGGTTCAAGTCGATTCGGTATCAGGTTGACCCATCGATCATGTCCGTTTCTAACACCACTACTCTAAGGGAAGCAGTAGACAAAGTAAAGACTATTTCAATCAACTTTTTTTTTTTTAAAAAAAAGGTGGGTCACATGACCCGCCATGACATTAACTATATTACCCACTGAATACACAGGTTATAAGTGAGTTTTAAAATAATCTCAATACATGATTATAAAATTTTTTAATCACAAATTAATATTCGCCATCATGATTTTAGGAGAAACTTTCTAAAAACTTCAATTAATAAAACAAAAAACTTATCGTGCAGTTTACACGGGTAATTAGACCAGATTTTGGCTCGACGCATTTGAACCAAAACCAATATGATCTAATGTCTTGAATCGTGACCTAAATCTACGTACTCAAATTAGACGAAAACCAACCCAACAGACCTGAAATTACCCAAACCGTTGTCACTCGACTACCGAATCGAATAATGCGGTTGCTAGGTCTAACCTAATGGTAATTTAGAGGTTATACAAATGACCTTTACCAAAGCAACAACGTAGATTCATGGACCCGAAATTACCCAATCCAAATATCAACGAACGTGTACAAACCAACTTGAACCAACCCAATCCAACCCAGTCCAACCCAACTCAGCCCAACCGGAACGTGCTTCAGTCTGGAACTCAACTCTGTAGTTGGTTGGTAAAGAGAAAGTTAGGGGCATTTTGGTATTTTCACACAAAAAGACAAAAAACTTACCCCTAACTTTGGTACCAACTTATACTAAAGTTCAGTTTAATTGGTACAACTACCAATACCAAAATAACTCCTATTTTGATACCTAAGTGTAATTGAACTTTGGTATCAACTTTGAGTTTTAGTACTAGTTATACTTACTTTGGTATCAAATTTGAGCTTTGGTATCAATAATTCTAAAATTTTGGTACCTCCATATACCAAAGCTCGAGAGGCCAAAATTTTAAGTATCAAATTTGAGTTTTGGTATCAGTAATACTCTTGCTTTGATACCTCCCAGTACCAAAATCAGAGGCCAAAATGCTGGCCTGGTTGGTAAAGCAGTTGACCTGTAATAAAATTTGAAGCTACAATGAAATCAAAGATATTACACACTGCACAAGTGCACATTAGTGCACAACTATAGTGTTACTATACCTACAAGTTCACAATAATCACATAATGCTACAAACACTTTCCACCTTCTCGCCGACGCACCTGGCGCTGGCGTTCGTCCCACCTACCGAGGCTACCTTGCTCCATATTCTCCGCCCATCTCGTCCACACGCTCCATCTCTATGTCAGCCGTTCAACTTCAACAGTTGGCGCCTCGTTTACCCGCTTCATCGGCGCTCAAATCTTCCCGCCTGCTCTGCCAATGCGCCTCCATTTGATCTTAGAAGTGGCAAAGGGTAATTCCACTGCTCATTTTTTTTTCTCTTCGGTTTTGGTGACTAAATTAATCTGGGTAGTCTATATTATCTCGTTTTATGTTAATTTTACCGTTGTGGAATTCCAACTGTGTTAAAAAGTAGCTCTTTTTTTGTGTGTAAATTAGCGAATAAGCGTAGTGATATAGATGAGATTCGGTTCTGGTATCTTTACCAAATAAGCTAGATGAGCTCATCTAAAAAGTAGTTCTGTGATTTGGGATATGTTTATTCTTCACAATTCACGTTATCTTTTTGAAAAATTTCACTCAAACTGCAAATTTATGAATTAAGAGATAGGAGCAATCTGTGTTTGGATCATGCCATTTTAACAATTGGGCATTAGTATGAGGTCTTTTGGGAAGGAGTCCAAAAACAAATCCGTGCGGATTTGGCCTACAACTCACAAGATCATACTAATGGTGGAGCTACAGGTGAACTCGTTGGCCCAATAGTATTTTTGATCGATTTCGTCAAATCGCATAGCAGTGCTTTGATGGGAATTATGATCGGTTGTTATGATGTTTGTTTCTTTGAATTTTGTAAAATTCTAAAGCATTATGTGTTATTTCTTTTAGTTTTGGACATTCTTGTGTAAGTATCTCAATATTAATTTAAGTTTTGAGTGTAACTTTCTTTTTTCATACATACTTTTAGAAACTAAATTTTGTGTATGCAACTTCATATTTGTCCAACTGACATGGTGATTATTCTGCTTTTTTTTTCAGAATGAAAGGTTTTGTGGAGATTGAATTGAAAGTACGTGATTATGAATTGGATCAATATGGTGTTGTCAACAATGCTGTCTATGCAAGTTATTGCCAACATGGTTGGTATTGAAGTCATTTCATACTCTTAGAAACTAGACTATATGCTTTGCTCTAAGTCTTTAGTTAGACTCTTTCTTGCGCCCTGCTATTGATATTGCTTTTACAGTATCAATGATGCTCTCTAACGGGTGCTCTTCAGTCTCTATGGTCCTTTTGATATTGCTTTCTTGTGAATTACTCTAACAGTAAATGGTATGTAATTTGTAAGGAAAATCCCCTACTTATTACCATGGTACTGGAATCCTATCCCCCAAACATGTGATTTTCTTGATATTAACCACTTGCTCTGATTGAATTGATCAGAACAAACAAAGGTAAGAACAAAAATAGCATCACTGATTTTAATGAACGAACATCAACTAAAAGCTACAAAGTGACCTGTGTTTGGCTGAAAGCAATATGTGCTAAATTTATCACTCACAGCCAGGTTCTTATCGAGTTTAGACGAAATAAAAGTGTGCAGGGAAAAATGTTTGAAAGTACTTGTGGATCACAATGGTTACTTGAAGTTACTTGCCAGCAAAGTAAAAGCAAAGATCAGATCAACAATATCCACTTAAAATTGGCAAAATTACTTGTGTAGCAAGTGAAAGTCATGAAAAACTATCATAGGAGAGAAGCTGAGTATAACACATACTGCCAACAATAGAAAATGAAATTCAGACAATTTTTTTTGTGCTTTAGGGTTCCAAAGCTGAGACTAGATTGACCAATTGGGGAAGTATTACTTTCAAATTGTAATAATGTCCATTTTAAAGCATTCAGTAGAATTGGTAATATCGATGCAGGGTTGTGATTCCATGATTCGTACAATATTGTACTCAACTCTGTGCGTATAATATTGTAGTGGATCACAAATTTCAGAAATATGTGAATGAAGAAAAAGAGGAGAATTTGGGGAAAATGATAGTTGATTGAAATTTGATGCAATTATATCATCCAATGATGGGTTACAACCCCAGGCCTTTGAGTGGCTGGACACTCTAAGTAAACAAAGTAAAACAGAACTCAATTAATTTATGCTTATCTGTCATTCTCATTGATTACATCTATATATAGATATTATTCTCCCTTTCTCTACTCTAACTACTCAACTTATTCCCGAAGATACTTCCTAACAAATTTGTATTGGCATTTCGTATAGTACCCCTCCATCTTGGTCGGTCTATTACACTCGGATCTCTGATTTATGTCATTTTACTCTTTAAAAAGCATCTGAAACGTTATAGTGTGCACTTAAAAGCCAAATGTTACACGAAATTTTCATTATAACCATAATTGGCCATGTTATCTGCTCGACAATACAACATGAGTAATGATTATGCATGAATGGATACTTCATTGTCCTTCAAGATGCACTAAAGGTCATGAAACGTTGCCGTGGGTGAAGTATTGCTCTACTGTAGCATGTATGTGGCTGTCATATACATAACCCATAGATTTAACGGGAGTTAGCCTCCAATTGAACAGATTGTGTTCCAGGCGTAAGTTCAAATGACCAAGTGTCGATAAACATGCCAAAGTGTCAAGTCCTTAACAAGGTACGAGAACTTGCGCATTTTGGGTAATGTGAGAATGCAGTCCTCACTATAATGGATTGCTGCGATGCTTTGGGAATTGCTCTACTTGCTATGTTTGAATCTGTAACATCATAGGGAGATTTTCAATGCACACTTGCATTAAAACTCTTTTTGGTTCAAGGAAAAGTGAGAACAGATTGCTGTTATCTATGATATGTGGTCACTGGTCATGTAAGTGTTATTCTCAATGTCTTGATGAAGCTCATTTTCCATTTGCGATTTTCTAAAACTGAGGTCAAGTTTCTTCTCAACTTTGACTTTTGACTTTGCTAAGGGCCAGAAAAAAAAAGACCAGGTTTGGAGTTGGATAGGCTCAAGACAAAACAGAAGGTACAACATAAAAGCTTCTGGATACATTTTTTCTGTATAAAGCTTTTAATCACTCTTGTTTTTGTCAAGAAAGTAATGAATTCCTTGGAGTAACATTTTTGGTATTGTGAGAACTTGTGCATCTTATGTAATCTTTTGTAATGGAAAGTAACTAAGGATGGGGATAGTAGAGATGTGTTTGAGTGTTGGGCTTTTATGAAAGATCATATTAGGAAGATGGGGGTAGCATAGATGCACATGTTGGGATGGTTGTGTAGGAACACATTAAGAGATAGAATTCGAAAAGAGGATGTTCAAATGAGGGTTGGAGTTGCTGATAGTGAGAGTAAGATAAGAGAGAACCGGTTATAGTGGTTCAGGCATGTTACACGTCGTTTAGAGGATGCATCGGTTAGGATAGTTGAAGGTTGTGCAACGGAGTCTGTGTCCATGTAGTAGCAGTCTTCTCTTGAAATGAAAGGATACCTATGGATCCTAGCTAGCACTGGTGGTGATAGCAGCAGCTTTATAAACTGTTGAGTTTTGCAGTGGATCCTAGTGATCCTCGCCCTCCTCCATATTGTTATGGTACCATGACACCCAATTGTTTTCTTAAGCTTATGACCGTCTATAAATGAATCCTTATTGGGAGATTTTAGAAACATTTGAGGGAGGCCGAAGATGACATGGATGCAGGGCATTAGAAATCATATGAAGAACATGTAGCACGTGATAGAAGAGAAGCACAGGATCTGTGCAGACTGCCATCAGAGATAAAATCTTGACTCATGCACCTAACCCCATTTTTTAAGGAATTAAAGCTGTGACAGTGTTAGTTGCTATTATGCAAAGTAACTAAGAACACTGCAATTAAGGGTCAATTGGAAAAGACCCTCTATTATCGTACGGGTAAAACTGCATCCATTCAAGCCTCCACACCGAGTGTAGGAGCTTTAAAATTGGTCTATTGGCATAAATAGTGATGTCGATGATGTTGATATTCTTATCTTCGACCAGCTATCTATGGAAATTTTTACAGGGACCTTCTTCTCTTTGTTCAAATATAATAATTATACTTTTAGGTACAGGTATTTTTGGTGAGTTCAGTTAGCAAATACTGTTGAGTATTGACGATAGACATGTGAAAAAGTTAATGGATACTGGATACTGTTCATTCTCATCATTATTTCTCAATTTGTGAATGTATCCAATGTTAAATCTATTTTGTCTCTTGTAGTCTATTGATAAAGTTGTTTATCTTCCTATCCAGCACGTCATGAGCTTTTAGAAAGCATTGGTCTTAGTGCTGAGGCAGTTGCTCGCAGTGGTGATGCACTTGCATTGTCAGAATTGTCTCTCAAATTCCTTGCGCCTCTTAGGGTATGCCTTCAACATGTGCTAGCAAGAGTTTCCAATTTTACAGCATATTGCCATTATTCATTTGTCCTTTGTTTTTGTTCAGTCATTGTTGTCATGAATCCCATCAGTGATGAACTTTTAAGCAAACTGTGCTTACATGTAAACTCAGAACATTGAAGGCCAAAGGTGAATGCTTAGGACCCAGGATAGTAACATTATGATTGGTGATGGAAAAACATTCTAATTTGTTTGGCCTAGCTAGTTTGGCAAATTAACGTGATGAATTGGAGATTCAACAATATTGAAAAGCTCATCTCTTCTTTAAATTTGTCGTTTGAAAGTTATCATTTCATGTACGTGTTCATACAAGCAAAAAATGGGTTCTTTACCCTATACTGTGTACATTATATAATACACGCTATTTACTTTCAATTCCTATGCATATTCTAAACTATTACTGGTTCTTTATCGATTTGTTCATTTCATGTCAAGCAGAGTGGAAACAAGTTCGTTGTGAAGGTGAGGGTTGTAGACTCCTCAGCGGCTCGATTTTTCTTTGAACATTTCATTTACAAGTTGCCAAATGAAGAGGTTTCTTCTATCCTGGTGCTACTTTCTTATTGCATAGTACATCAACGTTTCCCTTATTTTCTTATATTCTGAAGAGCCACTTCTTTTGTTTGACAGCCAATCCTTGAAGCGAAGGCAACTGCCGTCTGGCTTGACAAAAATTACCGCCCTGTCCGTATACCTCCAGAAGTAAAATCCAAGTTAACTCAGTTTATGAGGCATGAGACCTCAACTTGATTGAGTACCTAAAGAGCTTGTGTTAGGTAACGTTTTTATATTATTGCCCTCTTTATTGTAGTTTCTTTTAGAAGAAAGAAATTCTGAAGATATATATTGTCTTTGGATTAACTTCACATGTACATTTCCATTATTCATTAGGAGGCATTTACCTCGGATAAATCATCCACGTCACACTGTCCTGCCTCCCCCCAACAGTTGGTCTGCTGCTTAATTTTGATCTTAAACTTTCTTGTCCTAGTTTCTGATACCAGATGATTGTGGATTAGTATCTTTTGTAGGGTTTTGTCACTTTCTGGTATTACTTCTTTTCAAGCTTCATCTAAAAACTCCTTTTAATCCTGGTTTAGTGTTTGATTTGCTTTTACTATTTTGTGAAAAGTGCAGTCAAAATTCAAAGAAGGAACAAGGAAGTCAAGAACTGTCAAATCTAGAAAACACTAGCCTTATATGCACGCGATGCGTGCGAAATTATTATTGGAATTTAATTATTTGCGTAATGACATCTAGTATTAATTTTTAGAAAAATTATTTACAAAGTTTATCTAAGGAAAAACATATTCATGATGTAACAATATAATAACAAAGACAGTAAATGAAATCTTTAGTGTTTCAACTACGTAATTTATCTTGATGGTGCTTGGTTAACCACATGCACTCTTCAGCCCAGTCGATTTGCAACACGTAGCTAACAGTATAAGAATGATGTGGTTTGAACTCTTGCATAGGTGGAGGTATAATCCAAGAGAAGGCTTTATTTCCAAGTTTTGAAAATATCATCTGCATGACTCGGGTGGGTCCATTTGGTTGCATTAACGCAAACAATTGTACAATTATTTTGTAGAGGTAAATATAGGCTTTGAAATTATGCAGTGTATTTAAAAGCAATGCAAGCTAGTTTGTAATAGATGATAACCTGTTGAAGTATTAATTTTATGTCCATAGCTGAGCATCTCAAAATGAGTTGTGCAAGATCGTGAAGCATTGTGACCTTTAAAGAACCACTTCTATCACATATTGTAAGCCGAATTAACAATCTGTTAATAAAAAAGATATATAAGTTAATCAGAATAAATAAATCTTGGTTGTTTAATGATGAAGATCAAATAAGTTCGAAAACTATACCTTGGAATGGTTACAACATTAGTAAGATCGCAAGACTCACATTTAGGAACCCCTTGGAAAATAATCACCTTTCTAAGAAAACGATGACATGCTTCATATATGATATTGTCAGCCTGCTCAAGATGACACACATTGGCAATAACTCGACAATATTGTACCTGCAAGATGATTGAAAGTTATTTATTCATGTATAGGTTTATTTTAGTTTAAAAAATAAACATTAAGGGTTTAATTACATTTCTCACGGCATGAAAGGTAGCTAATCGGATCCGATGAACATTTGAAATATCAATAGATGATTGTAAGGAGAAAGGAGTTGAGCGGAACCCCGCAAGCCTTTTTTTCGCTAATTTATCGGATTCATACGTATAAATTTAGAAACAAAAATTATTCAATAAAAATAGTAATTTAAGATACCCATTGATATAATTAGGTTGCACATACCATGTAGATAAGGAAGTAGTTAAGTCATCAACTTTGTTAACATGAATCCTGGAGTAAAATCCTGTTGTAAGATATGCTCGACCTATGTTTAAGAAACATTGAAAACCACTATCACATATTATTATGACAATTTTAAATATGAAAATGAAAATGCAAATACTGCTAATTCATGTAGTTCGATAATGTACCACGAAAGTTCTTTACATGTAGACCACATGCAAAAAGAATTATTGGACAAAAATTATTTTCAGTGTTAAGATGCCCATCTCCAAGTACGTGCACAAATTCATTCCAAAGGTTTAACTTAATAATTGTCCAACTGCAAGTGGGAAATGGGATTAGTGTTAGGAACATTTTGTGTTAAATGAATATAGAGATGGTATACAAATAAAATTAATTTCTTAGAATATACTTACGTTTTATCCATTATCGCCAAATCTCTTTTAACCGAATTTCCTCCAACAGACTCAATTGGTGAAGCATATAGAACTAATCCCGTTGCATCTTAACAAAATCAAAATTGTATAACTAAAGTTAGCTTCCTTCAAGCTAAGAATTTAATCTAGATAGATGGTTAGTAAAAGTACCGAACAATATATCAGTACGATTGGCATGAACATGGAACTGGTTGAAAGCAACTAAATTGTAGAAGAATCTAGGAATTGCACTTGTCATCATGCTCTTCGCGTATCACAATTGTTTCGCCGCTATCGTCATTTGTTTCCAGTTTGAGACGATTTTATTACTCTCATCGGCGTGCACTACTTGCACCCCACGGAGTACATAAACAAATCCCTCGTGAAACCTTCCTATGAAGTTTTCAACATGGGCGAGAATATAGTGCATTGTATGCACTCACCCCGTTATTAAAACCAAAATGGAAGTTGATAATAGTGTATTGTATCATTGTGAAATAAATTATAAAACATTATTTGAAATTTTCTTTGACCTCGACATCAATGAAAAGCATTTTCCATATCTGCTTAGCTGTTCCGCGGTGATTGCAAGTGAATATGTCGTAGTTACGAACCAACCGAGCCCTGACACTATATCATCGTACCCCGCAAGGATTTAAATGCATAAAGGGTGGATAATGGAACTCTATCCTGAAAAAATATGTTAGAGATAAAAATATAGTTACATATAAGTTGAAAATGACTAACATCCCTATTTGTACATCCACATCACATTACAATATGTTAGGGTTCACAATAAATCATTATCGTAATGATGCAATTAATTGAAGACTATAAGCTTACGATAGGAACATGAGATCATTATGAATTAAGTCATAATAGTAAAGTACATTAATTAGGTAGAATCATTACTATTTTTCAATCCGTAACATTGTGCTCTTGTTACAAAGGGGTATTTGAAAATTGTACACATTAAATACAACTATTCATGAGGCAATAAAACTTCTTTATATACAATGTTCTTTGTAAACACCCCTTGATGTCCTTGTACTTTCCCCTTTTTACCACAATCTTTGTTGTATTCTCTGAGGTTCCCGTGATAATGCCACATAGAGCTGACCGTGGCTGAATACATGATCTGGTAGGTAAATGCCTACATGTGGTATAGTTTGCCCCTGAGACTTGTTTATTATCAAGGCAAAACTAACCTTCACTGGAAACTGCTTTCTAACCAGCTCAAATGGCAACTTTATATCTTCAGCACTCTTCAACGGAATTCTGGGCAGAAAAACTCTGTTTCCCCTAGAATGCTCTGTTAAAATCTCAGCATCTATAAAATGTTCATTTAGTGAACGACAAAGCAATCGTGTTTCATTGCAAAGCCCATTTTCAGGATCGATGTTTCTCAAAAGCATTAAAGGTACCCCAGGTTTCAGAGTGAGAGCATGAGGAGGCAATCCCAAAGCTGAAATTGAATTCAAAAACTCTTGCTGATATAAATTTCTCCTGTCTTCGGGAACAGAATCAATCGAATAGTATGTTTTTCCTTCTCCGAGAAACTTCTCAACAACCTTATCATTTATCTTGTCTGCATCTTCGTTGAGGGGTGTGATAATGATGTTTTTCCAAATAAAGCCTTTGACGTCATTCGTTGTTATACCTCGCATGGCTTCAGCCTCTATCCATTTAGTGAAGTAGTCCATAGCTAGGATTACAAACTTCTTTTGCCCAGCGGCCACAGGGAATGGTCCTAGGATATTCATGCCCCATTTGGCAAAAGGCAGAGGGAACAAGATAGGAGTTAGGTAGTTGGACGTCTTCTGATGCAGATTTCCGTGCTTCTGACAACTGTCGCACCTCTTTGCATAGACGAGAGCATCCTCCTTTAAGGTAGGCCAGTAATACCCCGTCCTTAAAGCCTTTTCTCCAAATGTTCTTCCCCTAATGTGAGATGCACAAGCTCCTTCATGGAGTTCCTTCAGATACTCTAGACCTTCTTCCCTGGTTATGCACTTGAGGAGAGGAAGATTGAATGACTTCTTGTAAAGGGTCTCATCCCAAAGTTCAAACCATTTGTCTCGAGCCTTCACATACTTGGCCTCTATAGGGTCTGAAAGCAGCCGTCCCGTCTTCTTGTATTATATTATAGGCTCCATCCAAAGCGCCCTTGGCTAAGAAACATGATTTGTTCTTGGTCAATACTCTTTTTGGGTTTAACTTCCCAAAACATTATTCTTGGCGCATCACCTTCAGCCGAGCTGGCCAATTTTGAGAGAGCATCTGCTTGATGATTTTCTAACCTTGGTACTTGGTCGAGAACAAATCGTTTCAAAGGCTCAATCTCATCTTTGATCAGACGCATATATTTGCCCATTGATGCTTCTTTACATTCAAAATCTCCATTGACTTGACTGACGACCAAGAGAGAGTCCGATTTAGCCTCAATTTCCAGAGCTCCTGCCGCTTTACACATTTTGATTCCAGCTAGAAGTGCTTCATATTCAGCTTCGTTATTGGACGCTTGGAATTGGAATCTTAGCGCATATTCAAACTTGTCTCCTTCAGGAGATTGACAAATGATTCCTGCCCCACATCCATTGACAGTGGACAATCCATCAACCATGAGCGTCCAATGCTTCCCTTCAACTGGATCAAATATTGGTTCTATTGTTGGCCGAGTAAGCTCAACTATAAAATCTGCCAGGGCTTCCTACTTAATGGCTTTCCTTGGTTCGAATGATATATCGAACATGTTAAGCTCAACTGCCCCATTCTAACACCCATTCGGCGGCTTCCATCTTTTGCAAAACCCGCTTCAAGGGTGGGTCGGTGTAGACGAGAATACTGTGAGCCAAGAAATAGGGCCTTAACTTTCTGTTGGCCATGACGAGGGCCAATCCAAACTTCTCGACTGGAGTGTACCTATTTTTCGCATCCTTGAGCACATGACTCACAAAGTATATTGGAACTTGCACGGACTCTCTTTCGACAAAGCAAAACAAAGACTCATAGCCTCGAGTGGACACGGCCAAGTATACAAACAGTTTCCCCCCTCACTGACCGACCAACCTAGGCAATTGACGAAGGTGATCTTTGACTTGTCAAGCGCTTGCTCGCCTTCGCTGTCCACTTAAACTTGGCCTTCTTCTTGATTGTAGCGAAAAAGTGATGGCACTTGTCGCCCGACTTAGACAAGAATCGTCCAAGGGCAGCCAAGCAACCCGTTAATCGTTGAGCTTCCTTTATCTTTGACGGGGATTTCATGTTTAGAATAGCTTGAATCTTTTTAGGGTTGGCTTCTATTCCGCTCTGATCTACTAAGAAGCCTAAGAACTTCCTGGGCAAGACTCCAAAGACACATTCGTTGGGGTTCAATTTCAGCTTGTATTTTCTGAGAGTTTCGAAAGTTTCTCTCAAATCACCAACATGACCTTCCTCTTGCCGACTCTTGACTATCATATCATCAATATATGCTTCCATGTTTCTTCCCAACTCGGCTCGGAAGACAAGATTGATCAATCTTTGAAAGGTGGCGGTGCATTGCGGAGGCCAAAAGGCATCCTTAGCCGCCCATACATCCCTTTCTCGCAATGAAGGACGTTTTGTCCCGATCCTCTCGACCACATGGGGATTTGATGAAAACCTGAATAGGCGTCCATGAGACTTAACAAAGCATGGCCGGCTGTAGAGTCCACTAGACGATCCAACTTAGGCAAAGGGAAACTGTCCTTGGGACTAGGCTTGTTAAGATCAGTGTAGTCCACACACATCCTCCAAGTGCCATTAGGCTTTGGCACCATGACCACATTTGCTATCCATTCTGGATAATAGGTTTCTCTGATGAATTTAGACTCTAAAAACTTCTGAACTTCTTGGTCGACCGCCTAATTCCTGGACGGTCCTAAATGTATTTTCTTCTGACAAACAGGTTTTAAATTTGGATCAACATTAAGCCGGTGGACGGCTATCTCTGGATCAATTCCAGGCATTTCCTCAACACAATAAGCAAACACGTCTTGAAATTCTTTCAGCAAGCTGATTAAAAGGCCCCTCAAATCAGGAGAGAGCGAGGACCCAATCTTCAAAGTTCTTTCTGGACGAGCCTCATCTAAACAGACATCTTCTGGGACTTCCACAGGCTCTGGACGTTCTAGTGCCAACCCCATAATGGCCATTACCTCCTCAGAAGAGGATGGCTCTTCCTTGACGAACTCCTACTTCCTTTTTTTGCTGGGGAGAAATTCAGACGTTTTCCTTGAGGGAGCGACAGGCGTCTGAGGACTCTCAATTGACATCTTCAACGAGGCCACTTGGTCCTTTACAAGTTCAGACGTTTTCCTTTCGCCAGCAACCCTCGTCTTATCTTTCCCAATTTCAAACGTTTTCCTTTCCCTCCGAGCTTTGTCTGGTTTTCATTGTCTGCTTTCCATGATGATGGCTTCAGAGTAGTTAAGTAACATTCCCTGGCCGCCTGCTGATCTCCATACAATGAGCCGCCTCCATCACATTCAAACTTCATGAGCATCAAGTGAGTTACTATCACTGCCTTAATGCGATTCAGAGTTGGCCGTCCAAGTATGATATTATAGGCTGTCAAATCTCGGACAACTAAGAACTTGATAAACAAAGTCCGCGAGGCATCCTTCTCTCCAACTCCGGACGGGTAACGTGATCTGTTCCCATGGGATGGATGACTCCTCCCCCAAACCCTATGATGGGATGGTGGATCGGAACCAAGTTCTTTTCATCAAACTTCAATCTAGACAAGCAACCGCACTAATGATGTCGTAGAATTTCCGGTGTCAATCGAATTCTTCTCACTCTCGATTATCTATCTTCATTTCTACAACCAAAGGGTCATCATGTGGGGTTCTCAACTTCCCCGATCTTGTTCACTAACCACCACTTTTGGGAAGGGCTCGGCCTTTGTCCGATCGGTCAATAAGACTTGGCCGATCTCCCCGAGGTAGTTTTTGTGCCCTCTATTGGTTGGTCCTCCAGCAGCAAATCCTCCGGAAATAACAAGGACGACATCATCGTCCGTGCTTTCACTCTCCTTCTTCTTGCTCTGACGATCATCTCTCTTCTGAAACTTCTTTCCACTCTACGGTAAGTATGAGTTCATCTTTCCCTTAACGGCTAAATCCTCCAACGCCCTCTTAAGGTGTTTACATTCATTGGTCTCATGACCGCAATCCTTGTGAAAATGACAAGATACTTGCTCTTGTCTCTATTTCTATAAGGAGTCTTCATCTCAGCTGGAGCCTTTAGTTCATATTGGTCCTTTATCTCCATAAGAATGGAGTATTGGTCTTTCTTTGAATTCAATGGAGTTGGCTGAAGACTCAATTTCCTTTCTCTTGCCTTTTCTGGACGAAGTGGTGGTTGAGGTGATAGCCCAAGTCTCAGCCTTTTTGGGGTTGCTCTTCTTTGGTTGAACAACCTCTTCAGGCTTCTTGGACTCGGGGTGCTTTGCCTCAGCACATACTTCAGTGGCATGTATAAAAGCTTGAGCTTCCTTTAAGGCTTCGGCAAGAGTAGTGATTTTCTTCTTCACAAGGTCAAACTTAAAACTTCCTGGCCTCAGACCCCTGATGAAGGCGTCAAAGACCACTCCAGTGTTGAGATCTTGAATCTGAAGGGCTTCTAGATTGAATCTCTTAACAAAACTTCTAAGAGCTTCTTTTGGTCCTTGGACGACCTTGCCCAAGTGCATGCTTGTCTTTTGTTCTTGCCGATTGGCAACAAAGTGACTAGTAAATAAGAAACTGAGTTCGGTGAAGTTGTTGACGGAATTAGGGGGAAGATTATTGAACCACTTCTGAGCTACACCCTTTAGGGTAGCCGGGAAATTTTTACACCAAGTAGCATCATCTACTCCTTGGACGTAATTCTGATGCTTGTAAGCGGACAAGTGATCATCTGGATCGGTTGCTCCATCAAAAGGCTCTATTGTTGGGAGCTTTACCTTTGGGAAGGGGGGCGCCTCCATGATCCTGGCCGAGAATGGAGTAGGCCAATTGATCCGGAGGGTTCCCAGCTGTCCCTCAATGGGTATGAACTCTTTGCGATATTCTCTTAACAATGGATTAGATGAAGTGTTTCTTTGGCATTGGACGCTTATAGACCAATGGTTGAACCACTGTCTTCTCTTGTCTTGGACGAACAAACGAAGGACCTAGACTCCATCCTTCTGTTCTGGAGGGTATCCTTAAAGGGGGGTCTCTTAAGTATGGGGTAGAGCCAGTAGCCGACTGTTGTAATGCCGCAGCCCTCTTTGCCTCTAGATATTCCCTGTCATCTGTTTCCATTCGGTGTCCATTCGGACGAGCTTGATCTTGGGTTCTAACCACCAGATTCCAATCCATCTTCCTTCGCTGTTCACTGCCTTGTGGCTGCTTTCCCTTGGCCGTCCTCCTAGAGGGTTCCGGACGAACAGGTCGACTAGGACCTGGACGATTCTCTGGGGAACATCCCCTAGGAGGAGCCTGGATTGTTAGCAAATGCTCCGGATTATGATGGAAAAATAGCATGTTGTTCTTAATCTGCTTCTCGGACGATTGTTGCCTTCTTAGTTTGAAAGTCATTCGAGGACATTCTCTAAATGGGCGTGAGCCATTGGACGTTCATGATTTTCCCGAATGACAGTCGCTAGCTTGGTCTAGGAACATTGACGATGGACAGAGGTCTATCCCTTCCTCGGGGCGGTCTCTTATGTTCTACTGTGTCTTCAACATTGACCTGAAGACTTCGATTCCTAGCCACATTGGACGATTGACAGTCAGTCAACGTTGCGTCTCCCCACAGACGGCACCAAATGTTTTGTGTGCTGATCCAGCAAGTAAGCTACAAGTTTAGCTTACTTGTCCAGCATGTAAACTAGTATCCCTTAGATGTTATTCACTTGGAGACTTATGCAACAATGTCTGAATCTGCCCGGTCCGAACCTGAGCTTCGTTCCCGAACCTGCAAAAAGGGACCCACCCTGGAGGTTTGGGTGGTGGTTCCCCCTCCGAAGCATAAGTCATATATCAGGAGTGGTAAGAGAAAGTAGAGATAGAGAGAGAAAGTGAGAGAGTATTTTTTCAGAGTAACTTTACTCTGTTTGCATTGAATTATCTTTCTCCTGATTTCAGGGGTATTTATAGTGATTGTTGTATGACAGTTATCCTTAAAAATTGCCCTAG